>JAEAOA010000205.1:1502500-2102500 GCA_016746295.1 Potamilus streckersoni | reverse complement strand
TAGACAGTCTAACCATGCCAGCATATGATGGGACAAATGGTCGTAGAGTGAACATTTAGATATTGTAAAATAAAATAAATTTCTTTATCTTTTTTCTTAAAAGCTAACTCTTTCTACCCCACTGAAATCCATATCTAATTTTTTGAATACAAAAATAATAATCCTTTTTTCTACATTAACTGTAATCACACCCACCCACACCCACCCACCTACCCCCACACAGAGAAAGGCAGATCCGGATTAAACCCTGTGGAGGCCCCTAGGCTGTCAAAATCTAGCCCCCTCTCGCACATTATCTCCTAATACGTCAAAATCAAATCAATTCAATATTAGTTTCATCCGTTGTCGGGTCTCTAATAGGCGTGGGGCACATAGGCTTCTGCCTACTCCGCCTATTCGATAATCCGGCACTGCGCAGAGCTCATCAGAGACGTTATCTTTGGGATAATAAATATATTATCTGAGTTAGCATGGTGTGGTCAATATTTATTGTTACTGTCACATTTGTCGATATTTATTTTTGATGAAATATATTTAATGATGAGATGCTGAAATATAGACGGATACAACTTATTAGACGTTGAAATATGTCAGTTGGACTATTCAGATTGAAATGCATCAGTGGTATTATTGAGATTGAACAATATCAATGGCACTATTGAGATTGAAATATGTCAATTGGACTATTCAGATGAAATAAATCAGTGGGACTATTAAGATTGAAATGTATCAGTGGTACTATTGAGATTGAATTGTATCAGAGGTACTATTGAGATTTCAATATATCAATGGTACTATTGAGATTTAAATATATCAATGGTACTTTTGAGATTGAAATATATCAGTGGTACTATTGAGATTGAAATATATCAGTTGTTCTATTGAGATTGAAATATATGAATGTAACTATTTAGATATTGAAATATACCAGCGGCACAATTGCGATATTGAAATCAGTGGACCATTGAGATAGTGAAAAATATCAGTGGGAGAAAGAAAAGGAAACTTCAGGAATCAATACAATTATTTGTCAACATTGGTTCTAATTAGCTCCTTTAACTCAAGCATCAAAGAATAAATTAAAGGAGGCAGGGCTAGTCCTTTATCTTATGTACAAATCACATGCAACTGTAATAAGAAGGTATGAAAATGGTTGACAAGAAAGTGTATTAAGACTAAGCTTTCTATGTGATTTGCCATTAATACACATTTTGCTTCCGTATACAAAAGAAAATACAACAGCAAAATAAATCGGTTGAATTTCTGTTTGGCTATTTCTAGAAAAATCTCAACCAAAGAAAAACATCAGTACATTTTCTAAGGATATTCCAAGCCTTTTCTGTTCTTTTGCTTAGGCAATCTCATTCTCTTTCTCAATTACTTCGAACACTCAATGCCAAATTCCTTGTTCTTGACAGTTATAACAGGTGTCTTTACTTTTGTCTCAATTTGGGCCTGTCTTGGTATTGGTGGTTCCTTACTTTTGACACTGTGGATATGTTGGAACCCAATTTATTTTCTCTTGATAGACACAGCAGATATCTCGATTTTCATCACAACAGGAAAAGTGTGCAGTTTCTCCAGAAGTCTTGTTTAGAATCTCTTTAAATGTATGTCAAAAAGTATTGATTTGCTTTTTGTTCCTCTTCTATCTAACTAACTGAAAACCAGGTCCAATATAATTAAAATCTGTTTAATCTACCGTCTTTTAACGACCATTATATCATTCCATTCCAACGATAACACCAGAACCCAAGCAAAGAGGAGATATTAAGGAGTTTGATATTATGCGAAATTTTCTTGCAGAAGTTCATCCTTGCTAATTTGAAGAGAATGTCACCAATTCATAACCAATACCATCCTTTTCGTTCTCATTACTAAAGTTTTAATAATTTTCAAAAGACCTTCACATGTTAAATGTCTTTTAATTTATGTTGGGTTTTCATCTGTAATGCATTGTTATGGAAATACAAAAATTTAAAAACACATATATGTGGCACACTGCTTGTAAATCACATCTCACGTTTTTTAAATTTATCTACTGGGGAAGATAGAAAAATTGGATTGGAATGGACGAGGTTGGAAGCAATGTTTAACTAAAACAAGCACACAGCTATGGTTCAGTATGGCTAGCAAGACCTATGGACTTTAACGGTACTGTTTATCTGGTGTCTGGATGGTTGGAAGATGAAACAGGCACACCGACGGACATATAACAGCCACCATTGGAATCGTTATTACATGCTTCAGTCAAAACGCGCCAAATAAAAAAGAACCTCTTTGATGTATTTCTTTGCTGAATATTTCTGTATGTTTCAAGGCCATGGCAACCATTTTTTTCTTCTTAGCATGGAACCAAACCAACTAAATGTATTTCTGTATGACTTACTTTGTCATGAATAATAAGTTTCAAAAGGTAAGATAAACAGAAAAATACAAAAAATGCATGTGAAGGATTTTAAATAATACACTAAATAATGGAAATAGACTTCTGTGATGTGTTGAAATTGTATCAAGCTTTGTTTTCCTCCTGTGAGAGAAAGAAAAAAATCACTACTTTGGCAATCCCAAATCCCACCCAAACAACAACAAAAACTGCAAAAGCAACAACAAGAACAAAAATAAAGTCATTGTTCTTAGTAAAGAAACAGTAAAACAGTAGGAGTAGGAAAAGAACGGAAAAATTAAGCTTTCTACAAGGTCTTACACGAAAGATTTCGATTTCTACAAAGTCGTCCAAGAAAGGATTCGATTTCACCCCCACCCACCCCGCAAAAATAAAATACAAAATTAACGTGTGATTTAGTTCTCTTTACATCTAGGTGTTGTTGTCAAAAAAAATTAAATGGTTGGTTGATTTTTTAAATAGTATTACTAGATTGGTAAACGCCGTTACAAGTGAGTTATTTGACGAGGATCGTTTTAGAAGTGCATTTACTATTCAAACATTTTTGTTAATACAACAGGCAAGAAACTTACTGTTGGTCGCTTTGGTCAGACGGTCTTTTTAACTCTAACAAACATAGGCTCCAATAATTTCGTCACAAAATTAACTGCTTTTTCTCTCAGTAATTTATACTTGATTTGTTTCGATTTTCACTTTTAAGTATCAGCTTACTAAATTTTCTGGATTTTTCTGTAAGTGGTTTTTTTTAAAAAAAAACAACACTTACCCCTATCCCTCAAAAGCAAATAAAAAAAATTAAAAAAGTAAAGAAAACTAACATCGATTACCGGACGATTATCCATTCTAGACAAGCTTTGTGTGATGGCCATTGGGTAGGGTCAGTACGGAGTATGAATTTGTGAGTTCCTAATCAAACTCGCAAGAGCGAACGCTGGTCGATATTTCTCTGACAGTGCCAGCCTTCACTTTGTTACTCTTGTTATAGTGGAATGATCGGTTCATGATGGTGTACTAATAAAGATTGATTTACTCTGGATTTCCTCTATATCACTGTATAATATTTCTCACCCATGCAACAGAGAAATATACCTAATTCTCTAATCTTATTTTTGTATCATACAGATTGTCTCTTCTGCCTATCTCAGTCTTGTTGTTTCACTGATGGTATCCACGTGCTAGCATCTTTTCAAGGGAAGAAACCATTGCTGTCTTCTGCTGGGTGTGACAGAGTTGTTTAAATCAGACAAAGACAAAAGAGATGCAGCAAAAAACACCTTTGCTCCTATGTAACTTAAGGTTAATCTTGTTTTGATAACACAACATACAAACCACACACACACACACACACACACACACACACACACACACACACACACACACACACACACACACACACACACACGAGAGCGACGGATAGTTAGTGTTTCCCCTGAACAGCAGGGAGGGTGAACAGCTCACATTTTAAAGAAGTAATTTTATAAAACAAAAGCTTCTTAGAAAAATGAAAATACAAGGTCAATACGTTACAAGCAAGGCCCTAGTGCAAAGCAAATGAGGCAACTGCCTTGGGGCCCACGCTTTCAGCGGCCCTCGGTGATGATGGAAATCAACTCAGTAATGTAATATATTTTTGCTTGGAGCCTCGCTCATCGCTTGCTGCTTTGGTCCTCGCATATCCTAGGGCAGTTTCTGGGTCTCTAACCGTTTTAGTGCGTTTTTGTTAATTTTCTTTTGATGTTTGTATTTTCAATTTTTATACGTTCTCGTTTACCGATCCGGGAATCTCTCATTTGGTTGTCTCCTTCCTGCTGCTGTGTATAATAAAAAAAGAAACCGTTCTCAATCAAGCCTTTTACCGAGGATCATAAAAATTTATCGTGATAAATCCATTTGGAATAGCTTGCGCTCTTGAGAAGACGTTTTTAAACTTAATTATATCCAGGTCTCCTGAACACCAAGTCCGGTGGATGTTTCTTAGTGTGTTGATATCAACACCATTAAAGACAACCAGAAGATCACAGTTATCTCGATCACTTTCGGTATTTATGCATATTTATTAGTAACATATATAATATCGGTGTTTATGTGTCTGCCTGGGGAAAATATCCGAGATGGATTTGACTGTTTGTCCAGCATCACATCGTCGTAAACTACGAGATTATTAATACATCAATCGAAATCATTCACAGATGGACCATCGTTGATGCTGGTGATAAAATCAATATCATTATCGTCCTCGTCCAAAACCTTTGCATCTTCATTAAAATCTTTAAGCACGTCTCGTATCATCTACAAATGGTGCCACTAAATCCATCTTATCCCACTTGTGCCATTTCATTTTCAGGTTAAGCAACTATTGCGTTTTACCAAACCCATATGGACCTATGATATTTGGTCTGATAGAATTTGGTAGGTCTGGATGATGCTTGACTAGATCTTGCTTTTATGTCGCTGGGAAATCGATGACATTCATGTTGAAGGAATATACAATAGTTATATCAATTTATATTATATTCGATGCAGAGCCCCCCTCCCCATAAATGGATTAAAAACAACAATGACGAGGGGAAAAAAACGTGCACTTACCAGCAAGTGTGTAAAATGTATAAAACATTCAGATTTTTATGTAATCAAACAGGAGGAGATATCGCTGTTTCACTGGAAGAATTGCCAGAATCTAAATGGTCTAAATATCCTGGCAAGAAGCACTTTCCTGGTTATAATTACTGTGATCCTGGAACCCGACTTGATATTAAACTTGAAGATAAAGATGAACCAAGACCTGGAGAGTATCCAATAAATGTGATTGATCAAGCGTGCCATGCTCAGGACGACATAATGCACATTCTAAAGTCTGTAAAAATAAATCTCTCAGAGAATCGCTTGCTAATTGCCTGGTGAGACCTACATTGAAACATAGCTAGTGCCAGGGGCATGTATTTAGTCGACCGATTATTATTATTATAATGGAATCGATTTATTATAGACCGAGATGATGCAGGAGGGGTAGAACAGGATGACGCAGCAGGTGTCGAAGGTTCTGTTGCTGAAGATTTTGTAGTAAGACAAGCATTATGGCAAATTATCTAATTATTTCTGTCTGGACTGTGTAAGTCCATCTAATAGATAGTTTGTAGGGGCCAAGTTTGTTCGTTAGCTCTACGTTACTGTTGGTGGCGACGTCTAGGAGCTTCAGGCATCTTTCATTGTCTGTTCATTACAGTATGTACCACAAGCGCCTCTCCAGTCTGCTTGTGCGTCTTCTCCTACATTCACATTCCAGTTTCCTCGAAGAAATGGAATATTCAACAATAATGTCTGGTCTACGAAAGTTTGAAGCTGATCAGCGTCCTCGTCATCATATTTAATGTTCAAGACAGCTGATGGTTAGCATCCTGTATTTACAATTGATTAATTTGAAATGTGTTCACACGCCTCTCCCTGATGTCGCCAACGTCGCCCTATTCATACTCGAGATCAGTAATTTCTCACAAATATTGGATACTTGATTTGATCTTGACTTATTAAATTCACTTAAAAGCAACGTCAGACTGCTTAATGGAATGAGGTAAAGGTTCCAGCAAGTAAGATTTCCTTACATATGATTGGGATGTTTCAAACGTAATACTCTGGGGATGCCAGGCTCCAATTAATATATAAAATGCATCCCTTAAATGTACCGACTACTAGGCCGAACTACTAGTCCCATGTATAGACTATTAAGCCAACAAACAGACTATTAGGCCAATGTACCAACTACTAGGTCAATTTACAGACTACTAGACCATCTTCAAAGCAGAATCCTTTGTTGTTGAATATATCGACAATAATTCGTGAAATATACATTACATAGTCAAATTATAGCCTGGGCCTGAAAGAGAACAAATGTAAATACAGAGTGAATTTAACACGTTATTATACAATTGAAAATGAGCTATATCCGACTTTATTTGCCTTTTAATATTTATTCTTGAATATTTCGATGTATCCTTTATTTTTTACATGATTAAATTAGATGTTTTGGGACAGTCTCAAATTGAAAAGGATTTTGGATTTAAAAAAGTGCACAATTTCTAAAACAAACTTGTTTATTTTATTCCGTAAGCGTCATAGTGATAATCAGTAAAGATCAATTTCACCCAGGAAGAAACTGGTAAAGACCTGGAAGTTTGTTCTTCAAAAAGCATTGGGTCTGTTTTAGAAACACGTGCACATCAACAAATACTAGAAACAAGTGTAATGTTTAGCATGGAACCTGGAGTTTTCATTTCAATGCTGAACTATACAAAGAAAATACAGAATGTTTGTCCGGAAGGTTGATCGATGCAGCAACCAAGAGATACGGCTTTAAATGTATTTATAGACAAAACGTGAACTTAAATCATATAAAAGAGTGCAACACTTCTACTATGTAAGTGGAAAGTACACTCAATTCATTTTTCTTGGGAAGTATTAAAAGACTTTCTTTTAATTGAACCACGGTTTCAAAGCACCGGTATTTAGTGTGTGGAACTGTATTTCAGCTGTCATATTCAAGTTATTTACACAAGGTATTTGTGCCTCGGAATAATTGATATGGCCCATGGGGATGGGGTGCTAACGGCACTCATACAATATTAGTGGCTATATCATGCCAAACGAATGGTACTTAAGTAACATTTCACAAGATGTCGTAGCTGGACTGGGTGTGAATCGAACCGGCAACTCTTTGATTAAGAACTCCTGCATCATCCCCGTGGTTCTTAATATTATAAGTCATCTAAATTTATAATTAATATATGACAACTGGCTACGATGTTGAAAAATCTGTGATTGTGACAATTGCTTCTAAACCACATGCAATGTGAGAAGAATCCCAGTTAAAATAATTATTGGACAAGGCACCTCCACCTCCCCTCCTCCCCACCCCCACCACCACCCTTAAATCCCCATGACATTTATGTTCATATCCATTCGTTAAAATTAAGAACGATTTCACTGTTGCTATGGTTACTATTTTAGAAAGGGATGAGGGAGGGATGTATAAAATAAAGAGCTCTAGAACAAACTCAGAATATGTCATTTAGTACTTTCAACACCTTGTTTACATACCTACCACGAAGGTGTTTGCTTTATCTTTATTAAATTATATAAAACTTTTTAAACATAGTGCATATACCGGATATTCTGGAGGCGTCATCGCAGGAATCGTAGTCGGAAGCCTTGCCGCGCTGGCACTTGTAATAGGCGCCATCGTTTTATGTTGCTCTCTTCAACGCAGGAGAGCTACAAATGGACAAATCCTCTACGCACATGGGAATTCCGGTAAAATCGTCCAGTCACATGCTTGTTTTGCTCTAAATAATGTCTTCTTTATTTGTTTGTTAGTTTAGATTCTCGTTCTGAATTTCTTGGCTTTCCTATTAAAAGGAAGCATTCGTGTATGTATTCATTGCAGCGTAATCATACACAAACAATTTTTACCTAGGACACAATTGGGGAAAAGTTTCATTCCTATATATTTTCCTTCCAATATTTATTTCTGTATTAAAGTTCTCAAATGCACTTAAGTTACTTGATAAAAAGATATCGCATATAAACTTCATTTCTTTTTTATGAAAATATTTTTAAAAATAAAGAAAAAGATTTTTGTCTCAACCCTGAATATATTTATTTTCACAAATATTTATTTTAAAACGTTTTTTTCAAAGAATTTAATTTTATTTTCCGTAAAGTGTAATCCGAGTACATAATAAATCTTGTAAAAAAAATAAAATGCATTGTTACGTGACAAGGGCTCGTACTCAGTAACAAAGAAAAGAGTGAAAGCCAACAAAGCTTTTATATTTCAACAAAAAAAATTATTTCCCTTGACAACAATGTAAAAATTTATAAAATAAGGACTTACAATCTGTGAATAGAATCCAAATATAATTTAACAAATAAAAACACAGGCCCTATCACTTAATAGTCTTATAAGAATCCAAGTTCTAGTCCCGACGACGTACGAATATGAATGGCGATGACGTCAGATGTTGTCCAATGTATAAATAACAATAATTCCTCACTTGAATCAGTCTTTGTTTTCGATTAATTCCAGAATTAATTTCCTTAAATATCTTTCAGAATTGTTTATGAGAAAGTCAACTTGTTGAGTGTCCAGGAGAAAAGATTATTGAATCCAAAAATCAGACGAAGAATAAAATATTCTGGCAACAAATTTAAAATAAATACATAAATACACCTTGTTCCTTCAAGGTTTTGAATGACTCTGGCCAAACCAATATTAAAAATGCGTATTTGCATTCAGAAACATCACTTCAAATCTCGCGAGATTGATAATGTGATCTCTTTTTACGCTATTTGTGTCACGTCCGCAGTACAGACAGACTTAAAAAAAAACAATAATAAAAATCAGTTGTTTATAAACATTATCACGCAGAGAAAGTATGCCTGTGATGCTAACCAATCATTTTAACTTCCTGTTGATTTGTTACCAAGGTAAGGCGAACTATATTCCAACCCTCACGTATTACTATTTCGTCCTAAATAAACAAAGTTTGTGCTAAATTTATATCTCACTATTCAAAAATAGAATCCCGAATCCGAGAAAAAAATATCCATTGCAATTAAATACAATGAAACAAAATGAAATAAAAAGAATTTTAAACCTTACACACAAGCAATTTAATCACATACACGTAACAGTTTATTTGTTGCATTACTTCATTTGGTATTATCAGTAATCCATTCCAATATATTAAATATATTTTTTTTATTCTCCAAGCAACTTTTTTTAAAAAAACTTTTATCCTGATTATTCGTCAAATATATTTTTTTCTTTAATGCGTTGGAATTTCAATGATTGAAAGATCTTAAAGTTCATGATTCTAAAAGTATTATACATCCCTTTATATGCATTTCTTTTATTGCCTGCCAAATAATATTAAAATCGTAACCACTTTAATACTATCAGGCGGGTTAGGGAAAGCCAATAAGAAATATACTAAGTTCGGAGAGAGTTTGCGTTTTAATTACTGTTATTCTACAAACGGTGTTTAGTATTTTTCTTCACCACAGTAAGTAGCAATTGTACTTTTGGAATATATGTTATGATAAGTAATATCGTTTCATTCTAATACATTCAGGTCAACCACTTTTAGACATTAAATCAAAAGATTCAAATAGCTTCAGATCAGCCCTTTTAAACATTAAATCGAAAAATTCTAATATCTTCATGTCAGCTCCTTTTTATATTAAATCGAAAATTCTTAATACCTTTAGGTCAAACATTTTTGACATTAAATCGAAACATTATAATAGCTTCAGAGCAGCCCTTTTTGATGCAAAATTAATCTGACATAAAATATTCTCCATAACTGCTTAAGATAGATTTTGCTAAATTATAGTTATCCCTTTTTTATAGGAGTTCGAAAAAATATTTTTAGTAGCTTTTTCTAGTAAGATCCATACTACTGAATCCGATGCCTTTTCAACATAAATATGAATTAATACTACTGTATCCGATGACTTCTCAACATCAATGTGAATTAACAATACTGTATCCGATGCCTTTTCAACATTAATATGAATTAACACTACTGCATCCGATGACATTTTCAACATCAATATGAATTAACACTACTTTATCCGATGACTTCTCAACATCAATATGAATTAACACTACTGTATCCGATGACCTTTTCAACATCAATATGAAATAACACTACTTATCCAAAGACTTTTCAACATCAATATGAATTAACACTACTGTATCCAAGGACTTTTCAACATCAAGATGATATGAATTAGCACTACTGTACCCGATGACTTTTCAACATCAATATGAATTAACACTACTGTATCCGATGACTTTTCAACATCAATATGAAATAACACTACTTATCCAAAGACTTTTCAGCATCAATATGAAATAACACTACATATCCAAAGACTTTTCAACATCAAGAAGAACTAACACAAATATATACGATGACTTTTCAACTTCATTAAGAACTGAGTGGGATATTTATATGAGCATTATAGTTTTTTTCTGAATAGTTTCTTAAATCAGATTTCGACGGAATCCTACACCTGTGCATCTGCCTTTGGGGAATCATGTCTGCTATTCTGATATTTGCTTGAGTGTTAGGCAAATAATAGTGTTTTCAACATCTATTTTCTCGCTTGAGCTGTACATCCTGATGCTAAATTTAGACTATATTATCTATGAACGCAATGCACTGTTACAAGCTGTTGTTGTAGATGTTTACATCATCAATATAGGCAACGCAATTGTTTAGACTAGAATTTATCATATTCATTAGGGGTTGAAATGTACTTGGAGAAGCCTTCATCCCAAATGGTATTACTTTATACTGGTAGAGTCCATCTGGACTTAAAAATACCGAAATTTCTTTTGCTCTTTCCGTTAGAATGATTTGCCAAAAACCATTCAGAAGAAGATCGACTTGACTGAGCTATTTGTTATTTCCAATTTTGTCGATACAGTCATCGATTCTCGGAAATGAGTCTGTTTTCGTCACACTGTTAACCCTCCTATAATCTGCACACATTCGGATTGTTTTATCCGTTTTGAATCTACTGTTTTAACGTCGTTTGTTTCTCCATGTAGACATGTCTGGAAACAAGTGTTCACATTCAGACAATAATTCCTTAAGTTCACTTTTTTCTTGATTTTGTAAATGAGAAAGCTTATGGTTTAGATTTTTTTTATAACTTTCGAATTCAGAAAATTAGTTATCCAGTAGAACTTAACTGAATTCCTTCATTCAAATCCTCAGCTGGTGAAAAAGGTACAACTAAATTAGTTTCATTATTTACCTGGCTATTTATTTCAACATAGTTGTACTCCATTAATTTACTTAGACTTAAGTACTAATAATATAATTTACCTCATTCATTTTCTTCTTTACTTTGTAAGAGCCACAAAATCTTACTTGAAGAAAATTTTGCAGAATGATCAATAGAGAATGTACTTCATTATAGAACTACAAAATCTCACTAGTAAAATTTGGTGAAACCATAGTTTAATTTTTGACTTGAACTGTTGAATACCAAATTCAAGGTTAACAAGCTACAACTTTCCAGACTTGAAATTTGACCTTTGACCAGATTGATCAAATTTGAGAACGCCAAATTGAGCAAAATTCTTCAAAGGAATTACCTCTGGAAAACTTGTTGACGCCCACTTGATGGTCAACACATTTTGGTTACCTGAATTGGTCTTTGGTAAGGGAGCAACACAATCTATCCAAATTCTACTAAATGGTTCGTCAAATGCATGAAGTTTAAAGTAACATAAAGGAAAGAACGAAGACAACAAGCATTGTAAATGTTAAAATTTTTTTTATTTTCCTAGAAACATGGTGAAAAGGTAAAAATATGAATCAAGACTTGCGATATATAAAGAAGATCCAAACATTTGTCCTAAAATTGTAAAAGACATATAAATCCTATTTATAAAGAGTTCTAATTAAACTAGTCTGAATCTCAATCCCGTTCCAAGTTGGCGAATGATGACGTCAGAGAAAGTTTTACACAAGTGTCCAGAATTTTCACTTTCAATCATAATTTTTATTGTACTCTTCCAATTTAGAAATAATTTCAGCAAATGTCTTTATCCAAAGCCAATTGTGAAGTGCTCCAGGGAAAATAATTATTTTTTAAAATGTAGATGAAGTACAGCTATCAGCAATAACAAAACACACCTTGCTATACAAACGTACGAACGAACAACTCTTTCCAGAAGAAAGTAATACCCTCTTTTTAAGGGATTAGAAACTCTATAAGATGTTATGATGTTACATGATGCTTCATATCCAGCAGTCACATTATAGTGACACCAGGCCGACCAGTCCTAACACTAGCCTCTTAATGCTGAGCGCCTAGTGAGGCAGGTATTAGTACCTAATTTACAATTCTTTGGTGTGACTATGCCGGGGTTCGAACCCCCGACCTCCCATGTCCGAGGCCGACGTTCTAACCATTAGGCCAAAGGAGCAGTCTGCATCAGTAGTTAATGAACCTGTTTGCGATTCTGATATTGTAGCCTTCAACGCCCTTTTTACCATTTGAGCTATGTATAATTATGCTAATGTGTACACTACATTCAAAAAAGTAAAAGGACGCTAGGAATTTACACTTAGTTCATCTCCTTATGTAAACAAGAAAGTAACACGTTGTCTTTGACTGCTTTGAAAGTCTATTTGTTATATATTCCTTATTTGATTTGAAGATGAAATTTTTTCAGTCATTGTAATAATAATAATATTAATAATAATAATAATAATAATAATAATAATAATAATAATAATAATAATAATAATAATAATAATAATAATAATAATAATAATGATGTTGATAACAATAATAATAATAATAATAATAATAATAATAATAATAATAATAATAATAATAATAATAATAATCTATCAGCTCCTAGAGATTATCTATTTTTCTTCTTCCTTCACTTCCTTCTTTATTAATAATTCTCACGGTACCACAGTGTAAGAAAGTTTTATTGACAAGACTTGTAGGAATGTTTGCATCAGACTCGAAGTAACGTCACTATGGGATATTATGACAGTAGGTCTTAAAAGTGTAACATAATAAAGTAAAATAAACAATTTAAGTAACAATTCAGGCAAAATAGTTTTTCCTAAACTACAAACTGAAAATTAACTCCCTAAAAATCATAAGTATATTATTACAATGTCAAAAAATATATATTATTCCATATAGCTTTCAATGGTCTTGAATATCTAGATGTACCACAATATTATTGAATGTATTGATGTGCTAAGCTTTGAATGTATCGATATACTAATGATTACAGTCCAAAATGTTTTTGAATAAATTCACAATATTTCCAAAGCAGAGCATGAATTCAAAGGCTACAAGCACCCCATTAATTCTAATGAATGATTTAAATAAATAAGTCTTCACGAATTATATCTAAACAGAAATGTAAACTATTCCAGACCACTGGCCATAAACAGAAATGAATATACTTGCTTATATCTCACAAATAATGTTATATTCGATAGATAAGATTTTTAAGAATAATATCGGCATCAAAATATAATTTGTATAGATTAATGTCGGCATCAATATATTATGTACAATAGATTGGCGTCAAGAGAGATTATGTGTACAGATTAATTTCATCCTCGATAAATATTATATATATACAACGTGCTATCAGTAGCATCATGCACACGCCAAATTCATAAGGGTTCAACGATGGAATAATACCAGATCAAGAATTCGCAGAAATGATTAAGGTTTATTATGAAGCAACTTGAAACCAATACTATTTGTCTCCTGACAAAGATAATTAATTCAAATCAGGAAGTAAATAATATCACAAGAATTCCTAAAACAAATCGTCGCTAATATAACACCACTAACAACCACGATGATATCAGCGAATTAAACCAGTTGTGAGTTCGACATTAGCTTTCCAACGGCAATTCCAGCCAAGGAAATGTCATCAGGAAAATTGCGTTTATTTTACAGCTGGCCAATTATTATATCAAAGTCGTTTAGTTTGTTGCAAGCAAATAACTTATTAGTTTCTTCTTATAAAACTAGATCTGATGAACCGTGATTGGTAAGTTGTTGGTATTCCTACGGGCTGTTGTCAAATAGAACATACAGGGAATGAATTCTAAATCAAGATTTAAATTATCAGAGGAAAGGAATTCAGAATCGCTATCACGGTTCATGAGCCAACATTACTAGCCGCTACTGAAATATCACCTCAGATTATACCGTAGATATATATATCAATCATCGATCGGAACTGTGTTAGGACGGCCAGACGTGTCACCGCTAATACCTCAAGCACCACCGCAGCCTCAACGATCCGAATACTTTTCGAATAAACGAGTATTTCCTTCCCTTCTAGAATATTGAAAAACTGATCCATGGTTGCATTTGGAGCGAGCTAACTTTATTATCGACGAGAAGACTTTCACGCCAGTGGAAATTTATACATATTTTAATGTCGGAATAAACAGCAATTATTTCTGTTACATAAAGAAAGGTTTTCAGATTTAACTGTGCCATTGTGCTATCGATTAACAGAATCACGCAAACAAAAGATTGAAGTTGAGATTCCTGGAACTTTGACAGAGTCAAGAAAGAAACAGAAACTCGTCCTCAATGATATTGTTATGGTTTCTATGAGTGCTGTTGAGAACGCGATAACAATGGACCAAAACCTTTGTGAACTCTAGGATATGCTCTAACCATTCATTTATCACAAATATTAACTATTTCAAATATATGGAATGTCAGTGATCGTATCGAATGGTCAAAAATAGGTTATCTAACAGTGTCGAGAGTGGGAATAATTATCTCAGATACGGAGGGTTATCATAGACTGTGCAATGATCCATGAAACCACTGCTACCGATTGTTAAGAAATAGTAAGGAAAAATGAGCTGGTTATAAGTGATCTGACAAAGAAACAAGGGTGACGTCGATCTGGATAGTGAATTATCATGGCACTGAAACAACAGCAAAATAATCACTGTGCTTGCTGTAACACATAAATGTTGTAGAAGTATTTTTCTAATGACCAAATTACTGCTTAACGTGTATAGAATTAATAGTTATCACGACCACACAGGCGAAAATATGATTGTAACCTGTCCTAAGTGCAATTGACGCAGGGACGCTGGAGTCATGCGTTCACAGATGTGTAGGCGATTGTAATAGTGTTATAGTTTCTGGAGTTACTTGTAATTATTCACGTACAAATCCACGTAGATGAGCAGTTGGATCTACTATGCAGATTGCAGTCTATCAATACATCTTACCGAGCAAAAATTTGCATGTGTGGTCAAACAAATTGGATCAGTTGCTCTTTTTCTACCTTCTTCAAGTTCACCTGGTTCATATAAATCTCTTAACGTCAGATTACCAAGTACTGGTTATTTTGATAAAAAGTCACATCGTTGTATGTTTATTTTGTAATCGCCTTGATGGTTTTCATAGAAGTTCAAAGAGTAATTTCATTATTTAACGTAATATCACACTTGCTGGACTTGCATCCCATTCACAAGATCTTATTTCTTGCCGAACGTTATTTAGGGATATTTTCTGTGCATCCTAATATGCAAACAATAGTTCAGCTAATGTTCGATTAAACCGCTCAACGATTGCCTGTAGGATAAAATAAAATATCTGCCTGATGAACTTCATAGGGAGCGCTGACATCAAAATGGGCGTACTGAATTGTTTTCGGTGGTGGTAGATAAATTTGCCATATTGCCTGTCGTGATAACCAGTTTACAGTAACATAACATGTGACACTTGCTGCATCAGCAAGTTTAGTAATCGATTTTCTACCCCTCCAATATACTTTTGGGTTTTGATAAATTGATTCCATTATTATAATAATAATCGACCGACTAATTACCGGCCGCTGTCAATTCATTACATTTCATCGCAGACATTACCAGTCAATTACCTAGTGATTTTCTGAGACAACTAAATTCATCTTATTTATTATATTTCTACAACATGAATGTCATTGATTTCTTAGCGACATGAAAGCAAGAGCCAATCGAGCATCATCCAGTGCAACCAAATTTTATCAGAGAAATTATCATAGGTTTTTTAAAACGCAACTATTGCTTTATCTGTTAATGAGATGGCTCAAGTCGGATAAGTTGGATTTAGTGGTACCATATGTAGATGATCAGCGATGCAACGATGTGATTAAAGATTTTAACAAAGAAGCGATGTCGGCGGATGAAGACGGTAATGATATTCATTTTATCACTGATATTGATGAAGCTACTTCTGTAGATGACCTAGATGGATGTATTAATATTCTCGTGTTATATGATGATGTTAATGCTATAAAAACAATGAAATCAAGCTTGTATATTTTCACCAGCAAGATACATAAACTCCGATGATGTGCATGCTAATAAGCAATATACGCAAATACCGAAAGTGATTAGAGATATCCGCAGACTCCTGGTTGACTTTAATGGGATAGTTACCCACACACTTAGAAACATCCATCAGACATTCTGTTCAACGGACCTTGATATGATTAAATCCTCGGTCGCAATATCAAATTGGTCTCGATAAAAATTTTTGGTAGAGACACCATACTTTCTGTCACCTTTTGACTCCCTTTTTACTCAACACATCATCACACATACTAATTAAGGCTGCATGAGTTGAAGATCCTTATGACACACACGGCACACACCACACTTGATATGAGCGTGGGGTAAGGGACTGCTCGTGATACACAAACTGGTAGGTAAACGAGAACGTAAAAGTATCAAATTGCTTAATTAGATACTGATCTCGGTCGGTTAGTCTTTTGCGACCTTGTATTTTCATTTTCGTAGGGAGTCTTATTTTCTAAAATAACTTGCTCCAAAACGCTGTATGTTTCACCTTCCGCCTATAAATGAATTCTACAAAATATTTGTCGGAATCAACCCCTTCTTTTCTCGTAAGAAGCCTAACTTTCGCGAAATAACCCCTCTAAAACTTTGTAGAGTTGACCCACCCTGCTGCTTAAGTAAATAGTTTCATATCCTAACATATACATATATATATATTGCACAGATACATTAAAATCCGTTGCTATCAACATTTCTTGGAATCATGATCGGAGTTGATGATACAATATCTTACTGGAATATTAACAGTCGGAGGGAAAAAGAAGAGCAATTAATGACTCTAGAGTACACTTATCATAATAATTAAATCTATAATTTTTTATTCATATTTGGTGAAATAAATCACCATCGTTCATTTTCTAGTATGAATGTGTCGAACCAACAAGAATTTAAAACATTTTCATAACTAGCTTTGAACAATTACATTAGTTTCAACTACATTAAAGAGAAATGTTAACATGCTTTTGGATTTTCATGAGTTCTACCAGTGAGGTATAACATGCAAAAAGTTAGAATGTGACACAGAAGGCAACAGGATGTATCACTAAGTCGTTACGACCTTAATTTTCAGTCCAATCAAACCTCTGTTAGCTTGCACTGTAGCAGTTAAGCTTACATAAACCTTCGGTTGGCTAATGCTGGAGTTACGATGACATCCAACTAATATTTACTAACCCAAGAAGAGTTGAAACTGTACTTAAAATGAGGAATTTTGCTGAAGGAAGAATGAAATTAGTTAGCAGAAATACATGTTAAGTAGTTTGCAGTAAAGATAATTGAATAGTAAACTCATTGAAATTAACTTTGTACAATTGACAAAGAGCAACGATATTTGTTTCATTTCCTGTTTGTTGAGCTTGCAAAAACTATTTGAGCTCCATTGCCAGGCTAATTGAGTGAATCGGATTTTAACGTTGAAGTGAAATCTTCTTTACCAAGGAAGTGATTTAATCAGGCAATTTAACAGGTTTAAAAAACAAAATTATGCGAACTGGTGAACATATAATACTGCTGCATTCCATAAATATTAGTTATATTTGAATTGAATATTTTTGTTCATACTTAGAATAATGAAACAATTTAGGGGGACAGGGAGAAATGTCAAGGACAATATATGTAAAGAAAGTAAAGGATAAGATGTAATTCGTAATTTTACAAGATAAATATTTTAGAAAATTAAGATCTAAACATTATTTACAAATAAATGATAAAAACTTTTGAGTCTTTATCAAAGTTTAGGTCATGGACAAGAAATTTTATCCCACAGTTCTCTTCACTATGTCCTTAAGCAAACATCTTCAACAAGATTATATTAAGGTACCCAAGTTAATAGCATGCTACAACACACCGGTAACAACTTTGTTTTGACAGAAGTTAAATTAGGTATAATTATCTACATATACATCTACCTTAGTGGTATCTCTTTTTACTTAAGGCATACATTTGATTTATTTAGCAATATGATTTGAAATCTTAGAACTAAGAAGCTTTGCAATTACATATATAATCAGAAAATATTGATTGAGGGATAAAATGGGTCTAAAATCTCGTCATCTATGCTGTTCAGTAGTCTCATATTCACTTGATTTTCTATCGAACACAACGTTTCGAGTGATAAACATCCAACAGCATACATTTAATATCTAAAACATCGTTTGAAGTCGTCACCATTCATTAACCTTCTACTTAATATCCAACATAACACATTTACTATCCAACACATTGTTTGGTATGACCAGTACCCCACCGGTACTATTCAATATGCCGTTTGGAGTAACCAACATATTCTGACCATACAGGGCTGGATGTAAAAGAGTGAATAAAGTGCAAGGCGGGATAAAATATTTCACCTTTGTCCCATTGAGTCAAACAATGATACATTTCATTAATGTGCCATGTATTCCCTCTATTTTAGTATTTCCATAGTTTTAATAGTAGCTAATGAAAACTACAATTAGGGATGATACCGTTCCAACTAACAAAGCTTTATTGAGTCCAAAATAATTGTCGTGCTAAATTACCGTTAAACCCATTTTTGTCTAATGCCATTACATCACACGCGCACTTTGTCAATGAATATATTGGCATACATGAAAAGTTTATAAACGAATCCATATCGTATTAAGATGGATATTAAAACAAATTTTAATTTAACTCCATCACGTCACCCTCTCCAGCCGACACGTTTATGGTAGGATGAGCATTAATTGATTTCATTAAAAAAAATTCTTTGGCGCTCGATACTACATTGTGCTCTTGACTCAACAACATGGGACTACATTTGAGCGACAGCGAACGTTGTTTCAAAGGCGACCGACGTAAAGCAAGAAGCAAATTCCTAGGTATTTTCATCGTTTCCTTAATGATATTTTGAACACTCGACAATTGAATGGAAAACTTAATTAAAATTCATCCTAAATCGTCTATCTCGAGGTTTGATTAACTACTGCGTATTACATTATGTAACGCCCAAGAATGAAGCGTACCGTAAAAGTGCTTAAAAATAGTTAATTTGATCATTGGTAAGACTATTTATGTCTTTTTCCTAACAGATACGAGTAGTGTATGGGAGCGATATACGGACAAAGAACAAATACAATACAAAAGTCGCCTCTGCCTGTATATCGACACGATTTTATACCGACAAAAATACTTTGGGACTTTATATGGAAAATTCGAATTTTGTATAGGAAGAAGAGTGGCCCAGGTAGCACAGCTGGCCTAAATACACGCAGCAACCACTACTTTAGGGAGGGACACAAATACACAAACAACACATACAAAAGTGAGACAAAGACAGAACACACACACAAACACACACACTACATATATATATATATATATATATATATATATATATATATATATATATATATATATATATATATATATATATATATATATATATATATATATATGGCAAAACTTTTAAATGAATGTATCTTAGAGGCATTGGAAGTGGCCCAGATAAGAAACATTGCTTGTTAGTTTAATACCAGTTCGTTAACATGCAATGCATCTCAGACTTCCACTCACTTCTGGTCCGTAAATGATGACTCTTTAGGTACCCTTGTCTCTCCACATATATTCTTCGTTTCCAAAGGGCTGAATGTTTGATCTGGGTAATGACCCATGTTGATTTGACATTCATGAGATAGTCGGGGTTGAACAGTATTGACGATCAGAGTGTTGACGATTCTACGTTGGTCGTCATCTTGTGATTAGAACAGGTGAAGGAAATAAAGTGAACTGCGTTTATTTATAGGGAAAGACCGGATCGAAACGGAGTGATATTGCAAAACGCATTGCAAAATTCGGGCACTTCTCGGAGTGTATCTTCCATTCCGAAGACAGGTACACGTGACTTCACATTGCTTATATAGGTTCACTAGCGTTTGTGCGCACGTCTGTCCAGGAAAGAAGCAAATGTCACATTTGTCACCAAATCGTGGACTTGGAACACAATGATACATTCAATAATACCATTCTAAACATGAAGAAGAAAACGTTGATTAGAAGACGAAAGGTAATTTCATTTTTATTTTGAATGCATGCAATGGACTAGCATTCACATTCCTAATTTCTGCGTGGCTAACCGAGCTTGTGAGAAGTTCATCCAAGATAATATATTTAGTCATTGTCTTCGTTGCAGCTAGATTCCTGGAGAAAGTGAAAAATTCTTTCGGGGACCTAATACGCTGGCCGATTTCGCCCAATGGATCTTAAACCATATCGACGAGACGTAGAGTAAAGAAGACATCGAACGTTACGGAGATTGTCATTGCTATGCCACGGTAATGGCTCACAATTTTTTGGGATACGATGTGCAGTATATTTTAATATACTATATGGAACAAAAAATCGAATGTCTTAAAATGACTTTGAACGGAAAGAAAATCATTTTCATGCAAGTGGGTGAAGTGCAGTTTGACAATTCAGTGAGTTACTTGACCATTCCTTTTAGTCGTACGCCTAAATAGTTTGGTATGACAGAAATGGGCAAAGGCTATTTTCCTTACTTTTGCAATACTGAAGCCAAATCAACATGCCTTTCTACCCCATTTACAAGAGGCTCATTAATACGATCCAGACAACATGCGCACAGAACAACGAGACACTTTTCACGCTTATGCCTCGTACCCTTTCGACTTTCAGAAAGAAATGTTAAAATATTGTCGTTCCGACGTGAAAATTTTACGGTGATGCTGTGAAAAAGTTCGTGAGTGACTTGTTCAAGGAGCACTGATGGATCGATCCTTTAAAAGAAATATGCACTATTGCAAAAGATTGTTCCTTAGTGTACCGTCAACGATTCATACGTCAAAACACCCTGGCTGTCATGAATTTTCAAACAACCACTTTTGTCAAACGTCAATACTCGGTAAAAGCTATAGGCTGGTTATATTACTTGTGTGACAATGAAGACAATAGAATCCAACATATACGCAACTGAAGAGGCGAAAAAGCCATCGGAGGTATTCGGTACCTTGGCTGGAACTGAAAAAAAACGATCGTGGACGAGTTTAACAGGTGTTTATTTCACGGATGTCCCATCTGTTACCATCAACGTGACACTAAAACCAGTTTTCACAACAGACCATGGAATAAAGCGAATCGTGAAAAGTTACAAGTAGGTGGACCCTCTGAAGCCACGGTACAGTTTGTACGGAGGACGGACGAATGCCATCTGTTTACTACTAAGCCAACGAATAGAAAGGAGAAGAAATCAAATACTTTTACGCGTGTTCTCTGTATCCGTATGTGTGCAAATAATATCACTTTCCGCTTGGCACCGGAAATTGCTAATCGAACTCATCGAAATGGACAACATTCGACTAAAGTCCTGCCTCCTACGTCCTTGTATCATCCTGTTACCAAATGATTGCCAAGTAAAACTGATTTTCCCTTGTGTCGTACTTGTGCTGAAACGTGCAATGAACATTATCCTTGTCAGCACACTCAAGACAAACGTGTCTGAACGGAAACGTTGGTCAGTGTGGAATTGTTTAAAGCTCTGTACTTGGGATACGTGTTAGACGTGTACGAAATTTACTACGTTCATAAGAGAAAATACCACAAGGCAATTTTGCATACTATGTGAATCATTTTTTTTAAAAACTAGAACAAGATGTCAGCGACTATGCTCCTGTTGTCATAATAAAATACTGGAAGCAGATAGGCATCACTTTAGTCCACATCGAGAAAAACGAAGGAAGGCTATCGTTTTCCAAAGTGATGTTGAATTGTTTGTGGGGCAAAATGACACAACGACCCTGTTTACCCGAGACGGAGTATTTGTCAGAACCTTTCCGCTACTTTCAGCTGATTCACGGCAAAACGATAGACATGAAACAAACGAACGTCCTTCGTACAAAACTATATAAATCGTTTGGGTCAACAGCATCATAAAATGTAAGGATACCGTTGAGGAGCCTGGACAGACGAGCAAACCGAGGATAAGATTCTAAGTTTTGCAAGTGGCGGTCCCAAACATTACGGCTACGAATACCGTGACTCTCAAGGAGAAGTGCAAATCGAGTGTAAAGTGAAAGGATTGGCTCTCAATTATTCCACCAGTCAACTGGTAAACTTTGGTGTACTCAAGGAAGCCTTGCAGTCTGGACAGGATGGAAGCTTTTAAATGATCACTTACCAACCAAGCAAGATTGCACGTTTACTAACACATCAAATCGTCAGTCGACCTTTGGAAAATGTCTATCAAATCGTGTACCAGAAGCGAGTACGGATTTCTAACCAATCCACTTTACCGTACGGACACACCGATATTGGTGAGCATATAAAAAGGGACAACGTCGAAGGTCAATAATTTATTGTCACTGCAAGTGTCAAGAGAAAGTTAAATGCTTTAAGATAAGCACAAATGAAGTTCAGAAAGGCACAAATCAAGATCAGTGATGTAATAGTATCAAGAGACGAGCACTATCTAGTGTTATTGCAGAGATGCCTTACACTGTGACTACACTGATTTAGTACCATATTATCCTCGTGGGAACTTTGCTATGACTACCATACATACTATGGAAAGTAGTGATGATATGTGCGTGTCAAGCCAGTCGTCATCGTACATCTTTTCAATTTACTGCATTTTATGGTGGATAGTGGATGGCATGTAAAACTGAGCAAACGTTTGCATATTTCACCACACCCTTATCGAAATGAACCTGCACAAAACAAATATTGGTACCCGTTGCGTTTGCCAGAATAATGTGACTATGAATGTCGAATCCAAACCTTCCTTGTAAAATGGCCAAAATATTTGTGAGGATCTACTCTCGAAGAATTAGCCAGAGTGGAATATTTTAACTTGGGTGAATGAAATAAAGTCAAGTGTTTCAGTTGAGGTGTGTCAGTTCACGAGTGGGAACAGAAAGATTCCACTTACCTATAACATACTCGATGATCCTGATATCGCCTTTACCTACATTTAGTGGAGCCTCATCATTGAAGTGGGACCAACCATGTCGTATAAGAAATTAGCTAAGTGGTTAGGAGTGAAACGTTGGACCATCCCTAGTCAAGTATTCAAATCCGATATAAAATTAATCTTTAAGCATTACCCATCGCATTGTAAGAGAACATCTGGAAGGACATGTGGCATAGATTTGCCAGAGTCAAATCTTAATTAGTGACTGTATAACCTTTGTGTCGAGAAATTCAGGAAAATAAAGTGAAAACAGTTAACAATAAAGTTCTATTTCATTGGATCAAGGGTGGGTTCATTCTATTCTTTCGCTTTAGACCGTTTACATTGGAAAATGTTATTGATATTCTGGACCGTTACTATTTGTGACAGTGGTCAAAAATTAATCACACAGATCATTACTTTCTCTCTAGGAGAAATGTTTGACTGATACATGGTCATGAACACTATACAAGAGAACATTCGTGGCCTACCTTTGGAGTTGAGAAAACGCATTTACCGAGAGTTAGTAAAAATAGAAGCTAAACGCATGCAACCATTGCATCGTTACGCCACCAATGTTTGAACCATTGATACCTAAATACTATAAGATGACTGATATTGATGAAAGTGGTCAAGTGGTCAACTACTCGTGGGAAAGAAGGATTGTATTGTTGATAGTAATTACTTTTATTACCAGGTACACTTACTTAATCGAATTTAAGAAGAGTGATAGGGCTACAAAAGTCTTATACACAATGTAAACTTAGATAGGAAACTTCTGAACGACTTTTCATGTGGAAGTTAGTGACTTAATATTTTTGATACGTCTAAGAAATACGGCCATTTTTGTGCAGAAAGTTTCAGTTATAGCTGTCAAAAACGATGGTACAAAAACGTTATACCATGCCACGACCTTTATCATTTGTGATACACAGATTCCGTGGAAGGAGATCCAAGACGATATTCAAACAGTGGAGGATTGCCATTGCCCATTTTGAGAACTGTGAACATTGACTTGGGGTCGACGTGTAGTGTGTCTTATTGATTTACTTTCTGGGATTTCGTTTACCGTCCGATTATTTCTGGACTCTTTACGAAAGGTGCATACCACCCAAACAGCATGACTATGGTCTCTTTCAATATCTACGATAAGCTCATTCTCCACAAAGCTTTGCGCGTTCATCTGGATACTTCTCAACCTTTACGGAAACTCAAGATTCGTCAGCTTTTAGGCACAGAAGATGTGTATGACAATGTGTATGTAACTGACAACATCACTTAACAGATGTACTTGCCTGTCAAAGTTGGGGTTTTGACTTCTGGACTAAAGAAGTGGCCCACTATGTCTGAGTTTTGTAATTCTAAAGATTACAACATTCAGATAAAAAGTCATTTTAAACCTGTGTTAGTGACAGTATTAGAAAAGGAACAACATGTCACTGAGGAAAACGACTTTTCATGACAGGACTGTCATTGAGTTTACCTAAAGACCATTCTAGGAAGATCTTTGTGTGACGGACCCAAGGAATGCACAGACCCTCAGACCATTACACACTGTCCTTAGGACAATACATTTTGATGACAAAAATATTGTAAAGTAGAGACTTGTTTATATTCCATTATGATTCTTTTGAAGTGTCTTTTATTCATGTACGTAACCATTTGACTTTTATACATTTTGTCTTTCGTGTTATTCACAATTTAAAAGAAATGACAATGAAACGTGTCCTAAAAAAGTATATAAAGTCTTGTCTTGCCTGTCTTCGTGTCACTAAGTGGCACTAAGTGACATTCCTGACTTCGTGTCACTAAGTGGCACTAAGTGACATTCCTGACACTAATATGACAATGAAACGTGTCCTGAAAAGTATACAAAGTCTTGTCTTTTCTGTCTTCGTGTCACTAAGTGACATTCCTTACACTACTATGGCTACCTCTACTATCTCTTCTCCATCTTCCATAACTTTAAAAGTCATCGACGAACATTTAGATCATATTAGTTGTGAAGCATTGTATCTTTGAAATCCCTTTAACATGCCCATTGCTGGCAAAACGTTTGATCGAACATAAACATCATAAGAGAGCGTCTTCAAAAAGCTGCTCATTAAGTACATGCCCCAAAAATCAAAGTCCAAGAGAGATCGGGCTTGTTACAGAGTTTACTCTATTTGTCCAAGCAAGAACTGGCCCAATTTAGTCCCTTGCGAAATTCTTCACGACTTGTGTTGCCTGTCGTCAAGTGGATACGACGTAAAAAATGTGGCAGTTCATTCCAGTATAAAAACTACATGAGATAAACCAAATGGATCAGTGTTTTTTGTGGTCCTGAACACACCAAGATGCCCCTACTAAGAAGTGTACACAGTAAACATCATCGTTCGTCTGTCCAAAAAGGAAATGAAAAACGAAATAGACAGTCACGTCATCCAAAACGATGCTCAGTCCAGCATCGACGTCACCTCTAGAAAAGACAGTCGTCCAAAGGAAAAAAAATCACCAAAGAGGGAGATTCTTTGTCGATTTTGAGAAACATATTGTTTCCTTTATGACAAAGCGATCGTCGACAAAATTGGATAAAAGACAGTATACTCAAGTCATCAAATGTTAGTTTATTTTTTGGTGTGTGACCCGTAATCAGCCAACAAAGATGATACCAAAAATACATTCCTCTTCTACCTACAAAGGAAAGAAAAGGACGGTCAGCTAATTTAGCCAAACGTTGGGACATGTTGTCCGTCGTAGCCAAAGCTCCTCCACTCATGCGCGAACAAATGATTCAAATTGCTTAAAAAGATGTCATAAATATCTTTTGCGAATGTTATCTGAATGTCTAGAAAGGCACGATACCTTTGTCTAAACACCAGACAAAATGCTTCAACTTTCTTCGCCAAATTGTCCAAGAGAAAATACCCATTCATCAAAGGAAGAAAATGTTGGTACAATGCAAAAGATTTTTGCCCTTTTTGCTAATGCTGTTATCACCCTTGTTAAAAGTCACAGTAGTGCCCTTTAGTTACAGTCGTAGCGGGAGCTGCTTCATAAGGGATATAATAAAGGGATAAAAATAACCTCTGGGTCAAAAATATCTCAGACGTCGTATCATTTGGAATCCCATGGAAGGACGAAAACTGACTCTAGTCCCTTACAAGCGATGGATGGGCGATGGATGGAATTCCATCGTTGGCAAGAAGAACGAACCCCATATTTACCTCCCAATCCTGATTTGACCCAGATGTCCCATTTACAAAACGAATTACAATCGTTGATGAATCGTAGCGATTTGTACGAAACGGAAAATCTCAACGGTACGGTCAACTGTTGCAACGACAACATATTTTTCATCAAGATTTAAACGAAAGAATTCCACCCACTCTGACAGATTCTAAGGGCTTGATGAAAAGTTCATCACCACCACTACCGTCACCACCGCCCTCAGTGGTGAAGACATAAACAGTTCCACGTATGCCTTAAGAAGACGAGGCACGAGAAGTCTTTCAAATTCCGTCAGCAGCACCACTTCCTAGTAGGATTGCTTGTAGACTCCTTCCGCTACACCTGAGCGAGAAGACTTTAAAGCTTGGGTTAAAAAGATGACTTCCACTCCTACTTCGACAGAAGTGAAAAAGAAAGAAGGAAAACAAGAAAACAAAAATGAAAAGAAGACAAAAGCCTTTCTATTACCAGAACCACCACCACTATTACCAAAACTACCTTCTACTTTGACTCCTGTTTAAAATCAGACACGTAAAGCCGTTTAAAAACCATCCTCTCAGTTCATTCAGAGTAGAATTGGCGAAGATTGGATCACTTGTTTTGATTGGAGAGTGTCTTATCAAACATTTATTATGATCCATCCCATCCTGCCGGTTACGGTGGAGTTCAGAAATTTTATTGTGCTAACAAAACAAAACTGGAAAGTGTCTGTTTACCTCACATAAAGCGATGGTTACAAGAACAAGCCATGCAACCTTACACAAACACATTCGACGCAACCTTTCTAGAAGTCGCCCCCGAGTGGAAGGCATCGATCATCAATGGAAAGCTGATTTAGCCGATGTCTCTTGTTTAGCCACCTACAATTGTGACTACAAATATGTTTTGTGTCATCGATGTCTTTTCCAAATTTGATTTGGTCCTGACATTTACTGCCACATAAAGCAGCGAATTAGTCCGAGCCCTAATACTAGTATTGAAACAAAGTGGTCGTCGCTTTAATCGATGGCAAACCGACAAAGGTACCGAATTTCTAAACCGAGTTTAAAAAAAAGAATTGAAGAAACGTGACATTCATTTTTGTTATCACGAGAATCCCGAAACCAATGCCAGCATCGTGGAACATTTTCAACTTACCTTGAAAGAATGCATGTGGAAATATTTTACGCATCAACACACTCTCAAGTAAATCGATGTCTTGCCACACCTCGTTTAATCGTACAAACAATTGGACGTGCCTCCCACCCCTAGAAGTGACTCATGAGAACGAAATGATCGTCTTTCTAACGCCTGCTTGGTACGTTCCAGTCAGAAACTGCCCCCAAGAAAGGTGGAGTGATGGCCACAGAAGATTGGGAACCCATTGGCAAAACAAAGCGTACTTTCGATAAAGGTTACTTACCTAACTGTACCACTGAATTGTTTCGTGTCACTGAACGATTGCATGGACGTTATCTCCCGTCTATAAATTCGAAGACATGAATGGGACGTAAAAAGAACAATTTACTTATACGAGTTACAACGTGTGACTAAAAGAAGAAGACGACGTGTACAAAATAGAAATCATTCCCGAAGCCCATTGGGAAGTGGATTTGGTGGAAATGATTAACCCTTCACAAATAAATAAACTTCGTCGAAACTCAAAACACTATATCTATAGAAGGTATTTGCCCAGAAGTGTAAAAAGCCATGGATTTACATGTGCTGTAGCTGACTTTATGGGAAAAAAAATCGAAAAAAAAAAAACAACGCAACGAATCACTTATCATTTGAAAGTTCCTATGGGCTACTTTTAGTGGTCAACATTTGGTGAACACCTTTGCTGAATGATTCAATTTCATCTTTGCTCAAACCCTGGGGAGAGCTAGAGAAAGTGTCACGATCGAGTACCACAAAATAGTTCGTCGCTTCCTGATGAAAGTTTTGGATGACGAAGTATTAGCCATTACATTTTGTCCTGAGTTGTATCACATTTTCTTTGGTGACTTGGGATGATCCTGGTTAAAAACAAAATACTAGCCGTGGCTAACAATCTAGATATTGCGAAATATTTTCGAATCCCTGTAGAAATAAACCAAGGACTGAATTTTATCTTTGTAACACAACTCTGTACCATTACTGCGTGTCATTCCTTTCAAAGAGGACTCTCACGTTTGCTGACGCCTAAGGTGGAAACACCTATCACGTTCACCGCCAACGTTTTCATCTTCACTATTTACCTGTCAGTAAGTTGTATTTCGATACTGTCAACATTACTATAAAAGGAGAATTGGGAAAATATTCCATTCACCCAAGGGAAAGTCACAATGAAACTTCATTTTCGAAAACGAGTACTTTAAAAATTCTTGTCAGTCATGCATACTGTGCAACACGGGATCGCTCGACAACGAGGATATGGTTTAGACGATATGCTCAAATTGGCCTTTTGTATAGTGGCTCTGGTGTCAAAACCGATGGTGACACAGGGATTGCCGCTTTGACTCACGGTAAAGAATTTCTCCTAAATGTCATCATTGACAAACAAAACCTCAAATAAGCTTTCTTAAGAGCAGGCAACAATGTTTTGCTTCAAACAGTCTAAGGCATTTTTGGTTGGCGAGAAGATCCTTTAAGTACTACGATCGCTGCTGGGTGAGACATTCCTGCTTCCCAGATACCACAGCAAGGACAAGGCTGAAAAAGACGACGAAAACACCCTTTCAGTGGACTTCACACCCTTAAAACTAGCTAGAAAGACTAAGAAACGAAAACAGGTCCAAGACTTAGACGTTTTTGATTATTAAATTGCAAATAAAACAAAATTATGTACCGAGGGTCTTGTGCCAGTTCCAAGTCGGAACTGGATCTTTTTGCTATACCACTCACCATAATGACAATACAAGAATTCCAATGGGTAGAATTTCCTCCTGTCTCCTCTTTGACAGATTAAGATCCCATCGAGTTTGAAATCAAAAGACAACCCGAAGATTACATCGATCTAAATAGTAGTTACGGAAAGTGATCAAAACGGACAACACCAATCCGGGAGCCGATGCCAGAGTATCTCTATTCAATAGTTTCATACATTCTTTGTTCTGTGAAGTGGTTTTGTATTTGAATAACAATGGACACTTAACCTTACCGGGCGTACTTTGAAAATCTCTTGACGTACGGAAAAGAGGCCAAGAACACTCATTTGGATGGTGCGTAGTATAGAAATCTGACAGCACATGTGAGGACACGTTTAACGATACAGTTGTGACTGCAGCTGACAATACTCACTGTAACGACCCTGTAGTTAAAGTATGTGTGTGATAAGGAATCAATTTTGTATAAATCTCTTTTATTTCATTTTATTTCATTAAATGTAATTAGTAATATAATTATATTAATATCGCCTAACATGTTTTTGAAAAAAACTGTTTACTTGATCGTAGATGTGACTCATGTGAGCACGTGCTGTGTGTGATAACAAATTCATTACAAGTAAACATTCAGGAATAGCCATGAAAACGATTGGCTGATACTGGGCCATGCTTTCCTAAATGTTCAGAAGTATTACGAAATTGCATGCGTCCTCGTGCGTGTGCAATTCAAACAACGCATTAGCTTCATTTATATGTTGGAGATTTTTGTAAGTCGTACACAGTCACGGACAGGCTGTCGTAGTCGAGAGTCAACAGTCGACCGTTGTAGTCGAATCATACACAGTTGTCGAGTCGTAAAGTCAGTTATACAAATTCTAATACCTTAAAAATGTATTTTTGTGCTAGAAGAAGTTGTCTGTTCGTATGTCTACGTAGAACAACATGTCTTGTTAAAGGAGCTATTTTTACTTCGTTTTTATGAATAATTGTTTTCTTGGAGAACAACATTACTGATTTGGATAAAGACATTTTTCCCGAAAATATTCTAAATTGGAACGGGACAACAAAACTTTTTTTGGTGTAAATTTTGGGATTTTCTGTTAGTCTTCGTCTGACGTGGTCATCCGCCATTTTGTACCGGAACTTCAGACACTTTCAGACTGTGTTTAGAACTTTTTACAGGACTTGTATTTCTATTTTGAAAAAAATTTGGATCAAGTCTGTAAACCGTAAGTCTTACTTAAATTATTTACATTATTTCATGTTATCTAGGAAAATAAATTACTTTTTGTTAAAATTTACAAAGCTTATTGTCTTCACTCTTACTTTATATTACTTTTGAACGAGCCGAAACGTAACATCACAAGGTGGGCTTTGGCGACCTTCGAAAGAAAATCATGCAAGGACGTAGTATAGAACTGATGGACTGTTTGAATTTGAAAATATGTATTAAACGGAGTCAATATTTGCCTGAGACTAAATTGCCGCAGTGTAGCTTTCCATTTGAATGATCTTGTCAACGAGTACAAAACCATCATCCAAAAAGCCAGACTTTACGTACGTTACGTAGAAGTACTACCTAAAGTGGGAAACGATATCATTCACACCTTGAGCAGAACAACCGTCAAGTATCCATTACGACGTGTAGAAGTAAATATATTCACTATTTGTAGTGGACTCCGATCCAAAATCAAAGATCATCTGTTTCAAGGACAGTTACCCAAACGTATAATCGTTGGTATCGTCCACAACTCAGTCCCCAACGTAACCCACGATCAAAATCATATCAACTTTCAGCACTTCGATGAGTCTAACATCGAAGAAGGTAGTCGCGATGGCAAGACGTTGTGGACTAGACCCTTCGAACCTAATTTTGCCCAGAAGAATTACTTGAAATCGTACGAAGCTACAAGCCAACTAGGAACCAACACCCAGCCACTGTATTTCGTGCGAAGGTTATGTCGGAGGTTACACTTTGTGGGTCATTGATTTCACTCCATGCAGTGAACGTCATCCTGTATGCTGAATTCGATAATACCACATAAATCAACAGTTTGAGATAAGTCATTCTAGATCATTAGACACTATGGAAGACATTTATCCTTCTTTGAAAGGTGAAGAATCTATGAAATGGGAGGATACTTTGAAAACGGACAGCCAAGACCATGACAAAGAGGATGAGGTAGTCAAGTTCAGATGACCGGAACAAGAACAAGAACCAGTGTCCTCTTTTTCTAAACACTTGGTAGATAACATTACAAGCGTGAGCTAGAAAGATTGTTGGGGTTGTCAAAACTATCGTCCCAGTCAAAATCATCACGATAAATGTCTGACGATGAGCCAAGAAGAAAAATTGGTCGAGTATCTGGACGAAGCTTTTAGTATCATTTCAGAAGACGCTTTTCTTGCATGAGTATTATAAAGTCTTGCGTGATCATTTCTCTTCTCCATTGACTAATCAAGAGATCTATCGCATTGAAGCATTTTTAGCCCAAGGTTGGGAAACGAGGCGAAAAAAACCCGGTTACTTTTCAGATCTTTTTAAGCAAAGAGTAAGAATTGAATTGATGACTTATCATTACATGTAAACAAGAGAAACAAAACAAGAAAAATGGATACCAGGGAACTTTATTGCCTTTTTCATAACAGTTCGTATACTGCTTCTTGGAATCCTGTCTTGTGTGCTAAAGATAATCTAACTCATCCCAAACCTCAAGGTCATCAAGCGTGTGACATCAAAACGGACGACGGTCATCTTCCATGAACTCACTAGATAGCCGTCTATTTTCCTCAGGAAAATGTGTGGAGCATTTCGATTAGTATGGATTACCACCTTTGGAAGATGATATCATTGATATTATGAGAAGATATGCCCAGACGACACGATTCAATGTGAAATTACAAGGCAACAATTATATGGGGTGTGGACAATATTGTGTGTATTTTCTTATCATCGCAGTCTGGGATATTCTTTAGAAGATTTAGAAACTTAATTTCATCATCACTCTTCTAGAAACGATGAAAAGTAGATCGATATTGTTGTGACAGTTATGGCTATATTTTGCCTTAGCTAGAAAACGTAGTGTACATCAATGGCCTCATGACTTTCATCAATGGAAATCTCACATAATTTCACAACGTTTTCATCCATGTCAGAAATAATTTGTATGTTGATTTTATTTTTACCAGTTCCTTATCTTATTCGTTACTTGAATAAAGAAATGTTGTATTATGGAAAAAACGTGTCGTTTGCTTAAAAAAAAACCGCACTGTGAATATATGCTCTTTGACTTTCTATCCCTCACCATGACATGGGCTATCATAACGTTCCAATACTAAACCCAGTAGGGATGTTTTCTATCATGTCTGCGTTTGGACCAAATAAAGCGGGCTGGTCTCCAGGCTGACCATTCACTGTTGAATTATCAACCTATGAAATGCCTTCCAGACTAGCTAAACTGAATGAAGCTTATGTTCAATTATATCGTGTCAGGCTAAACCTGATACCTGAAGAAAAAAAAATGTCAGGATTCTCTCCATGTCCCAAGACCTCATATAGGAGATTTTTATAGAGGAAATTAAGAAAACACAAGAATGGGCTGAGAAATACACACTTCAGAAGACGCAGCGAGAATAACTGAAGCAACAGCAAGAACCAGATAGAGGATTTGTGGACTGTTGAATAGACTCCAAAGAATCTTAAAAAAAAAAACGATTGCCTTTTCTGCCGTGAACAAAATATCCCAGCCCTTTCCAGGAATACCAAAAAATTCTCGAAAGGACATATTCATTCAATTTGCCTAAATTGTAATTAGAAAAAATAGAAGTGTGCCTATGAGCACTTCGTTTCTTTGTTTGTAAATAAAAAAAGTAAATAAGTATATTTGGGTGTTGATGTTTCCTTCAAGTCAGTGATACGCAAATATAAAGACAAGCGCAAATCAGTCTGACTATCATTGTGAACCAGTTCACTTCAAAGAAGATGAGCAGCAGAATAACGAAGCTTCTTGAACTCCAAACACCCCTGGAGTAGCCAGGCGCATTATAGATGAAGTGACAAGGTAAGTTATTGAGGAGAAAGAAAGAATGCAAGAAGAGAAGGAAAAGATTAAAAAGAAAGAGAAAGAGGAAAAGATCTCGCATCACTATTTCATTTTAACCCAGCAGCACCACCACCAATGCCACTCCTACTTTCAGTACCACAACGTCATCGTCCACGGTTGTTTTATGGAGAATGATGGAAGCCTTCACTATCCCAAAGACTGAAAACTGGGAGAGTGAAGCATCTCAATCTCCGTCTGTTCTTCCAATCAGAAATGTGAATTGGGAGAATGACTTGAGCAGACGTTGTTTGTGTGGAGCCAGACCTGGGAGGTATCGACATTTACCAGGTGCATATGGAGTTCTCAAAAACAGCCTCTCTCATGGTTAACCAGAGAGACTATTCAATTTGCCATTTAGTGTAGGTGTAGTGTAGTGTGACTATAAACACTTACTCTTTTAAAGAGATTGTATATTTGCATGCGAGTCCGTTGTTCTTGATAGTATATTTGTGTTTTTTTTTTTTGTGGATAGTATATAATGTGTGTTTTCTCTCATCCTGATTATGAGGTTAGCATATTTGTTGTCTTTTATGCTTGTTCATTCGCTAGTGAGGATAGTATATTTGTGCTTTTTTCTTCTCAACCCGATTATCTGGATAGTATATAATGTGTGTATTTCTCTCATCCCAATTGTGATTATTTTATATTTGTGTTTTGTTCATTCGTTAGTGAGGATAGTATATTTGTTTTCTATTCTCATCCCTATATTGCGGATAGTATATTAATTTGTTTTACGCATCACGATTGTGTGGATAGTATATAACGTGTTTTCTTCCCATCCCGATGTTGTGGATGTTTTATGTTTTATGCTAGCTAGTTCGTTTGTGAGGAGAGTATATTTGTGTTTTTTCTTCTCATCCTGATGGTATGGATAGTATACGTGAGTTTTAATCATCCCGATTGTGTGACTAGTATCTAATGTTTATTTTGTTTCTCATTCCGATGGTGTGGATAGTATATTTGGATGTTTTATGCTTGCTCATTCGTTCAACATCGGCAAGGACGTTGCTGCAGAATGGGGTAATAGGACCACAAATTTTAGTATCTGTAGCATGAACGACAAGACCACTTCCACTGGCATCGGAGTATCAGAAATTGCATCTTGCCATTTTTCCTCTTCCTCACCTGTTTCTTTCTTTACTCGTTTCTTCCCTGATCTTGAGGCTTTCTTTTTTTAAGTTACTGCTTCATTTCTTCTACTATTTGTGCCCTTTCTTGTTTTATATCCATTAATTTATAAGTTCAGATATACATTATTGATATATATACCGCTCCCTCACTTGGCCTGATTTTTTTTTTCATACCTTAAAAATTGCACAAGCAAAGCATATCCGGGCAATAAAATAAACTATCTCAAATAATTACAATAATTGTATTGTTTTTCACTTTTTAATAGTATTATGTACTAAAAAGAATTACCAAAATATTACGTTGCCATTAAAAATAAAACGAAAACGTTGGCCAGGCTAGCTGAATAGGTCCATTCTTTCTTCTATCGTCCAAATTAACAAATATTATTCTATTTCGTAATATTATCTAGTAATGTTTAATGTGACTGAAAAAATACAAAAATACTGGTGTTAATTTCAATTTGTGTCGTCTGCTTTTAAAGGTGTTTAATGTGGTATACTATACGGACCGCCAAGCCATTTGTTTGGTATACTGTCGGCCGCATTAGCATACTTGTGTAAAGTTTTGAACATGTTCATTGATCTCAAGACACTAACAAATGTACATATTAATAATTTTTCATGGCAAGTGAAAATTTGTTTTCATTGTTTGGCATAATCTGATTTATTTTGTTTCTTATCATCCTAAATAAAAAGCACATAAATAATCGCTCAGAGAGAGAGAGAGAGAGAGAGAGAGAGAGAGAGAGAGAGAGAGAGAGAGAGAGAGAGAGAGAGAGAGAGAGAGAGAGAGAGAGAGAGAGAGGGATAGTTTAACCTGGCACAGCATTTTAGATATATTTACTTGTTTTTTAAAAATAATTTATTTAATTATTTAAATAATCGAAGATATGTATGCATGTTTTCATTTTGCCAATGTTGGAACCTTTATAATACAGCATCCCATTTACTACGGCATATATATTTTCCAAAATAGATCAGTAAAAATTACAATCCAATGAATAAAGGAGACTTCTCAGCAAGCGGAAGGATTAGCTCAAACAGGGTTCTTCAATAACAAATGACTAACAATTTTTTTCCAAATTGTACATTCCTGAGTGTTAGTACATTCACGTAGAAAACATAATTACAATATGCATTTCTGTTTTCTGATTTAAAAATCATTGTCTAATAATTCAGTTAATTTGCCTTGTCAATCAGTTGTTGGACTGTACTTGCTGCTTCAACGTTTCGTAAAAATTTTGAGGAGGAGATAACGCTGTTCTGGTACTCTTCCCACACCGAGAATATTCTCCCCTGCATTTTTTTTATATGTGTTTTTTGTTTCTTCTTCTGGACGACAAAAATTAAGGAGTGGAGCATATGTCAATTGTAACCGACAAAAGAGAGTAAGAGCAGGGACAATTAATATTGATGTATGTATCCATGAGAACTATTGAATGACTATTGAATGAATTTTCTGATACTTTTTGGTTTAACGACTGAATAACATAGACTTTGTGCTAAGTATTAATAAGTACAATAAACACAAATAAATAATCAAACACGTGTGAAATAAGGAGTGAAGCATATGTCATTTGTAACCGACAAAGGAGAGAAAGAGCAGGGACAATTATAATAATAATGTATTTCTCCATGAGAACTATTGAATGAATTTTCTAATTTATTCTTTTTTGCTTAATGACTGATTTATACATTTAAAAACTATAGTATTGGGTACGAAACAACCAGCACCTTTGGTACGAGACGACTATGACCTTGGGCACGAAACGACCATTGCTTTGGGTACGAATCGACTCATTTGGGTACGAAACGACTTCGGTACAATACGATTTGGGTACGGAATGACCAGTTCCCCAGTTGTCGCACCTCTTGACACACATAATTGACTACACTAAGCCTGATTCTCACGACAAATGCACTTAGCGTGGGAAAATATTTATGTCATGTATACAGGCAAGGAACCGTTTCGTTTCGCGGTACACAAATAGGTGACGACAAACTAGGGTGTAAAGGAAAACGCATCAAAATTTGAAAATGCAAGCGTCAAAGATAAAGCAACCTAATTAGAGAGATATCTCGGTCAGATACCTCGGTGACCTTGTATTGTCATTTTCGTAGAAAGCTTTATTTTCAAAACTAATTTGCCCCAAAACTTGTAGGGTTCACCCTCCATCTCTATTTTAATGCCGAAAATATTTGTTGGCATCTACCGCCGCTCGTGGTTCGTATTAGGCTTTAATTCGTGAAATAACCCCTTTGAAAGTTTGCAGGGTTCACTCTCACTGATGCCGCTTATTTTTAGATAGTTAATTGATTGGGTGTCTAATGGCACATCAGCACATGCAAGTTTATTTCTTCCAGAAGGAATGTGAAAACTTTACAGATATGTCTGTACGGACTATTCTCCAGGTTATATATCTGATATAATTAAACTACAGTGATCAAATGCTGACCAGAATCTTAGACTTACAGCTAATAATTAATACCAGATTTTGAGGTCAAGTTTATTTATAAAATTTATTCTACCTAACTGGAATTCCGTACCTAACGTTTATCAATAATTAAAACTGTGTAGCTTATTTTAACATTTATTGAAGAGAATACTTTCTGGTAAACTGAAATGATTTATAAAACTTTTCCCACTGCAGAATAACATTAGATAGTTCTATTGATATTCATACTGTTGATACACAAACACACAAATATGTGTATGTGATTTTATTAAAACATAACCTGCAGATATTTTGGCAGTTGAGACATGTTCTGTTATAGCGGAACAAAAAAGACTAGCGTTAGTACACTCTGGCCGACCTACCCTGGAAGAACCTCCTGGTCCTGAATAAGGCGCGTTAACTACTGAGGTACATTTCCACTTGGCAAAAAGACAACTGCAATGGACTCTCAAGCTACACTCAACAGTAAATAGATTTCTCACAATTTATAACTAATTAAATATTTGTCATAGTATATCGTTTAAAGGCTCTTGGGAATATCTACGACACGTTTTCTCAAATTATACTGAGCACGTGACCATTTTATATCTGAAGACATTCTTCGAATATTGTGATATTGTGAACGATAATTAACCTGATGAAAAGTACATTTCATCAAAGCATTCTATAAGGTGATGAGAGAAAGCTCTTAATTTCATGAAAGCTTTTTATACAATGATGACAGAAAGTTTGCGGATCTCATGAAACTTTTGCGGATCTCTTGAAAACTTTTGCGGATCTCATGAAAACTTTCTAAACAGTGATGGAAGAGGTTCTTAAATTTTTCATGAAACCATTTTATACAATTATGACAGAAAGTTTTTAGATTTGATGAAAACTTTCAATACGATAATGACAGCAAATTTGTAAATTTTATGAAACACTAGTATACAATAAGACAGAAAGTTCGCAAATTTCATGGAAATGTACAATACAATGATGACAGAAATATCATAATTTAGTAAAACTTGTTTTATTTGCCTTCTGAAGCATTTGATGTTTATTTGTTTCAGCATTCTACGACACTGTTCTCTAACAACTGATTTAAAAATTTAATATTATACTTTTATTGCTATATGATATTTACTTTTTGTAATTATTTTCTATTAAAAAATGAAAGCACTTCGAAAATAAATTCAGCTATTGATATTTTAATACAGGATTCAAAGCAATAAAAAAAGAAATAATCGATATGAAAAACTATTAGTTGGAAGGGATACGAGTTATCTACGTTCATTTCTTTCCATGTTGGAGCAAAAGCATCCTGACAAATAACAATATGCATCATGAATTCTTTTTCAGTTAATGCGATATTAAGGTCAGACAGATCTAAATGCAGCACAAAAGTTTAAATAGTTTTCACTCTAAGTTTGTTTAGGTATTAATATTCAGTCAAGCAATTTCTGTCCTTCATAAACAACGAAGAAAAATATGCTTATTTCATTCAAAGTCAATATCAACATTTTTGCGGTTTTGGTCCAGATAGTGTACCAGAACACTGACACTGCCAAGCCTTGCTTGTGATGGGACATCTTGAAGGAACCTCCCTACAAGTACCGGTGGCGTAACCTTTACATTTACATCTGTCCTCACAGGACTGCCAGAGTATTCCGGTTGCAGGGGAACTCCATCTGGAACAACGACTCCATGTTTCCCAGCAGTCCGTAATTGGATTTCCCTCAAGTGTTGGGGTCATAATTAGGGCCACAATAATCATAAGTCCCGAAAGAACGGTCAACGTCTTAGAAAAGGCCATTTAATGATGTTTCTTAGAAGATCAGAGGTAAGTTTGTGCTATCCAAGAAATGAGATAAAGAAATAATGTTATGAAGCATACTGTGAATTGGAAGTAAATACAACTGGTACAAGATTTTCGGCATGAAACACACACAAATTAAACTCGAGAACTGGTGAAATCGCGTGTCTTATTGGTATTTGTTTTAGCTATAAACATTATAGGTGAATATTTTCTTGTCCATAGAGATATAGATTTGCACTTAATTTGATACGAAAATCGATGCGCTTTTCTAAAGAGGTTAGAGAATTTACTCACCACTAAATGTTTTCAACCCTGAAAGTACTTATTAAATTAAACGTTATGACTGATGTTGATTCCTCTACATTAAAATGAGTTTTTAGTAACTTATTTCTAGTTTAATTCTAATTAAGAAGTTCAGTTTTGTCTCGGTTTAATGCTTCGTCACTGTGTTATATTAGCCCTTAGAGTCTTTTAATGTTCAGATATAAACCACAACTTTATAACTATACGATTACAAATATAACAATCTCGTTTCTGTATTATTATTCTGTCTTTGGAGGAGTGTTAAGAGTACAGTTTTCTTTACAAGATTTATGTGTAACTTTAAGTAGTGAATCAGACAAGCAACTATTTTAACGTATTTGCTTTTACTGATTTGAGCATCTGATAACAGTTTGTCCCTTTTGAATGATTCGCTCAAGTAAATGGGAAACATCACCGTACATAAAATTAAATGGGATACATTAGACTGTATAAGCTAAAATGAGAAGCAAAAGCCTGTAGCTAATTAAGTTGGACACATTAGCCCAAAGACGACTAAATGGTAAACATCAGCTTATATGCAATATACTGGGACACATCAGCCAATATGAAATTTACTGGGACACATCAGCCTATACAAAATATACTGGGACACATCAGCCAATATGAAATTTACTGGGACATCAGCTTATTCACAATGTACTGGAACACATCAGCCAAGATGAAATTTACTGGGACACATCAGCTTATTCAAAATGTACTGGGACACATCAGCCAATATGAAATTTACTGGGACACATCAGCCAAATTGAAATTTACTGCGACACATCAGCTTATTCAAAATGTACTGGGACTCATCAGCCAGTATGAAATTTACTGGGACACATCAGCTTATTCAAAATGTACTGGGACTCATCAGCGAATATGAAATTTACTGGGACACATCAGCTTATTCAAAATGTACTGGGACTCATCAGCCAATATGAAATTTACTGCGACACATCAGCTTATTTGAAATGTACTGGAACACATCAGCCAATATGAAATTTACTGGGACACATCAACTGATTCAAAATGTACTGGGACACATCAGCCAATATGAAATGTACTGGGACACATCAGCCAATATGAAATTTACTGGGACACATCAGCTTATTCAAAATGTACTGGGAGACATCAGACTACGTGAAATCTACTAGCACACATCGACCAATATGAAATTTACTGGGACACTTAAGCCAATAAAATATTTATTTTGCACATCAGCCTATGTAACATTGAAAAGAAAATATTTGTCATTGTTGATTCATATATTATGTTGAATTCAAGTTGTGGCTTGAAATTTCTTATCATTTGGCAGAGAAACAAAAACACGTCTAATTATGTTTCATATATTACTCTATGCACGTTTTTGTTTTCCAATGCATATTATTAGGTAGAGAAGAATATATTGTAAGCATTGATTCATATATTTGCTTGAAATCAAGTTGCTGTTTTAGAATGCTTACAATTTAGAAGAGAAGAATAATTTGTAATTACTGATTCCTATATTTGATTGGAAAGGTTTTTGATTTAGAACGCTTACAATTCGGCAGAAGAATAATCTGCGTCAGATAAACTGTCAAAATAAAGGTAAGATTCAGAGTGCAGTTATCGCTAACTTATGTACATGTATGTTCAAGTGAACATCTTATAATATATGAACATTTTTCACATTGATGTAATCTGTAATAGGAATTTCACATATTACGAAATACAGACAAAAGTACACTATCACACACACACACACACACACACACACACACACACACACACACACACACACACACACACACACAACCAAAGTATCGAAAGCTGGAACACGTGAGAATTAGAAACAAAATGAAATTCTGGTAAATTTAGTAACTTACCCAACGTTTCTCTTCTTGCCAACTGATGAACTAAAATTAACGCACGCCTAAAACTGTCTTTGTTGTTAACTGATGTACGTAAATTAATACAAAATTTGATGCCCTATTTATAGTGTGTTATGCAAAATGGCTGGAAAATTCGGGATTTTCCAAGCAGGATATGTTCTTACGTGACCTGCTTTAAAGAGGCTTTTTATGTTTATCAGTAGCTGTTTTGTCATACATTATCTAAAGGAATGTATGGTTGCATGCCCTATGATTAAGCCTGACCGCGAAGCAGAACAAGAAACAACAAAGGACTGGCTGTACAGAAATCAGTTCATTTCGTGTCAGAAGCGATTGTTTAAATTTCGAGAAATAGAGAATGCAACATCGTTTGCTTCGGAAAACAGCCATTGGTTATTGTGCACCCTAGATTAGATTTAAAAACCAAATAATGAGGACGTGTTCTTTTGTTGCTGCTTCTGTTTAAAGATGAACTGTTAGCACTTAGTTCAGTCCGCAATTCCCGCATGTGCAGCAATCATATATTGCCTTAGGTAACTACATTTCCATGGTTATATGATTCATCCCTATCCATATTTTGAAATCTGTGGAAGATAGGTATAGACTTTGGATTCCGGAAGAGTCTTATGCATTATTTTGCCATGGTGGGGTACTTTAATAACATAAATTATCTTGCTATGCTGTTGTACTTGTATATTATATGCAATATGTTGCTTTGGTGGGGTACTTGTATATAGGGTCTGCTCTGTCAGACGTCCTCGAGTATGAATCGAACCTGCAATGACACAAATATGACGTGATTTCGTTTTACGCAAATAACTTTTTTAACAGATAATTGAAAGAACTGTTACTTGAATTTAGCAGTGTCCATTGCCGGGGATGTTCGTATCTTGGTATACCACATACATAATCCCGTTAATGGTAAATATGACAAAAACAGTATACAAAGTTCCGAATGAATTTTTAGATCTCTCAAATATTGACTAGCATCTTAACCAAAACAAATTTGGGTCATTTTCATACAGACAGTTGGAAATTTGACTGTTATATAAATGTAGAAAATGCTCGACTCAGCTGTGAAAATGGCAGGCTCGCATAGAAAGTCCAGTATTTTCTAATTGCTTGAGAGTTGAAGACATGCATACATATCTTATAGGTGTTGTGTATCACATCTCATATAACTGACGGTACTGCGAGTGATTACATAAGAACACAGCTACAATATTTATCTGACATTGGCTTCTATATATTGATATGTGCGCCAACAGATTTGCCAGCGTATTGATCTGAATGGAGAGGAGGATGGGACTTCACTTGCGGGGCTCAAGCATGCTACATTCGTGTGCCTCAATATGGAGTAAAAAAGTCACATGAGTATTGCAAGGGGAATCAGGATTACGATCATTGATTTAGCGGCAGGTCTCAACTTTCCATTTAGCACTGCTCTTGATGAACATTTTAATGTCTTCTTATATCCCTTTATAATATAAATTAGATTCTGAAATAATAATTTCCAAAACTGCGCATGCTATGAAAAGACAGAAATACACAAAGTAATGTAGAAGGGATACAGTGAATCATGTCATGAGTAAATAAATAAATAAACGCATAAGTTACTAAGAAAGAAAACTGAAAGTAAGTTTAGTATGTGACATATCACGTTCATCATTTGTTATTTGCTTCAGTGGATGGATTAATTACTTGACATTCATCAAGACGTGATAGGTGATCTCTAAATGTTATTTATTTACCATACGATGTGTGTCTAGAATATATAATACTTTGCACTTGTTCTCATCTTTCTTACTAAGAGAAACTGTTTTTTTATATTTTAAAACAAACAAGGAATACATATAAATTTGTCAGATGTAAGTAGTGTTTCGAGTTAATAAGCAGGAAAAATTGCGACTGCAACACCCCACAAAACGTGGCGACGACTTGGTGGTGGTGGTGGGACACCCCACCATGGTTTCACTTTAAAAAAAAAACGGGGGCTAAGGGAAATAAATCCATTTAAACAAACAACGTTGACTCCTTGATTACCTAAAGTTAAGCCTGAGGCTTGCATGTAAGCCTGGTTCTATTGATAGCGTAGACTTTGAAGGAGACCCGCCATCAAGGTCCCATTGTACAATAAGAGAATTGATTGTATCTGTGGCAATGCTGATTAATTATTCTGAGCCTTGTATGAAAATAGCAAAAATTAAAGTCTGCGACCAGTTGAAAGATGTTGAATATCCATTGAATGACTTTCTTTGGTAACTAATAGTTTTTTTTCTTAATTTTGTGCAAATTGGTACGTACGAAACGAAATTTTAGAGATTCATGAAGCTGTCTAGGGTTTGAATTAATTAATTTGTAATGAAACGCACGTAAACTCTCCAAGTGAATTCCGGGTAATATTGAATGAACACACATATTTATATTCAGAAGGGGGCACAGGCAAGAACAACTGGGCAAACTTTTACAAGTTTACAATTACCCATTGAACTTTATTTCATTCCTTTCAGTGCAATGCAGGCAAACTCCCATTTATAATTTTTTTTTAAAACGATGACAATATGTCAATCGAGAAATTTTAACCCGAAGTAAGAGTGTCAGCACGCCTTAAACCACTAGGACACTGTCTCTGTTAAGAATACGAGGCGAAAATACTTTACTTTAGTGTTGTTTACAGAATGTATCATTATACTCACACGTACAGATAACAAATTAACAGTATACACGCATTTATATAACATTAAACAGAGAATTTTTTTAAGCATCTGAGTATTTTAAGCATGTATATTATAAAAGGTATCAATTCTTGTTTGAGCTTTCTGAATTGCAGCAATTCTATGTAGCTGTAAAATATATGTTACTGTGTATACTGAAATCTTTTTGTTGGCTGTCTTAGTAATCTGTAATTAAATCGTTGTTGCATTAATAATAATGAGTGATTTTGCAGCGGCCAACCACCAAAAAAATGTGTTGTCAATTCCCACCAATTAATATCTAAATGTTGTAATTTTGACCTTAGAAAAAATATATAATGCAATTTTTTATTTTGTAATAAAAAATATAATTCAGAGGATCGTATGAGAACAGTATAACGAAGATGCCAGCTTTTTGAGAAAAGTATAACAATGATGTTTGCTGAATGATATAGTTCAATTTTAATTTTTTGTTAAACAACTTTGACAAATCTGAATTATATAAACTATTTGCGACAAGCAGCACTGAATTTGGATTTATATAAAATATTTTCAGCTGCTGAAATTGAATAAAATATTTTATTTTTTCTGTTTCAAGATTAGTTGTTATAATTGATTGTGCTGGTGTCTTTTGCATTTGCTTGTTTTTCCACATATTGTGTTTTCTCTCTATATGATTGCTTGAAGATTTTTCAGAATTTTATTTTCTTTATCAGAATCAATGTGATCAGTAACTAGCCAGTCATTGATTATTAATGATTGAATATATCAAATACGAAAAATATAGCGAGAATCTCTTATATATTAGTCAAGGTTAAAATAAATTTATATTTGAATAATGGTATAGAGATTGAAGAGAGGTATGAAGTTCGCTATCCCTAGAATTTGGTGGAAACCTATTGAACGATCAAGCAACTGCTATTTATGCATGTTGGGCCGTTCCTAACGTCTGACTGGCAAGAATGCACATGCTTTCACGTATTCTGGCCATCTTTGATCCCTCGCCCCGGTGCCATACTGCCCTGCTCACCCCCCGTACCCACTCCTCCGGAAAGAGTGCAGTAGTCTTTAGTCAGAGAGCGAGGAGGATGTGAGATCACAATTTCAGAGGTAGAGCTGAGGAGAGAAACTCATACTAACCCTACCAAAAAGACCTCAAAGACTTGCTCAAAAATCTTGGTCTCACCAAGTTCAGTGCCGAGCTTGAGACGTTTAGGCTCAAAAGGGGGAACTTGTTGGATGAAAGTGTGCACGTCCCAGATAGGAGGATGCGTCACCAAGCTTTTTCCAGTTCTTCACCCGTCCAGATGGGCTCTGCTTCTGCCAGAATGTGTTCGAGGTAATCGGAATCGTCTGAAACCAGAATGAGTGGCGCCTTTTCATTGAAGCTCACCCAGAAGCCTCAAATCCGCGTTGATCCACAATGGAATAAGCACTCGTCTCTTCTCGCTCACTCAGTGCACCTCATAAAGGATTGCAACTTTGCTTTACTCCATGAAATGCTGGGGGAGCATTGGATCCTTCAAAAAAGGTGGCATTCCTGATGAGTCTCCAAGGCGTTTTAACCAAATTTCCCTGCTATCCTTGCCTTTGGGACAGCAGGGACCGACCGAGTTATCTGTGGTAAAAATCATTGAGTGGAGTCCATAATGCTGAATCAGACGCACTATACCACATCATCGGTAACTTTTTTAATTTTAGAGAGTTTAATATCGATTACTGCTGGACTTCCCAAAAATTCATTAATGTCCCTATTTGTGTTTCTATGAAAATTACAATCGAGGCTACAGAGTAACAAATTCAGATCTAAATGTGATCATTCAATCATTGATTGTCATTAATTAAATCATCATCGAAATGTTGCTATTATCGATTTATTGTCAACGTTTGATATACCATTTTGAGAGAACCAGTGATTGTGTCACCTGTGAATAAAAAAACGACCACTGATCTCAGTTCTGATCGTGTTTTTGTTGCTGTCTACTTATCTTTACATTGCCACATGATCGGCTGATATTTGTTCTCAAACATTAATAATTTTATTTCGTCTCATATTGAGATCGCCATACATAATATCTTCAATTCTTCTGATGCGTACATCAATTTCTTAAATGAGTCTTAGAATTGTTTCCTCCCAGTTTTTAATTTTACCGTTTTTAATAAAAATTAACGAGTTATCTTCAAGCGCATCTGCTCCACGTATAACAATTTTCTGTCAATGGGATATTGCTCGTCTTTAATAACTCCTTTCATCCTGTAAAACAACAACTTCATTTTGGTCCACATCTACGAGACGGATAAAAATTAGCGAGCTCATCCTTGACATGGTCAAAGGTTGCATTCTTAGATAATTGACCTGGACGTATGAGATTCTGAGATATTCCGTAAATATCTACCATTGTATATTCTCTCAAGACTCGTATAAAACGATGGTGGAACCGTCTGGTGGTATTCCTATGGACAACGTTACGAGGTAGCGTCCATGACAATGACATAACGCAGAGCACAGGAAGTACTTCATGGCCACATATTGGCGAATCGATTATTGTCTGTATTGGTAATGTTGAATACCTGACAAGAGTGTTTTGAGACCGACAACATATCAAAAAATATTTTGTTGGCGTTAACATATGCCAAGCCAAATAAACAACACCACCTGGATCAATCGCGTATACAACCCAATGAGTAAATGGACCAAAAACTACCATCGAGATTAATGATACAGAGTTCAAAACGGTTTCGTTGTTTTGGTAATTAATTACGCATAAAACACCTTTGAAGTTTATAATGTGCAATTTTTATCAGCATCAATTAAATCAAAATTAGACATGGGAAGTATCTGTGATGTTTCCCAGGCAGTCTTAGTCATTTCTCCATGGATTGACAGTATCCATGAATGAGGCTTTCTTGTCAGTCATAGATCTCATCCTGTTTTTGGGAGCATTTAGTCCTTGACCTCCTGATTTCCTTAATGCTAGGTTTGGATGACCAGGATTGGTTAATAATATAAGTCATGTTTTAGGAAAAAGATTTTTTGAGATCTTATCCTAGTTGAAAGTGAATAAAAATAGAGACAGTGTTTTATTGATGGAATTTAATGTATTTAATAGTCTTGAGTTTGGAGCATTCATTACTAAAATTAACACCTGACTCTTTGGTGCGGAATTGAAAGCACATGTTTCAAACACATGCAGCTTCAGAAAATGCCATGGCTCATATCCTTTCCTTTGCACAGAAGCTGACTTCCAGGTTTCGTCTAAACTGATAAATATAAGTTTGGTCATGAGCACTCCAAAATTTTAAGTTATTGAATTTTTAATATCAATGTGCTTCCATAGGTTTACTATGGGAACTGAATTAGTACCATGATTCCTCCACCTTTATTTAATGCTGAAAATATTTTTCGGCATCAATCTATGTCATTTTTAGTCTTAAGCTTTAATTTCGTGAAATAAAAACTCTGAAACTTTGCAGGGTTCACTCTTCCTGCTGCTGCTTCGTTTAGAGATTTAATTGATTGGGTATCTAATGGCACATTAATACATTCAAGTTTATATCTTCCAGAAGGAATTAGAGAAATCATTACAGATATTTCTCTACGGACTTTTCTCAAAATTATATATCTGACATAATTAAACTACAGTGATCAAATGCTGACCAGAATCTTAGACTTACAGCTAATAATTAATACCAGATTCTGAGGTGTATAGAAAATATACTTGACCCTATCTGGAATTTTGTACCTGACGTCTGTAAATAAATAACTGGAATTTCGTACCTGACGTCTGTAAATAATTAACTGGAATTTCGTACCTGACGTCTGTAAATAATTAACTGGAATTTCGTACCTGACGTCTGTAAATAATTAACTGGAATTTCGTACCTGACGTCTGTAAATAATTAACTGGAATTTCGTACCTGACGTCTGTAAATAATTAACTGGAATTTCGTACCTGACGTCTGTAAATAATTAACTGGAATTTCGTACCCGACGTCTGTAAATAATTAACATTCTCTTGATGATTTTATATAAAACGTTTCCGCTACCGAATAGCATTAGATGCTTCTCTGGTAATTCATGTCTTTAGAACGTTTGACACACACACACACACACACACATCTATCTATCTATCTATCTATCTGTCTGTCCACACACACACACACATCTATCTATCTATCTATCTGTCTGTCCACACACACACACACATCTATCTATCTATCTATCTATCTATCTATCTATCTATCTATCTATCTATCTATCTATCTATCTATCTATCTATCTATCTATCTATCTATCTATCTGTCTGTCCACACACACACACACACATCTATCTATCTATCTATCTGTCTGTCCACACACACACACATCTATCTATCTATCTATCTATCTATCTATCTATCTATCTATCTATCTATCTATCTATCTATCTATCTATCTATCTATCTATCTATCTATCTATCTATCTATCTATCTATCTATCTATCTATCTGTCTGTCCACACACACACACATCTATATATATATCTATCTATCTATCTATCTATCTATCTATCTATCTATCTATCTATCTATCTATCTATCTATCTATCTATCTATCTATCTATCTATCTATCTATCTATCTATCTATCTATCTATCTATCTATCTATCTATCTATCTATCTATCTGTCTGTCCACACACACACACATCTATATATCTATCTATCTATCTATCTATCTATCTATCTATCTATCTATCTATCTATCTATCTATCTATCTATCTATCTATCTATCTATCTATCTATCTATCTATCCATGTCTTTAGAACGTTTGACACACACACACACACATCTATCTATCTATCTATCTATCTATCTATCTATCTATCTATCTATCTATCTATCTATCTATCTATCTATCTATCTATCTATCTATCTATCTATCTATCCATGTCTTTAGAACGTTTGACACACACACATCTATCTATCTATCTATCTATCTATCTATCTATCTATCTATCTATCTATCTATCTATCTATCTATCTATCTATCTATCTATCTATCTATCTATCTATCTGTCCATGTCTTTAGAACGTTTGACACACACACATCTATCTATCTATCTATCTATCTATCTATCTATCTATCTATCTATCTATCTATCTATCTATCTATCTATCTATCTATCTATCTATCTATCTATCTATCTGTCCACACACACACACACACACATATATATATATTTACCTGGATTAGTATAACTGAATGTGATTATGTGGTTTTAGTATCAAATAACCTACAAATAGTTTGGCAGTTGGGACCAGTTATTAATGCCTCATGGGAATTTCTACGAAACTTTTTCTCAAATTATGCTGAAAATGTGACCATTTGTGTGTCTAAAGACATTCTAAGTATATTGTGAACGATAATTAAACTGATAAGTAATTAATTCATCAAAATATTGTATAAAGTGATGACAGAAAGCTCTTTAATTTTATGAAAGCTTTCAAAACAATGATGACAGAAAGTTATCAGATCTCATGAAAACTTTCTCAACAGTCATGGCAGAAAGTGTTTAGACTGAATGAAAACGTTCAATTCGATAATGACAGAAAATGTGCAAATTTCATGCGACATTTGTATACAGCAAAGACAGAAATTTAGAAAATTTCATGAATTTGTATAAAACAAAGATGACAGAAATTTCATAATTTATTAAAGCTTGCTTTTTAGCATCTGAAGCATTTGATGTTATTTTTTTCCTAGCATTTTACTACACTGTTCTCAAGGAACTGATTTAATAATTCAATATTATACTTTTAATGCTATGGGATATTCACTTATTGTAATTTTCTATTAAAAACTGAAAGCTCTTCGAAGTTAATAGTCAACTGTTAATATTTTATTAAGGTTGCAAAACAATAAACTTAAACATGACATGTTAATCCAAATCCTAAATTTAATGATACATTAACTGGAAAGGATACGAGTCTTTTATGTTTATTTTTGTCATGTTAAAGCAAAAACATCCTAACAAATAAATAATAATATGCATCATGGATTCTGTTTCAGTTAATGTGATATTATGGTCAGACAAATTGTATGCAGCGCCAAATTTTTAAACAATTTTCACTCTAAGTTCATTTTGGTATTTTTATTCAGTCAAGCACTTTTTGTCCGTTACAAACAACGAAGCAAACGATGCTTATTTCATTCAAAGTCAATATCAACACTTTTGCGGTTTTGGTCCTGACAGTTTACCAGAACACTGACATTGCCAAGTCTTTCGTGTGATGGGACTTCTTGAAGGACCCTCACTACAAGCAACGGTAGCGCATCCTTTACATTTACATCTGTCCTCACAGAAGTACCAGAGTATTCCGGTCACGGGAACTCCACCTGGAACACCGGCTCCATGTTTTTCAACAGTCTGTGATTGGATTTCCCTCAATTGATGGGGTCTTAATAAGGATTACAATAATCAAAAGTCCCGAAAGATCGGTCACAGTCTTGAAAAAGGCTTTTTAATGATGTATCTTAGAAAATCAGAGGAAATTGTTTTGAAGCATATGGTTAATTGGAAGTAAATACAAGTGGTACAAGATTTTCGGCATCAAACGCACACAAATTAAACTCGAGAATTGCAGAAATCACGTATGGTATTGGTACTATCTTAGCTGTAAATGTTTGTGCGAAAATTTTCTTATTCATAAAATTATCGACTTGCACTTAATTAGATACGAAAAAACCCGCTTGTCTAAAGAGGTTAGAGAATGTACCCACCACTAAATTTTCTCAATCCTGAAAATGTTTGTTAAATAAAACGTTATAACTGATGTCGATTTCTCTACATTAAAACATATTTTATTTTTACTTGTTTCTAGTTTAATTCTAATTAAGCTATTTTGTTTCGTCTCAACTCGTTTCTTCGTTACTGTGTCATATTGCTCCCATTAGAGTATTTTAATCTTCATATATAAATTATAATTTTATACTTGTATGATTACATATATCACAATCTCCTTTCTGTATTATTACACTATCTTTGGAGTAGTGTTAGGGGTACAGTTTATAGAATAAAATTCCATCTCATCGCCATCTACAAGATTTGTATACAACTTTACTAAGTGAATCAGACGAGCAACTATTTCAACATATTCTTATTGTTTTTGATGAATTTGTTCCTTTTTATTTTGCTCTGATTGACTCATGGAAATGGGAAACATCATGGTAAATAAAGTTAAATGAGATACATCAGACTGTATAAAAAAAATGGGAAACAAAAGCCTGTAGGAAATTATACTGGACACAACAGCCCAATGAGAACACTATGGTAAACAGCAGCGTATATAAAATGTACTGGGACACATCAGCCTATATGAAATTTACTGGGACACATCACTCGATACAAAATGTACTGTGACACATCAGCCTATATGAAATTTACTGGGACACATCACTCGATACAAAATGTACTGTGACACATCAGCCTATATGAAATTTACTGGGACACATCACTCGATACAAAATGTACTGGGACACATCAGCCTATATGAAATTTACTGGGACACATCACTCGATACAAAATGTACTGGGACACATCAGCCTATATGAAATTTACTGGGACACATCACTCGATACAAAATGTACTGGGACACATCAGCCTATATGAAATTTACTGGGACACATCACTCGATACAAAATGTACTGTGACACATCAGCCTATATCAAATTTACTGGGACACATCAATCGATACAAAATGTACTGTGACACATCAGCCTATATGAAATTTACTAGGACACATCACTCGATACAAAATGTACTGGTACACATCAGCCTATTAGAAATTTACTAGGGCACATCAAAGAATGAAAATTTACTGGGACTCATCACTCGATACAAAATATACTGTGACACATCAGACTATATGAAATTTACTGGGACACATCACTCGATACAAAATGTACTGTGACACATCAGACTATATGAAATTTACTGGGACACATCACTCGATACAAAATGTACTGTGACACATCAGCCAATATGAAATTTACTGGGACACATCACTCGATACAAAATGTACTGTGACACATCAGACTATATGAAATTTACTGGGACACATCACTCGATACAAAATGTACTGTGACACATCAGCCTATATGAAATTTACTGGGACACATCACTCGATACAAAATGTACTGGGACACATCAGCCTATATGAAATTTACTGGGACACATCACTCGATACAAAATGTACTGTGACACATCAGACTATATGAAATTTACTGGGACACATCACTCGATACAAAATGTACTGTGACACATCAGACTATATGAAATTTACTGGGACACATCACTCGATACAAAGTGTACTGTGACACATCAGACTATATGAAATTTACTGGGACACATCACTCGATACAAAATGTACTGTGACACATCAGCCTATATGAAATTTACTGGGACACATCACTCGATACAAAATGTACTGTGACACATCAGCCTATTAGAAATTTACTGGGGCACATCAAAGAATGAAAATTTACTGGGACTCATCAGGCTATATACAATTAAATAGGAGACATTTGTCATTGTTGATTCATATAGTTTCTTGATTTAAAGTTGTGGTTTCATAATTCTTATCATTAATGAGACGAAAAACGTCAAGTTACTGATTCATATATTTACTCTGTGCACGTTGTTGTTTTTGAATGCATATTATTTGGCAGAGAAGAATAGCTTGTCAGTTTCATATATTTGCTTGAAATCAAATTGTTGCTTTATAATGCTAAGAATTTGGCAGAGAAGAATAATTTGTAATTATTGATTTGTATATTTGCTTAAATTAAAGGTTTTGTTTTAGAACGAACAAAACAATAATTTGTGTCAGATAAACTGTCAAAACAAAGGCAAGGGATTCAGAGTGCAGTTGTTGCTAACTTGTATACAATATATTCAAGAGAATATAATTAATATATGAATATTTTGCACATGATAGTATCCATAATTGGAATTTTATAAATTACCAATACAGACAACAGCACATTTAATCTCTAATATGGATAACATTTTGTGAATATATTTTATCCATTCTGTGTATTTGTTACACAAAACACACACACACACACTCACACACATGCAAACGCGCGCACAACGAAAATATCGACAGCTCGATCACATGAGAATTAGAAACAAAATTAAATTCTGTCAAATTCAGTAACTTTCCAAAATCATCGGATGAACTGAAATGAACCCAAGCCTAACGTTTTCTTTTGTGTTAAATGATGTACGTAAATTAATGCAATAGGTGATGCCCTATTTATAATGTGTCCTGCAAATAAGCCAGAAAATTATGGATTTTCCATGCCGGATATGTTCTTCAGTGAACTGCTTTAAAGGGGCTTTTATGTTTATCATAGCTGTTTAGTCATGAATCATCTAAAGGAAGGTAAGGTTGCATGCCATATGGTTAAGCCTGATCGCAAAGCAGAACAATAAACAACAAGGCGGCATTCAAAACGAGACCTAAAGAAAATACATTGTTTTAGGCAAGCAACATTGACCAATTAATTATCCAAAGGCCGTCGTGAGGCTTGTATGTAAGCCTTGAAGTAGACTCTATGAAGGCCTGGCTGTACAACCCGAGCCTTATAAGAGTGTTAATTTTATATGTGGCAATGCTGATTTTTTAATTTGAGCCTTTATGAAAATAACAAAATTTAATGGCTGCTACCAGTTGATAGATGTTGAATATCTATTGAATTATTTTCTCTGGCAATTGAATATAGTTTTCGTCTCTATTGTGTATGAAGTGGTAAGTTCAAAACGAAATTTTAGCGATCTAGAGGGCTGTCCACAAAAAGTCAGTACAGCTGGACTCCAATAGTACTATTACGCTATTTGTTTGATAGCGGAATGTTAACGTCTCTGGCTGTAACTTCTGAGATAATATTATACAGACCACAAAATCTGTCGAGCTTCAAGATGATAAGATATTTGAAGAAAAATTACTCCCTGTAATAAATGTTATTTTTTTGTTTGTGGGTAGTAAGTGTTATTTCTAATTGCTTATGCCTCAAAAGTAGAGAAAATGATTAATATTCTCCACAAACTTTGCTTTTGTGACCTGGGCAGTGATATTTTAAAATTTTCTTTTTTCCTGAACATTCCATATAGGTTTAGTGTGTGTTAACTTGGAGTAACTTCTAGAACTTTCTTGATCTTTCCAGTAAGATAAATAGCAATATAAATACAGAGACCTTAATGCAAACAGTTTAGTTTAATCAGCCCAAGTAGGTACATATCTGCATTTTTTGAGATGGCATCAATAGACTGAAGTATCCAGAATAAATAGTATGCTAAGTCTATGGCCAATTATCGGCCATCCCAACAGAGTTCTGAATGATGACCTATATATGTCAACTGCGTAATCCGGCATCCATATTTCAATGGACGCACTCAACGTTGGCTCGAGTACTTTGACGGCAATCTTTGACTTTTTATTGTCGTTGATTTACTTCTAAACTTGTTCTTATTTGGCACACAAGTACTCCGTGGAAGAATCAGCTAAGAAGTGTGTGGCCTACAAGGCGTATTTAGGCATGTCTGTGTGGGATCAAGCTCTGGGCACCTCATTTGTCAAAATTTTTAAAATTGTAAGTTTTTATTTTTTGAATGTTTTACAATTTTCAATGTTGTTGAAAATTAAATCACATATGAAAACTGTGGCGAGAATTTCTTGCACAATAATCATTGGTGAAACAAATTTATTTTTGTAGGATGGTACAGAGAGGATAAAGAGAAGCAAAATTACACCCCCCAAAATGAAGACAACCAGCTTTGTAAAGAAACTTATGGTCTAACGAATCAAATCAAAAAATATTCTAAGAATGAAAATAGAAGTCCTAGTAATAAAAGGTCCTGAATGAAACTGAATTCGAATCCTGATGAAAGCCAAAATGAAAGGCAATGACGTCTGTTGCAGTCTGCAGGTACGGGTTTGTAAACAGCTACTTGTTGATTCGCAGATAATATTCCAGTTTAGAATTCCGTATAAATTCCTCTGAGTGTCTTTGTCCAAGAATTGTATAGGAGCAATTATGCATTTCCAGGAGAAAGAATTATTTGAAATTCAATAAAATGAATTTTTAACTCCAACTGATCACAACATAGCTTAACGTGTCAGTTGGTAGGAGCCCAACCGAACAATCTCTATTAAGACAACAAATATGCACTATTTTAAGACACAAAACAGATTCCTGGATGAAAGTCAATTTTCTAGAAATAGAGGTTTGTAGCAATATACACATGTTTCGTGTCACGTACTCTAGGTATGGTCTTCACAGAACTTAATGATTCTTATTCTGAAAAAAATTAAAAGTATAAACAGAAAGAAGTTGTTTACAAAAACAGTTACTGACTTTGAAACAAGGTCAGAAACTAGACACCATTTTTTGATTCAATGTAATAAAAAAAATGCAGATCAAACAGAACTGAATTGAATTTCTAGACAATGTTGGATCGAGTACACAAAGTTACATTACAATATCATGTAATGGAATTAAACAATTTAAAACTAAAAACACACAACAAAACCCCCAATTAAATTAAATATACATATCAGAATCCGCTAACCCCACAAAACTAAACGACAAAATTATGTTTTTTTTTTCAACTTTTTTTCTCGGCGGAACATTACATAGTCTGTCTCGCACATACAAACTAACATAAAATTTTTCACTTCGCGTGTCCAAATATTTATCGTTTTGGTCGGTTAGACGAAAACGTATTTCTGACATCAACGGATTATGGTATCGTAAATAAATATGATAAGCAACACCGACAAAATCAAATGACCCAGTTGGACCTCCAGAGAAAAGTTGTATAGAACATATCCTTGCTGAGACTGTCTATGGAATGCTTGCCCACATGCGGTATAGCAAGCATAGACCACGTCACAGATTGGATTAACATATATCGTCTATGTACTACTGACAATGCATGCATGGTGCTACATGGCGACGACAACCATCCGGATCATTATTATGTCGAAGAATATTTCTTGTTTTCTGCCATGTGGCATAATTCTATCGGAAAACTTTCGTCAATGTCATCGAGATCTCGCAGCATTTTATTGAACTCTAACCTCAGTTGGTTTTCGGTGATTGTAAAACAGACAAGAATTAATCTTTCATATTCTATCACATCTCTTCTTACCCTCATATCACCCAAGTGAATCACTATTGTTTCTACAGACTTTTTAAAGTATTCAAAATCAGATTTCACCAGGTTAAGAGAATCAACTATTTTCATGATTCTGAATATTAGATCATCATTCGGATATTCAACTATATACTGCTTAAGCAGTTTTCTTAGATCATCTTGTGTAATCATGTATGCCTCGGAATTCTTGAGATCTTTGTCTGATAAATAATCAGATCGCCCTGGTTGTGGTGGTACAACAGCAGTTGGTGATGCCATCGGCCATCCAAACACAGTTCTGAATGACGACTTATATATGTCAACAGCATAATCCGGCATCCATATTTCAATGGACGAACTCAACGTTGGCTCCAGTACTTTGACGGCAATCTTTGACTTTTTATTGTCGTTGATTTTCTTCTAAACTTGTTCTTATTTGGTATGATCCTATCGGAATGTGAACGGTGCTCCATACAGTATTCAAGGATCCTTTAATATTCCTTTACGCGAATACCAGAAAATTGTTACTGTCTTATAATCCAAATGATTTTTCTCTGACTAGCTATAATAAAGACGTAATTAAGCCAAAGTCTTCTCAAGTAACTAACAATAAGTTCCTTTTATCCGAGTTGAAAAATCAATATCAAATTATGACATTATTGTAGTTTTTCCGCTGTCATTAATATTCATACAGCGGATTCTAAATGTGGCGTTGGCAACATTGACATTGGTATGTTTGCTTTCTTTTGAAACCGTTAATAAATATCTTCAACTGCAGTAAATTCGTTCACTGATATTGCACCGTGGTTTAACCCCGCTGACAATATCGATGATTTATAGATACACACGTATACTTTTTTCTGTGAGTTCATGTATTTTTTTTACCAGCTTCTGTATATTTTTTCACTATTATAATAAAGATATGTCGTTGTGCTAAAATTTCCTGTTGAGAAGCTATCTTCCATGCAAATGAATTTGCTGTGCTTGTAACGAAGTATTTGGTCATTATTAGCCACGACAATGTTGATTTACCACCACTATCCATGATTGCTTTTTTCTGTTACTGATGGCATTAATGTTTTACGGGTTGGTATGTGTTTTTGGTAGTTTCGTGTCATACTATGTATTGTCTGGATTATTTTGTATGGATTATTGTTATCTCTTAAAAGTCTACCGAGAACTTCAATGAATGACTCAATGAGTAGAAAAAACATGGATGCGTCTCCGGTGGTTAGAATGTCCGTATCGAATGCGGGACGTCATGGGTTTAAATCGGTCGAATCATACCATAGACTTTCTAAAATTATACTAACAGCTGATTCACTTGACGATTAGTATTAAGTGGTTAGTGTTAGGACTGGTCGGCCTGGTGTCAGGATAATGTGACTGGGTGGGATATCATGCTACATGTCTGCAGAATGATACCTCAGTGCTAGACATCACTATAAAATACTACACTGCAGACATCGTAGCGATATGACTGAAAAAGTGTTAAAGCTACTTTTAAAGTCATAATCACATTAAATCAGTGGGTAGAAAAAACCTGATCTGTCTTGGACTTGTAATTCGATTAGTCCACATTGGTTTGGTTCTCGTGCTTATTAAGAATAAGTTTCATAATCACGCACAGACTCATCTTGAGGGATGCTGGAACAGATACACGTTTGAACACTTAATTATAATTTTGTTGTGTCTAAAACAATGTTATAACATTGATCAATAACACAGACGATGACGAGCCAGACAAGTACCTGCTATTAGGTTTGTGGTTATATTTTATTCGCTCTCTGCTGCGGATTGTTTTGTCAGAGATCTCCCGACGACTATTATTTCAGCCGCTGATCTGCTGCTTAATAGATTATTTTGCTGACACTTACTGGCATTTCAGTTTTATTGGAATGCTTGCATTGGAATGCTTAGCATTCTGCGGTGGTTTTAAACACAGTTGAATACCAATGGCGTCAATGCCCTTATCACGAACAACTTTGATGGCTTTCATGCATTATTGTTTGCAATCGGGATGACTTTTGGGGCCATCCTTGTAAATTAACATTGAATGACATCGCAGAGTTAATCTCTTTATTGATCGCGTTGTAAACCTGTAATCTGAAATTTATCACTCTGATTCTTTCAGGTCTACTTTGGACATTATGTATAATCATCTTACTTTGTTTTCGCCAATCTAATTGGTCACTCACTGTTGTAATCGTCAGTAATTTCATCGATTAGTGCTCGATAAACGATACTGTCCATAACTCAACGGTAATTGTGAAGTGGGACACCCTAAGGACAATTGGACTTTAATGTCAAAATAGGAGGGTTGTACCATTCGAACAATGGGACTTGCAAAATCAGGAACATCTACGGAATTCTAAGCTCAATGGTATTTTAATGTTAAACGGATAATGGGAATTTAACAATATTGTAAGTGGCTGACCTAAACAATGACAGCGGAAAAAAAGTTATAATGTTATGTCCACCCTCGCCAAGCGGGTAAATTCAGCTAGTTCATCGGTGAAACTATACGAATAAAAGAATGCATGGCGGGAGGGGAAATATAATTGGATAGAACGCTTGGCGTGGCGGGACTGCATAGACGTAAATATAGACAAAGAATTAAAGACAAAAATATAACACAAATATTAACACCGAACAAAGACACATATAACTCAAAGAGAGTACATCTTTTCGAGGCAATGGAGTGACCCTGAAAAGTGCCACTTTGGTCCTATTTTCTCCATTTTTCCACCATATCCTTACATTCTCTATTATTCATTTTTTCTTCTTCTTTGTTTCATTCTAGTATCCAGTCAGGAAGTCTCATGGATCTAAACTTTTCCTGTACCGTCGTCCAGTTTTCATTGAGTCTGTCAAATGCCTCTTTTTCTTTGTTTTCTTTCTCCTTTCTCTCCATAACGCAGGTATCTTTTATCTTCTTCACCTTCTCTTCCAGTACCTTTCTAACCATTGTTTCTGCACAAAAGGGAAGAAAATAACACATTATATACTATAAACATAGGTACTCACGCCTACATGCACACAAATACACACACATCATTATAGGAGCCAGTGTTTATAATTACCATGCTCCACATTCACCTATTATGGCCACTTAATCAGTCTCTCTTTGCTAGAGATCTCGGTAGCCCTGAAAAGGGCTGTTTTTAAAACTTAATGGTGATATTTCCCAGGAATACAGGTCCGCTACAGTCATGCTACCAATTTAAGTGTGTGGTTGGCAGTGCCTTTAAAACTCCAATCTTCAGTTTATGATATTTTGAAGACATCATTCTGTCTTCTTTTATTCCACACTCTTTATCTCCTTCGCACGCAACGTTACTGGTACTGGCTGTGGTTCTGGTAGTGGCTGTGGTGCTGATACTGGTTGTGGTGTAGGTTGTAGCTATATAGGTTATCCTCACCTCAGGTTTTATCTCGCACACTTGCCTTAGCTGGAGGTGAGACAGATCCTGTTGTTTATTTTCCTTCACCTTTTCATTCTTTTTCTTCTCCCCCTCCTCTTCTATATATCTGAAGCGGGAGCGTGAAGTGCAACAACCATTAAAACCGAAGCGCACAATACTCATATCATAACTAAAGCACACTTTTTTAGCTACACCCAAACACAAACACATTGTCTAGCAAGGGAAGGAAACTAAGTGCTTATAGGCAAAATTCCATCTTTAACACATAAAACAAATAAACAAAATGATTATATATAAACTTCTATCTTTAAATTTGCTAACATACATTTGGCAATTTGATTTAGGTAGCTGTTTTGTTGTGGATTGTGGTAATCTCTTAACATCCAATATTGCGTTCCTGTTAGGTCTGCCTCTGCGGAAGGAGAATAACTCTTTCGTATCCACACTGAAGTCGACAAAACCTTTGTCTGGCTCCTGCTGCTGCTGCTCTCTCTCTCTGTCTCTCTCTCTCTCTCTCTCTCTGTCTCTCTCTCTCTCTCTCTCTCTCTCTCTCTCTGTCTCTTTCTCTGTCTCTGTCTCTCTCTCTCTCTCTCTCTCTCTCTGCTTCTGAAGTCTGTACTTCCCCATCCTTTATTCTTGCTCCTTCTTGATCTCCTCTCTAAAGACCTCTTCTATCAGGTCCTCAACCGTTTTCATCCTGACATTCTCTATCTCATCAGGCTTTGGTATCAGGTTTGCATGACACTGTAAGTTCACGTAAACTTCGTTCAGCTTGGCCAGTCTTGAACACATCTTCATAGGAAAATGAGTCAACAATGGATGGTCAGCTTGTAACAGTAACAGTAAGTATCATAGATCATAGTCGCCTATTGTCTCTGTCGACTTATGAAACTTATTGCGTCCCTAGGCTGGGCGGCAGTCTCTTTAAAAGAGCGCTTGGACCCATAACTTGTCCTTTATCGAACTAGTGAAGGTTATCAGTCGAACGCCCTACACCGCTCAAATGGCAGACCCGCAAACAGCCCCAACCCCAAGTCAAGCCTACCTGACTTTATCTCAGGCAGGCAGGCTATCCGATCAAATCTCAACCAGTTATGCCCACGGGTGTCTTTATGCCGATGTTGTGTAAGCCAGCTAAGCAATTGACGAAATATCACAGAGTTTTGAATTTAGAATATTCTCATGTTTGAATTGTTCTTACTTAGCGTACTTATAAGGGCCAAAAGTAATCTAAATCGGATGGGTATATGTCACTCTTTGTAAGAATTTAACACCGCTAAACCAGAGATGGTTGTTTAATTTTGAACGCCTTACCAAAGGATCATGTTTTTTCAATGGTCTTCTGGGGCCAAAGTGAAGACTGAGTTGTGAAATAGTATTCTGGAGAGTTGGCCGCGCGCCCCGGACTGTCCCGCTCAGTAGCTTGTCCGTGACCAGGGAAGGATTTGTGGGACAGCAGGGGGAAGGAGGTTAGTCATGGACTGTCCCTTACCTTTGATGCCATGCTAACACCTGTAAAATGTCTTATGCGTGAGTGCAGAAGTGGTGGATTTATGTGACAGCAGGTAGAGCTTCCTGAACTGTCCCTTACTTGAGATTTAGGCAATTATTGATAAATAGTAGCATCTTTTCAGTTAGGCAATGAAAGTTATATATTCTTTTCATATTGGCAGTTGATATTGTTGATGTTACCTAGCAGATAATTCTCTCTAAATAAACAGGTTGTGCTACAATTATATTTGTAGCTGTTTTGGATTTGTTGATCTTCTCATAAGGCTATGTAAGTTAGTACAACTTTTATAGGATCTATTGCAGTAGATGTTGTTCTATCAGCCTTATTTTTCTTGCAGCAGGACTTCAGCTGTGACTGTTTAATCTTGTTGTCCTCGTCGTACTTCCAGGCTTATGTTCTTCTGGTGATTCATGTCCATATGTTATGTTGTCATAATGCCCCTGCATAAATGTAATTATTTGTAAATATTTGAACATATAAATTAATTAAATACTATACTTTCTAAAACTAATTAGAGATATTATATTCTTATTTAAATTCTTTCTATTAATTTGTTATTAACCTGACATCATTGCTTCAGCTGTGATAAGAAATAATAATAGGTTCAGATATACAGATAATAAATTAAATTTATTAAATCTTATTGTTATTGTCATTATTATTGGTTACAATTACCATTAATTTTATGAATAAAGGTGTACTTGCAATAGGGTGACTGCATAATACTAAGTGATGTTATATTAATAATTATAAACAATTGTAATTATCTTTTTTATTAATTGTAATACGAATGTGGTTGTCCAAATATTATAATTCGTATTGACCTGAATAATTATAAATGAATGTGGATATTTTGTTCTTTTGCTATGGTAAGTTTTATTATTATGATTATTAATATTAGCAGGAATTGAAGTAGCAATAGTAATTTAATTATAATAAATTGTTAGTATTAGCAGTAACAATAGTGTTAATTAAAAATTACATGAGATAAAATTTAGTCATACCTATAACAATTATTATTATTATTATTATTATTATTATTATTATTATTATTATTATTATTATTATTATTATAGAAACTGCTTCGATTTTTTATATAGCTCAAGCGCGGACGCGATAGAAAACATCCCTACGATTTTTGTTTAGTAGGAACGCTATGATAGCTGATTTCATGGTGAGGGTAGAGATCAATCAAAGAGCATCTATTCATAGTGTTTTTCTAAACACAAATGACAGACACAAGTTTTCAAATTACAACATTCTTTATTCAACAAACAAATAACCAACAAATAACAAATCATATAAGAAAACTATTTTTGACAAGGGCGACAACGTTGTAAAGATAAATTAGTCTTCCACTCATTAACGTCGTTTAGCCATTGATGTACACTACGTCTCGTAGCTAAAGACAAAAGATATATTACGGTCACAAAACCATCTATCTCCTTTGCCATCGTTTCTAGAAGTGTTTCTCTCAAAATCAGTCAATAAATGTTCTAAGGTCTATCCAATACTGCAATGATGAAGAAATTAGGCACAATATTGACCACACACCATAAAATCTGTGCCATGTAATTTCCCTTTGTTAAATCGTGTCGTCTGAGCATTTATTCTCATTAAGTCGATAATGTTGTCTTCCAAATGTGGTAATCCATACGAATCAAAATATTCCACACAAACGTCTTTAGGGAAGAAGACCGCTACCCACTTAGTTCCTGGGAGATGAATGTCATCCGTGTTGATGACATAAGCTTGATGGTTTGATGGTCTTGAGATTTGCGATAAGGCAGTCCATATTCAACACACACGACATGATTCCATGAAGCAGAGTACGAACTTTTTCAAAAGGTAATAAATTCCCAGGTGCCTATAATGTTTTCCTGTTTTTTTTCTTTTCACACTCATTATCCTATTTTGAGTGGAATTTCTTTATGCATATTTTCGTTTTCCAAATATACGATTTGGTGAAAACTATTACACCTTTTCATTGTTTGACAAACGTGGGCTTTGGCATTATTAATGATAGTGTTTAGAGGCTAAATAACTCCTACATGTCTGGCCGTAATGAAAATGTCCCTCCCGATTGTTAAATCTAGGGTCGCAATTTTCACAATAATAAGAGTATCCAAGGAATCTGCTGATAATACTAATGGCATCGAAATATTAATCTTGATGATAAACGTGAATATATATTCCACCAGGGAAATATTTAAAATGAAACCCCAGAAGCCCGCTCACTTCATTAAGGCGTCTTGCAATTTTTACGTTTCAGAATTGCAACAGGCCGTGTCTTTAGATTTTTTGGCTTGCTGTGACCAGAGTTCTTATTTTGACCTTTCTTTGGCAATGTCTAATTATCCCATGTTCTCCCAGTGTCTTCTTCATTCAGCAGTATTGTTCTTGCAGGCATATGTTCGAATTGTCGTGATAAATAGAGTCTGAAATAATCGTCTTCTTTGGCCGGGAATCGTCTTTTCAGTGTATTTAAAATGGAATGCAAGAAATCGGTGTAACATCTTTTTTAATTCTTCAGCGGCACATCTTACTTCAAATCCTTCTACTTTACCGTATAAACTGTGGTTCTAAATTTTCTGGACTAGTGGGGTTTTTTTGTCTCTGGAATGTGGTAATACATTTTGGGTGGTACTGGTTGACTTTGGCTTGGAGTAGATGTGGATAGCATTGACTTAGGTTCACTCGTCTTAAAATGGATGGCATGAATGTGTATGGCACTTAGTTTTCGTTGCCTCTTACATTTTATATTTCTCTCATCGAAACCTTGTGATCGTTTGATTTTGATTTCAAAATTGCAAATTTCTAAATTTTATACGCGATGGACCCCACTATATATAGGGCTAGCGCCTTGAAAAAAAAGTATTGATTCAACTCTCCAACAATCAATAACATGGCAGAACTGGAGGCAATGAACTTTAACTCTTTTATATCCTTGCCTTGGCTCATTTATACTTCTTCTCATGCTACCGTCGATGATTGGGTAGTGATCTGCTACATTGAGAATCTCAGGGGTAGTTAAAGTAGAGGGATTAAGGACTGATTTCGTGATGTTTAGCCAAGGACAATTTTATTCTCCTGAATCGAGTTAAAGAAGTCTGATACATTTGTCATAGATACAATTAACTCTACCAAAATCTCTTGTAGCACTGTTACCGCTGGACGTTCACCGTCCTTTTTTGTACTTCAAAATTTCTCTTCTATTGCACCATGAAAATCGGTCAGAAAGTGAAATATTAATTTAGCTACTCTTAAAACAAAGTTTTTAAAGCAAACTCCTTGTCATGACCAGCAATTGCACCAAGAAGACCACAAGAATACAAAACACTCAGCTTGAATAAATGTTGTTTGAAACGAATCCTAGGGTAAGCTTAATCAATATTTAATTCTGAAACTTTGTCAAATTCAGATTAAAATGAGCTCATACCCCATAAGCCCAATGACAGACGTTCAATCATCAGATTGTATAAAATGTGATCTCGCAAATCAGAATAGTTGTGTCTCTCTAAAAGAAAGTGCTTTGTCGTCGCTGCTTCAGAATATGTGCAGCACTATGAGTTTGACTACACGTATATTAATGTATGCTTCATCACATGTACATTACTGTTATAACTACCACATTTTCATTACTGTGTCCTTCACCACATATGCATTGCTGTATGCTTCACCACATGTACATTACTGTCATATTCACCATATGTACATTACTGTGTGTTTCACCACATGTACATTGCTGTGTGTTTCACCACATGTGCATTGCTGTGTGTTTCACCACATGTACATTACGTGTGTTTCACCACATGTACATTACTGTCATATCTATTTCACGTATATTATTGTGTGCTTCACCACATCTACATAACTGTGTGCTTCACCACATATACATTACTGTGACATATTTACCACATGTACATTACTGAGTTCTTAAACCTACATACGTTATAGTGTGTTTCATTACGTGAACATTACTGTATACTTTACCACATGTACATTACTGGGTGATTTTATCCACATATACAATATTGTGTGTTTATAAGCACATGCATATTACTGTGTATTTTAACACAATTGAAATATTGTGTACTTTTAAGCACATCTACTATACTGTGCGCTTTTATAAAATTGCATAGTTTACCCACCACTGTATAGTATACAACATTTTCATTATTCTGTGCCTTTAAGCCCATGCATAATATTGTGTTTTATGCACGTGTATATTTCTGTGTGCTTTTAATCATATGTAAATTATTGTGTGCTTTCAAACACATCTGAAATAGTTTGTACATTTAAGGAAATGTACATTCCGGTGTTCTTTCAAGCACAGTACAATAGTGTTCATAACTGTGTGGTCTTTAACATATGTATTTTACTATGTGATATAATGCACATGTACTATGTACTTTTCCACATGTTTAGCACTGTTTGATTTGAAGCAGATGCAGATTACTGTGTGTCTTCAGTACATGTCAATTACTGCGTGATTTAAAGCACACGTATATTATTGTGTCCTTAATCCTATGGACAATATTGAGTTATTGAAAGCACATTCACAATAATGTATGCTTTACCACATTTGCATTGTTGTGTGCTTTTAAGCACATGTCCAAATTCTGTGTGCTTTTAAGCACATGTACAATTCCGTGTGCTTTTAAGCACATGTACAATTCTCTGTGTCATTACGCCAATTTACAATACTTTGTGCTTTTACACACACGTACAATACTACTGTCAGATGCATAACACAGATATTTCCATAAGTTAAACTACGATACATTGTTCGTAGCCTTCTATACCTGACCAGTGACATTTCATTACCAGCGTAATAGTATGTATGGTTTTCCTATAGTATGTGCAGTTTCATATTTTTGATATTACCACACGTTAAAAAAAACTTTATGTGATTCTGATCGGTCCAAATAAGCCCATGAAATTATTGTGCGGTATTTTCTTTAATGATTGGCTGGGATCGTGGGAAAATGTTTTTAACCTCGCCTTCTGGAATGTTTTGACTTGAATCAACATTTTTGGCGCCCATTTTTTTTAAACTCGATTCGAAAATGGAAATTGAAGAAATATTATATCGGCTGTCTTAACATGGACATGTTACCCCCACAGGGGTTCTTTATGTCATGTTTAACAATATCATCATAAGAAAAATGGCATAAAACTATAAGACAAGAACGAGAATAAGAATTAAAATTAAGGGATAGCGGAGGCGGGATGCTTATATCAGTAACATAAATATAGAATCCACCGTATATACAAGTGTGATTTAAATGCTAGCTTAAAGAAGTAAACAAACTCACCACTGTTCACAGAATAATGTGGACATGAATGGGTCTCCTAAGTGACAGATCTTCATCCAAGCATAGCATCTTTACGTAGCATATCTGGGATGTAAATCCGACACGAAAATAACTTTGTTGAAGTCTTCTGTACGGTCTATTTTTTCAAATCAAACAATACATATATCAAGTCACAAATGCAATGCAGTAAATGTGGGACGTTTTGCATCCGGTAATCATATTTCACATGAAAATCGCAACAATGTGACGTTTACCGGTAGATTTTAAACACACATTTTAGGGTACTCGTATATTCTACTGTCGGCCTGCTATACCGTTTACCGTATTAAACAATGTGGCCGATTCACATCGCATTGATCATTCTGCTTTGAAAAATGATTTTGTGGTTATAAAATGTTCTGTTTATTTGGATGGAAGCTTTTTCTTTGACTTATAGTTTGTAAAACAGTACAATATACTTTTACCAATTCAGCTTTGTTTGGGACTATATTTTATGCACAATAAATGAAAGGTACACCGTCTGTCAGAATGAACGAAATTATTCGTTCTTCTATCTATCCAAATAATTTCCACTGGAAAAAACTGTGATAAAAATAATCTCAAATGGGTAACGATTTAATATTAAATTTATGAAACGCGTTGAATAATGTCCAGCTTTTGCTAGCTAAGGCTCGCAAAAGCCGGAAATTATTCAACTTGTTTCATGAAGTCAATATTAAATCGTTACCCATTTGAGATTATTTAGTGTGTGTGTGTGTGTGTGTGTATGTGTGTAACTTTCATAACTTTTCCAAAGTAAAAGAATATTTTATTGACTAGTATTGAAAATTATTGTTCCCGAGTGGATGTGGTAAAGGATACCGGAGCCCAACATTTTTAAATAATCTGTCAATAACCTTTTTATTATATATTTAAAGACAATCATATTACTTTTTTGTTGTAATAAAGAAATAGTACAATTAAAACGATACAATTATTTTATTTTATTTCACATTTTACGTGTTCACCAGTTTGTGAATGAAACCTAAGCACCGCGCATTAATATGCCCTATTCTACTACTTAAACGTGCGCTCCAACAACAGTGAACAAAATTTATCTTGCTAAAGAGACTGGAATGTTATGTAGCTGAACAAAACGAAACTATTATTGATATGGAAAACATCTGCTGAAATGATTTTCTGTCTTATGATCTGCATTATATTTGATGGGACTCCGGCTTTTGAGAGAGTGGTATTTTCCTGATAGAGTGATTCGCGATTCTACTCTGAAGTAACGCATTTTCATCAGCATCCTACATCAACGTTCCCAGTGTAGTGTCCCATAGGTCATGAGTAATGCCTTAAAATAAAAATAAATATTTATTTTGAAGTTTCGGTTTCAATAGATTCGATCAAATGTATAACATAATGTTATTCGGTGTGAATAAAAGTATAAAAGTGAATTGTTTACGTAAAGCAGAATACGTTCATCAACCTGATGATTGATAATTATATGCAAAGTTAGTCTAATTTAGTTTAATTCTGCAAATCCCATACAAGGATCGCATTACAAATGAAGATATCCCCCAGCGAACAGGCATCCGCCCTCTCAACGGCATTGTGACAGAGAGTCGGGTTTGTGTTGCAGGCCACATACTTCGGCAACTAACCTGATGGCATCCAAGAAACGCTATCTCATTAACGCCGCGGAGAAAACGGAAACAAGGCTGCCCCCAAATTATCTTGAGAAAGCATCTTCACAGAATACCTGAGAGCACTGGGCATATCATAGGTTGACACTGAACCAATTCGGCAGATCGACATCACTAGAGAGCACTCGCAGCCCAATATGCCGAACGACGCAGGAGAAAGAAAGTCAAAGTAAGTCTAAGTACATACCATTGCAGTGCTACATTAATTGTCTTGGTACATAACATTGCAGTGCTACATTTAGTATCTTGGCATACAAATGCAGTACTACATTAAGTGTCTTGCTACATAGCATGGCTTTGCTACATTTAATATCTTGCTACATACTAATGCAGTGCTACATTAAGTGTCTTGGTACATAGCATGACATTGCTATATTTAGTGTCTTGGTACATACCATTACAGTGATACATTAACTGTCTTGGTACATACCAATCCAGTGCTACATTAAGTTCTTTAATACATACCAATGCTGTACTACATTAAGTGTCTTGGTACATAGCATGACATTGCTATATTTAGTGTCTTGGTACATACCATTGCAGTGATATATTAACTGTCTTGGTACATACCAATGCAGTGCTTCATTAAGTGGCTTAATAAATACCTAAATTGTGATACACTAAATTTCTTAACACTTTCAGATCCCGTGTTTCATTAAGTGACTTAGAACATACCAGAGCTGTGCTACAATAAGTGACTTCGTCCATAGCATTACTGAGCTACATTAAGTGACTTAGAATATATCGTTTCTTGTGCTGCCTGATGTGACTTAGTACATACCATTGCATTACTACTTTAAGTGACTTAGTACATACCATTTCTAAGTGAATTAGTACACACCATTGCTGTGCTACATTAAGTGACTTACAACATACCAGTGGTGTACTACATTAGGTGACTTCGTACAAACCATTGCTGTGCTACATTCACTGTCTTAGTACATACCATTGCCGTGCTTCATTAAATGATTTTGTACATACCATTAGTGTGCTACACTAAGTGGCTTATTATATATTGCTACTGTTCTCCACTAAGTGACTTAGTACAAACCATTACTGTGCTACCATAAGTGTCTTAGTATATGCCAGTACTATACTTCACACTTAGTATATGCCATTACTGTGGTACACTGAGGTAGTATTTATCTTTAATTAGCTACAATGACTTAGTACATATCAGTACTGTGGCACACTAAGTGACTTAGAACATGCAATTACTGTGCTAGATTAAGAGTCATAGTACATGCCACTAGTACACTACACTTAGTAAATGTCATTACAGTGCTACTCAGAATTATTAATACTATTACATTGCTATACAAATAACTTAGTAAATACCATTACTGAGCTGAACTTTGTGACTTAGTACCTACCATTACTGTCGTACACTGAGTAACTTATTAGATACCATTACTGTACGTCTTGATGCTCATGAGTCATATCTTTAATTTCCGAGATGTAACCAGGTGGGAAGTTATGACACTGCGGAAAGTTGGCTGGTGGATCGGGGACCTCTGCGAAGGATTCATTTATCATCAACACCATTCCATCTAAATTGTGCAACTCAATGTGACAGTGGAAGTACCACAATCCAGGATTATCTGCTTGAAATCGAATCACTGTATAACCTCCAGTGGGAACGATTATGGTATCTTTCCTCGGTGCATGCTCCAGCTCTAGGTTTGGGACATTGCCGTCATTCCAGGACACATTTGACCATGTTGCATTGTTGCAGAAACTGTCATCTCTGACAGTATCACCGCGACAATCCACGTCCAGGTTATCTCCAATGAATTTTCCTGTTGTCTCATTATAGTTGGCATACCCCATTTTGACTACATGAAAAGAGTGTCCATGCAAATGGACGGGATGGGACCATCCTCTTCCTTTGCCCATGTTAGTCAAAACCATCTGCACGGTGTCTCCATTGGCAATGTCAAGAGCATGAGTGCAGGTGCAGATTTTCTGCTCACCGCACTCTGGCTCTTTGCACGGATAGTTCCACTCGTTTGGCTGTGTCATGACAGATACACTTGGTACCTTGAATTCGCGCCCATTGACCGATCCAGGAGTAAACGTTGTACCCGGGAATGCAAAGTTCAAGAAGAATTCTTGGAACTTTCCTGGTTCAATAGGGTCTGTTGAGTTATCTGATGAAGCGGCTTTGAGATCGTTAAAAGTCTTACAGACAGAGAATTCATGTGACGGATAATGCAAAAACGGACAATTTATAACAATGCATAGATCACTAGATGTACAATTTTTCTGTTGCGTCACAGGCTCTTGTTCAGACGCTCCTTTGTATCGTAGTATTGCTTCTGCTGTATGATTCTTATCTATCTCTAAGCTTAAAGCTCTGATCCAATAATTTGATACCGTTTGATTTGCAGTAATGACGAAGTCAAATCGTTCTCCGGGGTTTATGATAAACGATTCAGCCTCAACCAGATCTAAATCATATCCATCTGAAGCTACAATTTTCAACGGATGATTATCGACTGAAATTCGGAAAGGATATAGCACGCCGGCTGCGATAACCCTGAACCGATAATCTTTTCCTTGTTCCACCTCAAACACCTCAAGTGGAGCACCATTGTGATGACCGGTCTTTTCGTCGTAGTATCGACCCCTGCCGTTGACAAGACCTGCATGAAATTTAAATAAGCTGAAGAAGGCACCATCGAGTGACTTTGTCCCACTTATTTTTTTACGTCCCTCATAGATACCATATATCATTTTCATATGTGCTAAATCTGAATCCCAGTCATGATTCCAATCGTTGATCACCAAGATATGTTCTTCCATTTCTAGCACCTTTTTCTCTCGAACAATGAAGGCCCCAAAAGTTCCCATACTTCTCTGTGCACCTACATGTGAATGATACCAGAATGTCCCCTTTGGTTCAGCCTTAAATTTGTACGTGAAAATTTGTCCGGGATGTAATGGGCACTGGGTAACAAATGGTACACCGTCCATCCACGGTGTACCATTCTGATGAAGACCATGCCAGTGGATGGTTGCCGTCTGGCTCTTAAGTTTATTCTTTACATGAACAATCACAGTTTGACCTTGGTATACAATGATAGGTGGACCAGGGACTTTTCCGTTTACAGCAGCAACCAATCTTGGTTCTTCCCAGCCATCTGCGGAGATGACCTCATCCAATGGAACTGGGTCAGCTTCAGTAACGTTGACGACGTCGTATCGATACAATTTTCCTTCATATGGAAAGACCAAATCCTTATCTCTCATCATTGTTAGTTTGTGTTCTATCTCAAGATAAAATTCACAGGTTTCGTTTGTCATCTGGCAGTTTCCAAATCCATCAACCATTTCATTAGCCGTGGATCTAATAAGATTTGCCACAATCACACACAGTATACCGCACAGCATTGCTCAGCCTGTAAGACAAAGTGGGTCGTTATATATTTATTTTGTTAATGGTGACAAACAATAATCACTGTGCATATCGGAGACATCTTCCATCAATGAAAGTGATTGAGATGAAATCAGATGGAAATAAGATTAACATACATAATAAATTTCAGATTACGTAAATGTTTCCTTGTGAATTTCGCATAATGAAAAGGTAAAAAACACAGCACAGCAGCGGTAATCTTTAAGGGAAAGAGGGAAAGTTTTAAATATACATAATTTTGTGCAGAATTTAACTAAAATAAAAGTATAATCTTTAATAACGTTGCATCAATAGTTCTATATTAGACTAGAGCACAAAATGCAATATTTGAATAGCAAAAGTGATTAACCCTATTTTGCTACATCAAAAAGCCTCTTTTACTCTAAATGTCAAAGTTGCTAAGACGTGTAACACTGTTGTATGTGGTTTAATGCCTCTAAGGCATCGACTTATTGAGCATGATAGAGCAATGTTTATAACATTATAATATTTTCAGCTTCTAAAAAGAATAAAAGAGCTTTCAAGAATTATCTTTGATATCATTGATGACCACTTAAAACTCAGCATTATCTCGTCATTTTAATGCCTGGTATTTATTCGCAATCTCCTTCATGGTGATTAATATAATCAGAGAAGGAATCAAGATTTCGTTTTCTGCAGAAATCATGGCATTATTTTATTTATTTCCTCATATTTTTTAAATTTGTATGTTGACTTACATGGAAATTAGAGATTGTGCGTTTTAAAGATGCAGTTACAACAAAGCATTTTATATTTATGAAGTTTATATTCCCAAACCCATGTACTTCTAATCACATAGGTCACATGACGTTGAATTTCAAGCTGACATCGTAATATTTGTCATGGGGGCAATCAAAGCTTTTATTAGAGGGTAAGGGTTTAAGAATAAAATAGACTTTTTTAACAGTGGTGAGGTAGGCATGTAAGCAAATAACTAAATATTGAAAACACTTGCACCACTTATATATTAATGTTTGAATAAACAGTTAAATATGTCCGATTTGTCATCGGACATATTTCTTGTTTTTAATAATGCACAAAATACGCATGTGCATCAATACGGACTTTTTGCATAATAATTTATATACATTCATATGTATCCGCCTGAGCACGTGCGAAAACAAACACACGTACGCACAAACACGGACCGGTAGCATATACGGTGAAAAATAGACATTGCTGAAAAATACTTGTGCTTGAATCAAATCAAAATTTGGAGAGACGTAGCAAGAGTTTCATACACGAATGTTGCCATATGCATGCTATGAGACTTCGAAGGATTGGGGTCACTTACTATTTTACAAGATGTGGTACTAGTTTTAAGGCACGCTACACACTTTTCAGGGGTTGTAACTCGGAGATTTTACAAGCAATCCTTATGAAAGGAAAAGAACACCACTTGCTAAGCGAATTTCTGCGGCTTGCAGCTAATCAGATGTAAATTGTTAAAAGTTTAGAAAGTTTATCACTTAGATATACAAATGACGTATGCATACTTAGCACGTGAATGCAGAACGAGTTTTACAAATTTACTGGCCTTTGATCTCTTTGTCCCAGGAACATTAAAACCTTACGCGGCACAGTGAACAGCTTGACCTTTCAATACAGATGAAGAGGCTGCTCAGCATGAGAGAATAGAGCAATAGAGTAAAAATTCTCCTTTGACTTTGACAAGATAAAGCTGCACCTTGCACCTATTACTATAACCTATGACTTTGGTATACTTATAGTCGTAATATCAAGGGGAGTTTGTTGTGGACGCTTTTTGCATGTTCCGCACCGAAGAAAAAGATTCGCATTGGCTTGCAAAACTTGGTGTATGTCGAAACAGATATATTCTAAAGTAGCCACACGGTCGATGTTTGCGAGATGATCCTACTTGCGGCGGTCCGATAAGGCGAAAAGAGTTTCATATGCACCATATTTATTATTCAGGATGATGGGATAATGAGAAGAAAGAGTTGAGTGGACAGTAGTAAACACGACTGACCAAATGAAGTTGGAAGAGCTCAAGGGCAAAAAATGTTGTTGCACTTAATTGTGATACGTAATATGTACCTTTTATAGGTATGAGAATTCCTGTTAGAAAAATGCGTACCAGGTGGCTGAAGTAAAGCACTTCGTCTACCTCATTGCAGAGCCTGCCTCAATATTCAAGTCTCTTTTGGCATCCTAGTTATTTGGATGGAAGTCGACCTGAACTACACTGCATAGCATGTAATATAAGACTTTGTAAACTCTTCAAAAAGGCAGAGACTAACAACCAAAGTCTTTAGCGATGTCTTAGCCACCGCTAGTTACTCAAGTGGAAAATGGCTGGATGTTCACTCTAGAGGTCTCGATTGAAGACAACCATTTGGCATGTGTCAAATTTAGACATGATGGATTTTGGAATAACCAGGATATCTGAGATCTTTAGGCTTGCGATGGCCACCTGGTGCAGATTATTTGCCATGGAAGTGTTCCCCATACTTTGAACAGTTTTGCAACTAGTGCAACGGAATGTCCAGCGTGGCTTTTAATGGTGGACCACATCATTTACTCTGCTATGCACTTGGGTTGCTATGATCATTTCAATGTGTTCAAAATAACACTAAAGTTATGCTGTAAAGCAATTGTACCCCGAAAGCATCTCAGTCAGTTAAACCTGCGTGTTTAGGATTGAGGTTGTCTTGAGTGGCATCGCATCCTTTTAATATATAACCTGCCCAGTTGTGGTTTCAGGCCATCAAATGTCATTAAGCAGATGACAAGAACATCCTGTTATTTAGTTAAAGCAATAAAGTAATAAATGATAAAGTAATCATGCATATCAAGAGTGCCAGTGATGAATATGATGCGTGACAACGCTGAGAAACCCAATTCCTCATTATGATTATGCTGAAAATAGGCTATTACATAAATAAAAAAATATATCTACTGTAATCTATGTTAATATTCCCGTTCAACACCATTTCATCTCATTTCATGATTTTATTCATATTTTAGTTTAGTAAATTCTTACTCCAAACGTTTGCATTTTTACTGTTCATGTCCTTTACTCAAGTGAATATTTCTTTAACATCATCTTTTTAGGCTAATCTCCGTTTTTAAATCTTCCATAATATTGGTAAAAAAACCGTATTGTAAATTTCCCGTAATTTGTTGTGTTTGTATGAGTTTTTCACATTCATTAGCCATATAGGAATAAAGAAAGCAAACTCAAAACAAGAGAAACTCGGTTCAAAATATGGTAGCTAAATTTAGATTATTTGCTTTTAAATTAGTTTGTTTTACTTAAAGTAGGCGGACATGCAGTTTGTGTTATATTCAACAACTAAACAACAGAACGTTTGTTTAGATGTCACCTTGATATGAAATTGGAATCTGTTGCATGATGCCTTGAATACAGTTGAAAGTAAGAGCCATAACACTATTAGAGCATTATACTGAGGATATCATACAATTCAATACATTGATGTTTCACCTATCACCACCGACAAGCTGATGAAGATGGTGAAAGAACTGCAGTGGATATGCACAAGGGTTGCTTTTGTAGATATTGCTTAGACGAATAATTCGGTGAAGGAGTGGTCATTACTGCAGTGGTTGAGGCTTTGCTGAAGGGCATGATGGTCAATTCTTTTTATAGTCGGTGACTTGCGATGGGTCGATTCAAGAATTGAAACTGGGAGGATATACATTCCAACCTACTTTGAATTCTATGACACGTCGTTTTCCCACTTTACTGGCTCTTCGGTCGAGAATGTCTTCTATATCATATTGTTCGTCTTCTTTTTTGGTCACGGGTTGTAACTCGGTCAAATAAAACGTTAATTTTAGCACTTCCCCGTTCATGTCTTCCATGACGACGACCACGTACTAGCCCAGTGACATGAAACAATTTGGTGGTTCAATTAGATAAGTAACATTTGTCGAAAGTGTATTTGGCTTTGCCGATGCGCACCCAATCTCTAATCATGAACATTACACATTTCTTGGAGATAGACACTTTCTGGGACGTATCAAGCCGTCGCTGAAAGACGGTCACTTCGTTGTCGTGAGTCACTACTTTGGGGGCATATCCGATGCTCCGATAGTAAGATTAGTTATACTTGGATCAAGTTAGGTAAGACGTCGATGTTCTTGAGATTATGTTGATGCTTAAACATATTTATACATTCATTCAAAGTGCTTTGAAAACGTTATACAACGCTGGCTTTGATTTCTAAATTCTCGGTGGTAAACATGTAATGTCTCGTTTGTTCAATTCGTTTTGGAAAGCTTGGTTAAGAAGTTAGGTGCCTTGTCGGTTTGCAATCAAAGAGGGTGAATACCGCTTTGTTTCAACACCAGTCATCGGGATTGAACGAACTCAGTGCTCGATTTTGGAAGTCAATGGCACGACCAAGGCAAATTTGGAAAAGACGTCGATGACAGGAAACAAATATTTGTAGCCATGGTGAGAGACATCGGCAAAATCGGCTTGCCATTGATGATCGTTGCCCACCATTTAAGTGAGTTTCTGAAAAATTTTCCTGGCATGATTTTCTGCAAGGTGTAAGTTGCTCTTTCCTGTAACTTAAGTTAAACAGATTATTTTTAGTTGGGATTTTGTAGGGCGATGCAATGCAAATGTATTACACAGGCTGAAATGGAGTGTACTAAATGACGGCTAACACATCCTCCATTGGGACATTTTCAATATGTCACCCATTCTTCCCCGATGCAACTATTTTTTCGTGTGGTATTTTCATGGATTGTAATGCTTTGCGTGTCCGATGAATATTAGGTGTCGAGGAGGAGGATGTCAGAACAGTGGTAATCGGTTCTTTTTTCACTTGACCATACCGTTGCGAATCAACTAATCAAATTGTAATTTGTGATTGTGAACAACAAGAAAAGGCATACACTACATTTTGTACAGGATACACCCGATGAGATGTGAGTTCATTCACTCAGTCACACACACAATTTCCCAAGCATACCTTAAATCTGCTCAGAGGGCAATTATATGCATTTGTATGTGATACAAATTTACATACGCATAGGACCTACGCTGTTTGAATGATATACCACTCGTTGTATAAATATTTCACTGAAAGGAAACGTGACAAGCCTCTTTTCCTTTTATTGAAAAATGTATACGTCTCGTGGTATATCACTTATACATGATGAAAACAATGACTATGATGGTTGCTATTATTATTATTATTATTATTATTATTATTATTATTATTATTATTATTATTATTATTATTATTATTATTATTATTATTATTATATGTCCGAATTGCTGCCCTTTATAATCACAAAAGAATGTATCTAAATTCTTGGTTCCCAGATTAAGTTTTCTCCGAAATCATCTTTGACTGAAGAAAGTGTACGTGCCGATGTGGCATTTGTGGGTTACAAAGTTTGTATATGTGTCTGTTTGAGTTAAAGCATTCCCTATTTATGACCGCCATTCTACAGATTGATGGCTTTCTCCTTCCGATATCGTCTGTACCTCCAGTATGAATTTCCCGTATAACTAGCCATGTTCATGTATTGCGTCCCGAGTACGTATCGTCAGTTCTCAGCTGTGCTAATGGTAATATGTCAGAGTCTTGTCTCGTCACAAATATAAATAATGCATAAAACGTACCCCAAACCTCTAAATAATTTAAAGAAAGTGTAAAATAATAGTCTATACTTTAAGTCAATTTTACATTTGCAATGAACGCATCACTTCACTTTCCACATTTAAAGTCTTCTCAACAGATCGGATGAGAGTCATTAGGTAACAATTTTCTGATCGTCCAACTACTGCATGTGGGTGTTTATGTCGAGATTAATGACGAATGTAGAGCTATTTCCGAAGTAAAAATATTTCATGGGTTAAGCTAGTGTTTTATAAAGCAGTTCACAAATTACTCTGAGAATAATAAACATTCAGAAACGAAATAAATAAAACCTTTACTTACTGTTAGTATATGACAAGCCCTTATATACCGTATTGTGCACACTGGTTACTGACATAAGTTCCTTCTAACAATGGCCCGAAAGACCAAGAACAATATTTTATAAAAACCTGGTACGAACAAGTGACATATCCAGTGCTGGATTAAACCCTGTGGAAGGCCCTAAGCAGTGGAAATCTCGAGGATCCCCTCGCAAATTACCTCCTAATACGCCAAGATCAAATCAATTCAATATTATTTTGGCCCGTTATTTTGGGCCCCTTAAAGAAGAGGGGTCCAAGGGCCGGTGCTTACTATGTCTATTGAGAATCCGGTACTGGAAGTATCAAGTTTAGATGAAAGCATTGTTACCCAAGGAAAATGTCAAGTTTTTTCACAATGACAGAGAATTAGCCGGTTGGACTCTACTTGTCAAGTAGAGTGGTTTACATTTTAAGCCGTCGTAATTTTGAAACTCAGCTCTGTAATAAATATTCGATCATATTTGGTCAATACTCGAATCAGAAATTGGTATTTGAATATTCATTGTATCATTGGCTGATGTTAGGAGCATTACGGCCAAGTGGGTTGCTTTTCTTGTCGAACGTAACTCAAAATTTCGACTTAGTATATAAGTATAGATACTATGTCGAAATTTTGAGATATTAACTCGAAATCTCAATATGCTTTAAATTTCTAGTTACTTTCAATTGGGTAAATCAGTTCACTTTTTTTCCTAATATTCCTTATAGAATGGTGTACATAAGACGTGAATAAAACTGTGTGCCAGACAATACCGAACTGCCATTTCAAGCGAGGCACAAGACAATGTTATGGTAAAATAGCTGATTAGTGTACCCATTTCTCAGGAAGTAATAAAACAATGCAGTGTGCACGACACAAATCTAATTTTATCGATTATAAGGAGGCATGTTCTGTTAATCATTGTCGATACAAGAAACATTTGGTTTATATGTTCCGATGTTTCCTTTTTCAACTAATGGATGTGTCATTTGTGGCTATTGGATTAGGATTTTACATATTGCCAAATGTGTAAATTCCGTAAGAAATATGTCTGTAGATAAAAATATTTCTCCATATGTAGCACGAGCTGTGAAATATGTAAGTTTTATTTTTCTGTGAAACGTGCTATTAGGATGATTTCATCAATAGTTTGTTGTTATTATTATTGTTGTTGTTGTTGTTGCTTTTACTATTATTTGAGGTTTTCCGCCATTGCTCAGAGAAGGATATGCTATACATGGCGGCCTGAATAAATGATGTAGACAAAATCCGGTTAGCAGCACCAACAAACGGGAAGTTTCTGGCAAGCTTTCTCACATATCCACATTCCCCGAACTTTAGAATAAATACCCACCGGAAAAAGTGATGGCAATCATTTAAGTATACTATCACATACAGTTAAGTGTTTAAATACACGCTACTATACCCTTATATACAAACATGTAGGATCACGAGAGAAATGATAAAATGAGTTGAAAGTCCACGTTTGCCAGCAACAGAGACATGGAGATATTATGGTAGAAAACTTATTGTTGTTTACTTGCTTTCTAACATAACCTTCTTCTCATTTCTTGCTATGAGAAGGAATATATCGCTACTTTAAGAGATGCCTTGAATCTTGATCAGAGAGGAAGAGAGAAGAAAGATAAGGTGTCACTTATAATGGTGTAGATATGATTACATCTTTTTGTTAGGAAAAGTTCTGGCACGAGAGGTAGCGGAGATCGCTGTAAAATACAGACTCTCTCTCTTGATCTGGACCTATCAAGTTGTATTGATATATAAACTACATTCTAAAGATACAACTTATAAAAACCTTTATATTGAAAAAATACATACAATACATATTACAATATATATTAAATATGATTTACCACTTCATATGCTAGTATGTTTTCTGTATTTTAGAATACCATACAAGCGATTAAATATTGCTTGTATTTAGAGAGCATAAAATTCAATAGTTGCGATTGATGACTAAACATTTTAAAGAAATGTATTTTATTTCATTTAATTTAGAATAACGACCTGGAAAAGATCATTGATCATTATACTTTTTATCTAAAGCATATATTTATTCGCATCTAAATTTTAGTATGATTCTAGTAGTAAATTCATATAAATACAAATGAACATCAAATCTTAGAAACATACCATATTCGGCTACATTATAATAGTAAATTAAAAAGAGAATTCACAAGGATATTGCAACTACCAGTTGCTACAGAAATCTTTAACTTTAAGATTAAATAACAAAACAGAAAATTCTCACCTGTAAAATACAACAGACTCTCTTGATCTGGACTTGACAAGCTAAAGATTCACAAGGACTCGGTCTTATATATCCCGAGATTTCATGTACCATTTGCGAATCACGTGTCTTTGTCCAAACCCAGAGAGGTCTATTGTCTCTTAAGCAAATGACCGTCCAAATCGTATGTTGCTTACACCCTTTAACATTTGTTGCAAGTGAGGCCATTCATGCCATGAACTTTTTAATCCAAACAGTTTGCTGAATAAATTTGTGACGTTTGTAAAGAACGCGAGCCCCAAAGGCAAATCGTTTATTGCTTCATTCGCGCTATGAACTTTTGAGCCATCTTATGATCCTATCTACCAATCCTGTCACTGCGGTCAATATACAAGAATGTGACGAACAGGTTAATTCAGTACATATGAGCAGACTTTGTTTTTCTTTCAATAACTAATAGTTCCAACATACTCTAATACAACTTAGATGTTATTATTTCTTTTCAAAATTGATATTTTAATAGAGACACAAAACATCTGAACATAATGTCAATTATAATTTGGTTTGAATATTTAGTTTTTTGTTTGGTTGTTAGTTTTAAAAATATTTTTATTTCGTTACATGTCATTATAATGTAACAATGTATTTAGAACTTTATCCTGTCCAAAACTGAGTTCATTTTTGCTTGACCTTATTGACTTTTTTAAAAAAAATTCTATTTTTAATTTTATATATATCAGAAACTAATACACTGCTGAATTTTTCTTTATGTTTATGGGCTTAATAACAAATTCTTTGGTTAGTGTTAGGACTGGTTGGTCTGGTGTCAGGATAATGTGACTGGGTGGGACATCATGCCACATGTCTGCGGCATGATGCCCCAGTGCTACACATCACTATAAACTTCCACACTTCAGACATCGTAGCGATATGACTGAAAAATTGTTAAGGCTACGTTAAAAATCATAATCACATCACATCAAAATCTTTATTAACAGAAGAAGAAAATATTTTTAGGATTTTGGACTTTCCTAAGTGAATTTTACAGGTTGTGGTTTTGATTCGTAAACATCAGGATCATTCTAGATTTTTGTTTTTCACTATGTAATGGATTAGTTTAGAAAATGCTAATTGTTACCCGAGGTTAATTAGATAGCTATATAATCTTGTAATTGTGAAGACTTGGTCATTCTTCCTTCAACATCTAGCATCTTTAAGCTGTATTATATGTCGTGACCAGGGGTTTTAGACTGGAATCTATTTTGTTTATCAATTATTGAATTCAAACGATTATTTTCTCTGGAAATACAAAAAAAAAATGCTCTGGTAAAATTATCGAAAAGAGATAATCACTGGAATTTATAGTAGATTCAAACCAGGAATTATATTTCTACGTTTCAACAATAGACTGTTAGCTACCACAAACACGTCATCTACACCGGTTTTGGGAATTTTTTTCTGGCCTTTTACTGAATTTTATTCAGACTTTAATTTACTAGGATTTGTGCCTGTCAGTTGTTTTTTTTTATTCTCAGTTTCACTTTGTACTTTAGGGAAATAAATAAGTTTGTTAAATTTTACACAGATTGTTATATTTCACTCTATTCTGTTACTTATTTTAAGAGCATAGACTGGAAACAAATTATAAATAAAGACGTGGGATGAATTTACGGTATTACGATGTGAAACAAAAATAACATTGATATAATCAAATTAAATACAAAAATGAAACATTCCATGCAAACATCAGAACCAAAATGTATTAGTACGCATGAATCGTGACGAGTCGAAATGGCGTTGTTCTGAACTCCTTTGTATAATTTTCAAAAGTTTCAAAATAATATTGATGTCACAAAACACTTTCTGTATCCACCGAACAGTCTAAACAAATGTTTCTGCTTAAATAATATTAAGGTACAACATCAATAACTCTCCAGATTTAATGTCACAAAAGAAACTCAAGTAATGACTCCAAAATAGAAATTAATCTGATTGCTCAGTTCTCGCGTTATTTACACATTCCAACGTTTATTACGACTCTATGTTGCAATACACCCGACGTGACAGGTCTTACCACTCAATATACTTTTTCAGAAATAATACATATTCATGTAACCTAGCTCAAACAATAGAAGTTCATTTAATGTTTCCAATATAATATCTGACCCATCTATGCAATGGAAACAGTCCGATTCTCATAAACATATTTGCTAATAATTTTAGTATTAGTAACTGACAATACATACAGAACCATCTATTTATTTTTACGTACCCTAATATCTTATAACAGGTCCTATGCACAATCGAGATAATCGTCTCAATTTACAGTCATTAATAACAATTACAACAATTTGACAAAATTATGTACTAGAAGTTACAAAAATATAGATATACATAACAATAGAAAACGAAACTGGCAAATAAGATTAGATTGTCCCTTTATAAATATGCTAGTGGAGCTTTTGTGAAACGCTTTGGTTCTACAATCAAATTCTTCCCTGTTATCTGTGTTGGCCTACTCACTATTGCCAGTCAGGATCATGATAACCATGTATAGATTGTCATATACAGTATTATTTTAGAATATGACATACAGAGTGTACATATTTTTTCCCGACTAAATACAAATAATGCTAGGTCTGAATGATCATTTGATTTTTGATCTACCTTGGTTGGATACAATGGAAGCACTCTTCTTGAATGTTGGCCAAATGGAGCATATTTGCATATTAATAGTTATTATCAAATTGCAAGATAACTGAAAACTCTTGATATAAGAGGCATTTTGATTAGCAGCCCTTAAAATGGCGGAGGTCCAGCGGAATAGGAACAGGCTTGCATGTTCGGGCGGAATAAACTTCCTCCTGGTCCTCATCTGGGTATTGTTGGTAGTGATAATGTCTGCAATCACCAAGTCATCATATTCTTGCCTGTACTATATGTGTTGGGCCTGGATGTCGTGTGCCTTAAACAGCCAGTGAGTAATCAATATCACTAGTGGTGATGAATTTGTGTACTATATTCCCCTAGTGAAACAACATATGACATTTTGTGGTAACACATCCATAGAACTGTCACACGATAATGTTTAATAAAACTGGTTCTTCATAATTTGATGGTTTTGGTTTCTGAGGAGTCACTCGCTGTCAAATAAGAATGATTTCCCAAATGTTTCGTACTAGAGTAGTTGTAGATATAGCTAGAAGAATGGTGACTGGTGTTTGCAGCAAGGTTGCTATTGTTGTTACTGTCACTTCCGTAATATATTTGAAAGAAGGATGGTGGAAAAGATAATCATTACAACTCAGAATTAAAATTGCCTATAATTATTTATCTTTGATTGCCAACTCGAATTGGCAATGGTTGTACTGATGGCACATTACACCAAAAAAGATCTGGCAGAAAAAGACATTTTGCGTTTTAGGCGCATGTTATCCATTCCACACCCTAAAAGGATGTTGTAATTCTTAAAGAGAAAAACTTAATTGTGAAAACTGAACACATTTTTCTGTTAAATTTGAAAAACTTGGTTCAGAAATACGATGTATTTTCCCCTTTTACATCGTAGAGTGTGACGATCGCTTTATTACAAAATCAGTTTTAAATCTCCTACTGGTTCTTTACTTGCCTTAAAGTTAAAAGAACGACCCAAGCTGATTTTAAGAACTTGTTGATGACACAAGACAAATAGTTGTAGGAATGATTGTACGTGTATATATGAAATACATCTGCTTGCCATTGGAAATCAATATCAGCTCGTGGTTTGTCGTCTGGAAAACAATCGTCGTTTGTGTTTTGATGAACGTTTACGTCGACTGTTCTTCCAACTATCGTCACACATTTGTTAATCGTATACTTTAAAGTTTGGTTGCAGCAGCACAATATAAGGTTTTAACTCTTAATCAACAGCATGCGTATATTGGGAGAAAATATTAGCTAAAGTCATTCATATATTCGTGTGGTATTGGTTCAGATGAACATTGACGTATCCGACTAGCAACATATGTAAGATACTATCGTTGAGAACTTTCTTCGTGTCCTTTTTATTTAGTATTTCATTTTTCTTTCCTGTTTTCTGTTGAAGAAATTATCTGCATAACAATTTTGACCCAAGCTGCATATAAACAAGTCAATGTACAATATCTGCAGTTTGTGTGAATATATATATATATATATATATATATATATATATATATATATATATATATATATATATATATATATATATATATATATATATTTGTACGACTGTGCTTTCTTGGTATTGTAATATTTCCTCCTTTGTTTTGGGTTCTTCCACCACTGTTTCTAACAGTCTTTACTTTCATGGTCACTTCACACACGGGGTATAAATTAATGTTTTTTCTTGGATTAGAGACACACAATGTCTTTGGCATATCTAGACGTTTCTGATATCCAACATCAAGAACATACATATTTCGGTTATTTACATTTTTCTGGTCGTATATTTACTGGTCTACTCAACTAGCTAAACACACATCTTGATGAGTATCGAGTGTTGATATAGTTCGACAAATGTCTTGTTCAAAAGGACAGACACAACATGGCTTCACTGTTCTCAATAGTTTTAACACAATTCGTCTTTCCTATAAAGATAAAATTGAGTGGTCCTAATGTCTTTCTTGCATTTACTACTCATAAATAGTCCACAATGAATTTGTTGGGAAATGATATCCAAGAATGTAGTCGTTAACACTCGTACCAAAATTTGTTCAAAATTCAATGGTATCGAAGTAGGTGATATGAGTTGGTGTGCACGGTTTTGGTAATCCACTAATTCGTGAATACTACAGTTCACTTTACAGCACGGATTTTGTTGCGACACTTAAAATAACGCCATTGCATGCTGCGCTTTGTATCAACGTAGCAGTTTTGTATGCGACAGACTTTCACAAGACTTAGTCCTCGTATACTGTGGAAGAAAAACGTCAAATAAATGAAAGAAATGATCACGAGCTTACGTTTTACTTTTCTGACAAATTCTCTGCAAATTCATTCATATAGCTCCAAAGGCAGATTCAAAGTGTAATTTTGAGGAAATAGTAGTTATTTCTACACAGGATTTATTCGATAGTGTGGAACAGGAATTTTGTAGTCACTAACGAACATACACGTACACATGCGCACACCCCACACGTCTTGAAGTATCTTTTTCTTGAGGTAACAGTTATATTAGACATGTGTATTAATCCTTTAAACCTACATTCTTAAAGAGTATTCTTTGAAGTATTGCAATCTTGTAGGTAGAGGTCGTAGCATCGAAATTGTGTCATTAATCAATCTCTGACCATCTTAACATTTTTCCACGTAATTAACCCTCCTATTTCATGTGCTGTCGCTTAAACGTATATGTCGTAAAGGTAGTATTTGTTCTTCGCGTAATGTGTTCTCTTAATTCAGGAGATAAACAACCAATATTCTGTTCTAAAGTATCCGACATCAAAATCACAGTATTGGACGAACGAACTGAAGGTAGTGACAGCGTTAAAATCCTCTACATCTTACAGATAAGCTAAGCCTTCTTACTGTCATTTCTGAAATGTCACACCAAAACTGAGATATTGGAAATTAAATCCTTCAACTATGTACAAAAGTCCCGATCTGTCTAAAGGATTACGAGCAGGTACTTCCAAATATTTAAAACATTTCGTTTGAAAGTCCAGAATCGACATTCAAATTCACGATATCCGTCCAAGCCACATGAAAAAATATTCTTCCTTGATTGATACATTTGGATGAGTTAATGTTATCCAGAGTAGTTTGCGAGTTTATGGATGAAATTATTAGTTAGGTACACATCTAACATCAATTCTACAAGTAAAGCAAAAAGGTCGTGCTGTATCGCGTTCGCTAGTGTAGCCATAAGGCAGACAAAATGCATCACATTCGCTGCTGACATATGTGCAAGGTCGTGATAATCGCTTATATCGCAGCATAAGACATCACTCTGGTAGCAGGACACAATATCATTCTTGAGTACTTGATAGAGCTTTAAGCCCCTATAGAGGCCCCGCTCGATTGCCTAGTTCGTCAGTATCGTTGAGAATGTCATAGCCTAAAAATTGAACTTGAAGTTGCTAGTGGGTCTCTTACTCGTAGTGTCTCGAGTTCTTCAGTAACGGTGAAAATGAACTAGTTTCAGAATTAAACTTGGAGTTCATGATTAGTTTCTAACCTGATATCGGTGTCGAATTATTCATCTTCTGTCTCGATTGTCATTTGTTTTCACATTCAAGTCTTGCGCTTTTTATACTTTAACTCGATAAAGTATTGTGGTCTGGAAGTCTCGCTCGTTTCTGGAGCACAATTTCATTAACCTTTTTCTTATTGCTGAAGCTTTGTTGGTTTTGAACGAATTATTTGGATCTAACGTTAACACACTTAAGTCTTGATTGCGTCCGAACTGTAATGTTTCTTTATCATCCTGTTGAAGGTAAGTATTTGACTCGATCGACAGATGAATGTCAGTCTTTTGACTTTGCATTTAGTATGAATTTATCCCTGTCGGTCTAGGTATTGGTATTTTTAATTATTGCGGTCACTGCTAGCAACACTGACAATAGTGTCTTCTATGTGCTTGTCTGTCTATGCACCTAAACGTTTGGGTTATAGTTTTGAAGGTGATGTTATGCATATCATCATATTGTCCAAAGTTAGGTTAATGGTTTACCTGATATGGGGTATTTATTTTGTAAAAAAAAAGCTCATATGAATTTGTATTTCACTCTGATCATGGATTAAATGATCATGTAAATGTGTTTATTTTAATCTTAATTTAGAATAAATGGAAAGTCCTAAATTTGTGGACAACTCTGAATGTTTTAAAAGGAGTCTGACTTACATTCTGGTTCTATTGTTGTGTCTTAGTTTTTATATCAATGTTGTCTACTATAAACATTATTCATTCCTACCTTAACATCCAAAGTGGAATCAGTCTCATGTTTGATTGATTTTGGCTTTATTGGTCTTGTGGAAGATGTTGAGGATAACGGTGTAGACTTATATTAACTTCTAAATCACTGACGTGTGCTTATGTTAACAATTCAGCTTAGTTTCTTCTTTTTTATCATCTCAGAATAGTCACCTAGTTTTGTCTTGGATACAAACTTTGATTTGACAAAGTTTCACAGACATGCACTTGCCACCAAATATATACAGAGAGCTTTAACAACCTAATTTTGAAGATAGAAAACTAAAACCAGACCGCTCATTTGTTCAAAGAGTTAATACATATCACTCCTATCATCAAAAAGTTTGAGTCATTCGAAATATACTTTAGACAAGACGACTGCATGCTATTCTACTCGAGATAAGAGTCAAGATACCTGGTCTATTTGTCAAAAGAAGAGTCATTGGGATACAGAATAACCACAACTTCAAAGCAGTGGAAAGATGTGAGGAAAGAGAAACACCGTGAAAGATATCTGTCAACATTTGTCAAGAGAAAGGACGATGCTCTTAAGAGCGTCCTAAAAAAGTAAGAGGGGAATCGAGAAAAGGAAAGTTCTTCAGAAACAAAATAGCCCGTTCTATTCAAGAAATGCAAGAATGCATGACAGATAATAGTAAAGAAAAAAGTCATACTAGAGAAGAAATTTCAATTAATAGAACGACTTCGAAAAACGATATATCGTTCAGAAACTGAAGCGATTATTTCCCCCTTTGCATGTGATAGTCTGTGTTTTTATGTTGTGTGTCTATAAACACTTCCTACCCTTATGTGTGAGAGTGTGTTTGAACTATTGTGTAAATACACATCTACCCATCCAATGGATGATCTAGGTATGTGTATATATTGTATATGTTGTGTGGGTGAATATTAGATCAAAATTGTAGCATTTCACTTTCCCTTGACCATTAAACATTATCAATCTGGTTTGACACTATAAATACTTATGACTAAAAAAAAACACGTTTGACTATATAAAATCTGTCCAATGTTAAATCAGTGAGAGCCTACCTAGTATACTAGTTATGGCCGCCACTATTGACCCCGTATGACACCCATCGAACTATTTGGTTTAGTAACTTACAACAAAGTGCTTAAGACACTGAAAATCTTGTGACACAGAAACTGGTCAGTTTGGTCCCTCACACTGTCAATCAGGTCCTGTTCCTCAAGGGTATTTGTAAGCGGCAAGAGTTAAAATGTACATGCTGAAATAGCAGCATGAAAAGTTACAACACTGTTGTCGATCACTTTAAGTAACACCCATCACACAGGATTGCCACTAACACCTTACCGCCATTGCTAGATCTCACATCTTGGAAGTGATTCCTAATTATGTTTGTTGTTTCATACTTTGAAAATGTTAGAAGCTCAGTAGCTTCATAAAAGTATACTTTTAGGTTTTGTGTTATGTTCATATTTTCATATTCCTTATAGTTATCATATAAAAATAAATATAAGTTTTAGTTCATTTTTATCAATAATTGTCGATCCATATTCAGGCCGAGTCAAGATCTCTGTTATTTGGTTTCCCTAAAATTACCATTGAGACTGTAGTTGTCATGGAATTGTGTGCATTATTTTGTAATAATTTTGACCATAATTTTTTAATACATAGCCAATGTCATATATTGAAGACTGTTTTCAAATTGGCAGGACACCATTATATTTCGGAATTAGATCTTTTTAAAGGATTTTATCAGGTCTCAATTGCAGATGATACCCTTACATTAACATTTTAACCCCTAAATGGGTATATAAATATAATGTCATGCATTTCGGTTTTGTTAGCATTGGTTAGTGGTGCGTTCATCTTATGCGCAAATTGTTCAAAGGCATAGAAAACTTTAATGGTTCCATTTACAATTGTCTTAGGTATACTCATAACTTGGAAGAGCACACTATGGTGTTAATCAACGTGTTCTACAAACTCCGCAAGACCAATCTCACCGAGACACCAACCTAGTCTTGCATAGTATATGCTAACTAAGATCTGCTTAACCCATCAAGTATGTTGATGGGGACATTTACAACCCAACCTGACAAAGCTGAAGTGACCAGAGACATTTCAACACTTAGAAACCACCAAAAATGTTCAATCGTTTCTTTGGTCAGTAGAGTTTTAGAGGAACTTCGTACATAAATACAGCTAGTACTTTGAAGAATCTAATTAGGAAAAGCCTACTCAATTAATCTTTGATTGTCATGAAGAGCTTTCAACCCTTGTATGAAAGAGCTGATCCGTGCAACAATCCAGAAGATGTAAAAGTTTGAATAAATCATTCATTTTAAGAAAGGATGCAATCTAAGGGTCAGAAAATATAATAGCCAATTACAAGAATGGAATGTGATTTGCAGATTTTATGATTTTATATTTGCCATCGTATTATGGTGATGTAACTAATAAGCTTTAGTTTTCATTTTATATTCACATTCTTTGACTTTCTAAATAAATTTCCACTTATGCAAGAGGAAAGATATTATCAGAAAATTATGTGTACTAAAATTTATTTATATTATTTAGTGAAAAAACTTACATGAAATTCATTGCCACTTATAACGTTATCAGAGATACATAGTTCAATCTGAGCAATTTAAAACAGAGATAGATTCACCCACTGCCGCACGTGGAAAACGCAGGCTCTGAGAAATCCGATGACCTTGAGTTCTCTGAGGTGGAATTTGCTACAATCGATGAAAGGTGCATGTCTTAAATCTCTTTTGTAGGGTCAGAGTTTAGGGTGTATGTCGATAAATATCGATGTGTAGGAGCGCACATGAATACATACGTCAATGAATTCTATGTGCCTATATTAGTTTGTTTTATTTTGAAACAACTCTATTGCACTACATTTGGGAAAATTTTATATGTTGATGGAATATTAGAATGACTTCAACATATCCATATATACCGCTTGGTTAGCTTAAAGTTATCAACTATTTATGACAGCTATAATGAACTTGCATTACTAATCAAATTCATCGATATATATATATATATATATATATATATATATATATATATATATATATATATATATATATATATATATATATATATATATATATATATATATATATATATATTAAAAGTATCAGCTAAACCTCAATATATAGAATGTGGATGAGACCGGAATAACACTTGACCAAAATCCACCCAAAATAGTCACAACTAGAGGATAAATGCTTTTGGATTTAACAGTGGTTGAAGTGCCAAAAGAACAGCGATAGTTGCAAGCAGTGCTTGTGGTGAAACCATTCCACTATATGTCATGTATAAAGGCAAAAGACTCTTCACTCCAGACATAATAGCAGGATTTTTACTACAAACTACAAACTAATTTCACAGTAAAAATAACAGCTGGCCAACATTCGAAACAAACGTGGATTTTTTAAAACCATTTTACACTGCATGTAAGACCAGACCATTCCTCTTATTGTATGATTGTCATGCAATCCATATTACATTATATTTGATTAAGATGGATTAATAGAATAATATTCATATGCTATTGAAGGTTACCAATCGAACGCCCTACACAGCTCAAAAGGCAGACCCGCAAACAGCCCCAACCCCAAGTCAAGCCTACCTGACTTTATCTCAGTCAGGCAGGCTACCAGATCAAATCTCAACCAGTTATGCCCACGGATGTCCTTATGCCGATGTTGTGTAAGCCAGCTAAACAATTGACGAAATGTCGCAGAGTTGTGAATTTAGAATATTCTCATGTTTGAATTGTTCGTACTTAGCGTACTTATAAGGGCCAAAAGTACTCCAAATCTACTGGGTATATGTCACCGTTTGTAAGAATTTACACCGCTAAACCAGAGATGGTTGTTTAATTTGGAACGCCTTACCAAAGGATCATGTTTTTAGTCTTCCACTCATTAAGGTCATTTAGCCATTGATGTACACAACGTCTAGTAGCTAAAGACAAAATATATATTACGGAAACAAAACCATCGATCTACTTTGCCATCGTTTATAGAAGTGTTTCGCTCAAAATACGTCACTAAATGTTAAAAGGTATATCCAATACTAACTGCAATGATGAAGAAATTAGGCACAATATTGACCACACACCATAGAATCTGTGCCTTGTAATTTCCCTTTGTTAAATCGTGTCGTCTGAGCATTTATTCTCATTAAGTCGATAATGATGTCTTCCAAATGTGGTAATCCATACGAATCAAAATATTCCAGACAAACGTCTTTAGGGAAGTTGACCGTTACCCACTTGGTTCCTGGGAGATGAATGCCATCCGTGTTGATGACATAAGCTTGATGGTTTGATGGTCTTGAGATTTGCGATAAGGCAGTTCATCTTCAGCACACACGAAATTTTTCAAAAGGTAATAAATTCCCAGGTGTCTATATTTTTTCCTTTTTTTCTTTTCACCCTCCTTATCCTATTTTGAGTGGAATTTCTTTATGCAGATTTTCGTTTTCCAAATATACGATTTGGTGAAAACTATTACATCTTTTGATTGCTTGACAAACGTGCGCTAATGATAGTGTTTAGAGGCTAAATAACTCCTACATGTCTGGCCGTAATGAATATGTTCCTCCCGATTGTTAAATCTAGGGTCGCAATTTTCACAATAATAAGAGTATCCAAGAAATCCGCTGATAATATTAATGACATCGATGATAAACGTGAATCTATATTCCACCTGGGAAATATTTACCACGAAACCCCAGAAGCCTGCTCACCTCATGGGGAGTAGATTCAATGTGTAGCGTGGAGCTAAGACATCTTGCAATTTTTACGTTTCAGAATTGCAACAGGCCAGGCCGTGTCTTTTGATTGTTCGGCTTGCTATGACCTGAGTTCTTATTTCGAACGTTCTTTGGCAATGTCTAATTATCCCATGTTCTCCCAGTGTCTTCATCATTCAGTAGTATTGTTCTTGTAGGCATATGTTCGTATTGTCGTGATAAATGAAGAGTCTGAAATGATCGTCTTCTTTGGCCGGGATTCGTCTTTTCAGTGTAGTTAACATGGAATGCAAGAAATCGGTGTAACATCTTTTTTAATTCTTTAGCGGCACATCTGACTTCAAATCATTCTACTTTATCGTGTAAACTGTGGTTCTAAATTTTCTGGACTGGTGGGGTTTTTTGTCTCTCGAATGTGGTAATACATTTTGGGTGGTACTGGTTGACTTTGGCTTGGAGTAGATGTGGATAGCATTGATTCAGGCTCACTAGTCTTTAAAATGGCTGGCATGAATATGTGTATGGCACCTCGTTTTCTTTGCCTCTTACATTTTATATTTCTCTCATCGAAACCTTGTGATCGTTTGATTTTGATTTCAAAATTGCAAATTTCTAAATTTTATATGGACCCCCCTATATGTAGGGCTAGCGCCTTCCCTAAGAGTATTGATTCAACTCTCAAGCAATCAATAACATGGCAGAACTGGAGGCAATGAACTTTAACTGTTTTATATCCTTGCCTTGGCTAAGTTATACTTCTTTACATGCTACCGTCGATGATTGGGTAGTGATCTGCTACATAGAGAATCTCAGGGGTAGTTAGAGTGGAGGGATTAAGGACTGATTTCGTGATGTTTAGCTCTGGACGATTTTATTCTCCTGAATCGAGTTAAAGAAGTCTGATACATTTGCCTTACGACAGTGATGGTAGGTACTATGTCACGGAGTTCAGCACAGTAATGGTATTTACTAAGCCATTTATATAGCAATGTAATAGTATGTAATAAGTTTGTGTAGCACTGTAATGACATTTACTAAGTGTAGTGTACTAGTGGCATGTACTATGACTCTTAATCTAGCACATTAATTGCATGTTCTAAGTCACTCAGTTTACCACTAAGTCATTGTAGCACATTATAGATATGTACTACCTCAATTAGTGTACGACAGTAATGGCATATACTAAGTGTGAAGTATAGTACTGGTATATACTAAGACACTTATGGTAGCACAGCAATAGTTTGTACTAAGTCACTTAGTGGAGAACAGTAACAATATATAATAAGCCACTTAGTGTAGCACACTAATGGTATGTACAAAATCATTTAATAAAGCACGGCAATAGTATGTACTAAGACAGTGAATGTAGCACAGCAATGGTTTGTACGAAGTCACCTAATGTAGTACACCACTGGTATGTTGTAAGTCACTTAATATAGCACAGCAATGATGTGTACTAATTCACTTAGAAATGGTATGTACTAAGTCACTTAAAGTAGTAATGCAATGGTATGTACTAAGTCACATCATGCAGCACAAGAAACGATATATTCTAAGTCACTTAATGTACCTCAGTAATGCTATAGACGAAGTCACTTATTGTAGCACAGCTCTGGTATGTTCTAAGTCACTTAATGTAGCATGGGATCTGAAAGTGTTAAGACATTTAGTGTAGCACAACTTCGGTATGTATTAAGCCACTTAATGTAGCACTGCATTGGTATGTACCAAGACAGTTAATGTATCACTGCAATGGTATGTACCAAGTCACTAAATATAGCAATGTCATGCTATGTACCAAGACACTTAATGTAGTACAGCATTGGTATGTATTAAGGAACTTAATGTAGCACTGGATTGGTATGTACCAAGACAGTTAATGTATCACTGCCTCAACATTCAAGTCTCTTTGGGCATCCTAGTTACTTTGATGGAAGTCTACTTGAACTACACTGCATAGCATGCAATATAAGACTTTGTAAATGCTCCAAAAAGACAGAGACTAACATACCCTCGCTGACAAAAGCTACCAATGTGATGGAAGTAATTGCACGATACGTGCAGTCATAAGCTCTGGAATAAATAAATTCTTAATTGTGCAATTATCTTAATGGAAATCGCGTAAACTATCGTTTTAGGGAGCAGTTATTGAGTTCATTTTTTTCACAAGTATCATCTTTGGCAAAAAGAAAATGAATTGCTACGGTTAGAATCACCGAGTACTGCAAGGACATCCATTCTGCAGAATAAAGAAGACATTTTAGATTCATGGAATCATATATACAATAAATATACCCCAACTCTTTTAGCGCAGATGGCATTAGCATACATTTGATGGTACATAACACTGGAAAGCTTTTCTCAGCTGACGAATTGGCAACCAAAGACTTTAGCGATGTCTTAGCCACCGCTAGTTAATCAAGTGGAAAATGGCTGGATGTTAACTCTAGAGGTCTCGCTTGAAGACAACCATTTGGCATGTGTCAAATTTAGACATGATGGATTTTGGAATAACCAGGATATTTGAGATGTTTAGTCTTGAGATGGCCACCTGGTGCAGATTATTTGCCATGGAAGTGTTCCCCATACTTTGAACAGTTTTGCAACTAGTGCAACAGAATGTCCAGCGTGGCTTTTAATGGACCACATAATTTATTCAGCTGTGATCTCGGTGCTCTGACGAGGTTTATGTCCTGTTTGTCGGTGTATTGTACAATCATTCCACAAGAATCATTTTTGCAGGAAAACAGTCTCATAACCATGAACTTCTTGCAGCAATTATAAACTTTTTCAATTTGCTTAATGTATAACAGTAGCACAAAAAGAGCACGCTGGTCATGCAAGACAATTATCTTATCCGACCACAACGATCACTATTAAAACAAATCAAAACTCCAAAAACAGATGCTCGCAACCCTTTCATGCTACATTCTCTTTAATGTAATCTAAGCAAGAGGAAACGTGCTTGGAAGAGAAGGCTAAAACCCTGTATTCATCAACAGTACTCAATATCAGTGATCCGCATAAGCTGGAGAGGTTAGGGATGGATGGGAAATGTTTACCTTCGCATCTAAACTAACATTTTTTGTTTCATTGTATTTAAAGGACATGAGAAATATACTTGCAGAGCTATATGAATGAATTCGTTCAGTTTTCCTGTTGAGATAATGTTACTAGTCTATGCTCTTAAAATAAGTAACAGAAAGGAGCGAAGACAATAAGTTAACAAAATTTAACAAATAATTTATTTTCCCCTAAGATACTAATCGAAAAATTAGAAAACTAACTTACGGCCTTGAGTATTAAATCCAAGAATTACAGACACAAGTCCTAGTAATAAAACGTTCTTAATGCAATTTAAAGTCCAGAAAAGATTCAAGATCAAAGTTGATGACATGTCTGCTGTTGTCTGCGTTTACTGATGTGTCAACATTCTATCTTTAAATCACATTGATATTATTCCACGTTTCCATTCAAATGATTTTTTTTTTATCCAACAATTCTGTACGAACACTTTTGTATTTCCAGAGAAAATAATCACTTGAAATGAATAATTTGAAGAAAATAAAATTTATCCCAAACTGGACACAACATAATACAAACCAAAGTGTTACATGTCAAGGCACGAATAGCAAAATCTTCACACTCACAAGATAATATAGCTCTCTGTTTCAACTCAGATCACAAATTTGTATTTTATAAAAGCAACCATTACCTAATGGAAAAAACGTTCTAGAATTATATAATGAGCCTTGTTTATTCACAGCACAATAGCCTATAAGATTCACTTTGGAATCTCTAAAATTCTGACCCAAATCAATATGTTTACCTGCATTATAGCTTGGTGTGATGTGTGGTGTTTATAATTTTTAACGTTGCGTTAACAATTTTTAAGTCATATCGCTACGACGTCTCAGTTTGACAGTTTATAGTGATGTCTAGCACAGGAGCATCATGCCGCAGTAATGTATCATGATGTCCCACCCAGTCACATTATCCTGACACCAGGCCGACCAGTCCTAACACAAACCTATTAATGCTGAGCGTCAAGCGAGGCAGCTGTTAGTACCATTTTTGCAAGTCTTGGTATGACTCGACCGGGGATCAAACCCACGACCTCCCGCATCCGAGGCTGACGTTCTAACCACTAGGCCACCAGAGCGGTTATATATAATAGCTTGGTCAATGACCACATACCAATGGAGAGAACTGAATGTATATAAATACATTCAGTTCTCTCCATAAGTATGTGGTCATTGACCAAGCTATTATAAAATAACCGCTCTGGTGGCCTAGTTTATCACTTAGATATACAAATAACATATGCATACTTAGCACACGAATGCAGAATGAGTTTTACAAATTTACTGGCCTTTGACCTCTTTGTCCCAGGAACATTAGAACTATACGCCTGAATAGAAACCTCTTATAGTTAGCTAGATGATTGGTAATTTACTACCGCTAAATGGACAAGAATATCACTCATTGTTCTACCTAAAACATATATTAAATGTTGAAGCAATTAATAATGTCGCTTAAAGAATATATACCCGTACATTCTAATTCTGAAATAACATGATCGATTGTATGAAAACTTATATATATATATATATATATATATATATATATATATATATATATATATATATATATATATATATATATAAAGAATACAAATCATATGGCGAAAAATGACCCTTTCAAGCGTACTGGATCCACCTAGGGATCACGTGTGTCAGGGATTAATTAAAATAGATGCAATAAACTGACGGCGAACAGTACGAAACTAGTAACTAACTAGCCTAAGCGCTTTCGACTCTTAATGAGTCTTTTTCAAAGGCAAATACAAAACATATATACGATAAACAAATAAACACAAAAACGTTGTTTGTAAACCTCTACATGGCTGTCTTCACATGTGCTAAAACTATAAATGCAACCAGCTTGTATAGACTAGATGCGGAAACTGAAAACGTTGTATAATTCCCTAAAAGTCTACAAGCCAAAGCGACATCTATCGTATGCTAACATTTTCATGGAAAAACTTGAGGGTCAGCTCTTAGCATCGGTTGAGCGTACACCATACCAGTGGGTACGCTTTATCGATGATATAGAAATGAAGTGGCAGTATGGAAAAGAAAGTCTGGATGACTTCATATCAAAGGCAAACAACTTCCATCCTTCAATAAATATTCACGGCAGAAATTTCCAATTCAAACCATGTTTTCCTGGACACAACAACCAGACTGGTGGAAAACAAATTACACACAGACATCTACTCGAAACCAACCGACAAACACCTGTATCTCCTCCCAACCAGCTGTCATCCAAAACACTGCATTAAGAACATTCTATATAGCCAGGCACTGAGGATACGCAGAATTTGCTCCGACGATGAAAGATTCCTAGAAAGGTCTGAAGAGCTGGCTAAACATTTAATTTACCGAGGCTACGACAAAGACCTGATTGCGGAGGCAATCCAAAGGGCCAAACAAACAAACCGTGATGACCTACTCAGATATGGACAGAAAGAAAAGGTTGATAGGATACCATTTATTCTGACCTATCACCCAGACAATCCCAAAGTAGGTAAAATCATCGCAAACCACTGGCCAACCGTGCAATCGTCAGACATACTAAACCTAGTACTTCCGAACAAACCTGTAGTAGCTTACCGGAGACCAAAAACCTAAAGGACATCCTAGTCAGGGCAAAGCAAACGCCAATCGCTAGTCAAAACCAACCTAGTCAATCTGGACCCTGTGGCGATAAAAGATGCAAAAGCTGTCAACATATGATTGAGACCAAGACATTCACTAGCACAGTGACTAAAGAAAAACTAAACATACATGGTCCAAACAAAACGTGCAAAACAGAGAATGTGACTTATCTCATCACATGTAAGATCTGTGGCCTTCAGTACGTCGGAGAAACTGAAAAGCTACACAAAAGGATAAACCTTCATAGATCTGATTGGATGACAAAAAAGCTGTACAGAAGCCCGGTCGCAGAACACTTCTCCTCCCCTGGCCACACTTTCAGTGATATAATACTTATCGCTATTGCTAACAACCACAGCTGGAGTTTCCAAACCAGGAAGGAAAAGGAATCATACTGGATACGTCGCCCGCCTTAGAACATTGAAACCAAGCGGTCTAAACCAAGAAGACTAGAAAATGAAAACTTTGCACTAGTAAAATTTAACATTTTCTAAATCTTATTATTCTTCAATTTTTACTATAAGGATAACCGGTATAGAATCAAATATCCGGGATATAATCTGCGTTACATATATACAAAAAGTAAAAATAGATGTCGCTTTGGCTTGTAGACTTTTAGGGAATTATACAACGTTTTCAGTTTCCGCATCTAGTCTATACAATTTGGTTGTATTTATAGTTTTAGCACATGTGAAGACAGCCATGTAAAGGTTTACAAACACAACGTTTTGTGTTTATTTGTTTATCGTATATATGTTTTGTATTTGCCTTTGATAAAGACTCATTAAGAGTCGAAAGCGCTTAGGCTAGTTAGATACTAGTTTCGTACTGTTCGTCGTCAGTTTATTGCATCTATATATATATATATATATATATATATATATATATATATATATATATATATATATATATATATATATATATATATATATATATATATCTTGGAAATGAAAGCAGAGATACCTTCTGTATTTTTGCTATACCTGCAGAACTAAACGTGTTAAAGTGATGTTAACGAGACATCTACAAAAGTTGAATATGTGTCAAAGTGATGTTAACGAGACATCCACAAAAGTTGAATATGTGTCTAAGGGATGTTAGCGAGACATCCACAAAAGTTGAATGTGTGTCAAAGGGATGTTAACAAAAGATCCACAAAAGTTGAATATGTGTTAAAGGGATGTTAACGAGATATCCATATAAGTTGAATATGTGTCAAAGGGATGTTAACGAGACATCCATATAAGTTGAATATTTGTCTAAGGGATGTTAACGAGACATCCATATAAGTTGAATATTTGTCAAAGGGATGTTAACGAGACATCCATATAAATTGAATATGTATCTAAGTGATGTTAACGAGACATCCGTATAAGTTGAATATGTGTTTAAGGGATGTTAACGAGACATCCATATAAGTTGAATATGTGTCTAAGGGATGTTAACGAGACATCCACAAAAGTTGAATATGTGTTAAAGGGATGTTAACGAGACATCCATATAAATTGAATATTGGCGGTTACTTGACATGGCAATAAATTAAAATGCTCTTTGATCAGATAACTTGCTATGAATGTGCACGATTCAATAATTTCATTATCTTGTAGTTGTGTCTGTCACACAATACAGACCGTATTAAATTGCCTTGGAAATATATATGTACTAAACTGTATTGTTCTATGACTATATCTGTACTGAACTGTGTTTTACTGTCCTGGGAATATATCTGTACAGAATGGTATTTGATTGTACTGGGATAAAATTTGTGCTGAACTGCATGTGTCCCATCGGTTTCATCCTGAGTTGAAAATAATGTGGTCATAAATGTCTAATATCACTAAAAATACTAGAGAATATTGAATATTGATTCGATTTTGTTCGCAGATTAGAACATCATGAAAGTCGCTAGTATAAATTTGACAAGGCTAAGTCCTGCATGCGTCAGTCTTAATGACGACTTTGGGTTAAGTTCTTGTTGTTTGATATGGTTTGGACGCTTCTAGAAGAAATATATAATTTCCCATTGTTTGAACAAGATGAGATAAATAGGCAGTTTAGAAATAAATTTACTAGTGTTACATGTCTATGCTCGTACAAAGTAACAAAAAAGTAAAGCCAACAAGCATTGTACAATTTAAAAGATAATTTATTTCCATATAAAACAAGGTAAAAATATAGAAAGGACTTACGATTTGTGAATCCAATCCGAAATATTATTATAGAAATTAAAAATATAAGTCCCACCATTAAAGTGTTCTTAATGAATCAAAGTTCGAATCCAGACCAAGTTCCAAGATGTAAAGCGATAACGTCTTCTATATACTGTGTTGTGCTGTTGTATCAACAGATCCTTGTCGAATTTTATGAATCAATAATAATAGTCTCCGGCTCTAGAATTCCGAAAAATTTCCAATAAATGTCTTTGTCCAAGAATTTTGATGAAGAAAAGCACTTGTATGTTTTCTAGAGAAATTAATTGCTAATCCTAAAACTAGAAAAACTTTACTTAAACTGGTCACAGCACAAATATCTTCGTGCTCCGAAAGTATTAATTAACAACGAAATTAAATCACTATAAAGAGTTAGTTTTAAACGCAATTGCAGGTCACGTGATGGGTTTACATGGCCACTTAATTCAAATGGTGCAGTAAAAACAGGCCGATTGACACGTACACTGTGGGTTAATTTTATTCTACCTAGAGAATCTTACTGTAAGATTCAATAATAGCAAATATAAGACAGTTGTTTAAAACAGAGCTTTCACGCAAGCCAAATATAACCTTGATTACGACCAATGATTTTCTATGTTTGTTTAATAATTCTGAATCAAGATCAGGAACTATGTCTGCTGAATATACAATGTAGCAACACTGGTTATTTATTAGCACTGTACTAAATTGTGCGGGAAAATGTCACATCCAGTGAATAAAGTTATCATTATAATAAGATGTAATGAAATAAAAATAAAATATAAAAGAATTTAAAAGTAACGGACAACCAATTAATTACATATAAGTAACAATAGTACGATCTGTCACGTGGTAGAATAATGTAAAATATGGTGGTAATAGAAGATGCATATGAGAAGAAAACAGAAATGAGATTATTTCTAATTTTGGGTGTAATTCTTATTTTTTTGTTCCTGTTTTAAGTCTGCTGACGTGGTTTATGTTGTACTTTGATTTTATTCGAGACGAGGATCATTTGTTTCTACTGTTCAGTGGAAATCACAAGTGCTCATTATTTGGATGTTAATATTATTCTGAAATTATTGTGAATTATTCAAAGGAATTATGGACAACGCCATCTAAACAACGTCAAAATTCTTGGCGGACAAGTACATTACCATTTCTGAAATTATATGTAACTTTTCATTCATTTCGACCTTCAAAGAATTTTATCAGTGGACGGCCTCTCATATTCTTTGGAACCAAGATATATATTTTAATGCACATATAAAAAGTTAAATATGCTATTATAGGCTAAAAATGGAGCATGAATAATTATTACTAGAACACACCTCCCAACAAGAATATCGTCCAAGGTTAGGACAGAAAAGAGAAAGACAGTGGGTATTCAAGCAGTGTTTGCAAAATAGTGAATAAGCTCAGAACACAGACATGATTTAATTAACTGGAAATGGAGACATAATATTTGTGGGAACAATGGGTAATCAATGGTTCTAAGGCGCCTGTAAAGATCACCGACATTTCACCTTTGTCCGCGTGAGAAAGCATGCCAGTAGATTCAGTTGTGTGTGTGTGGTTCTTTCCGTCATCAATTACAACAATGCTATTTGAACATTGGTGCCCATCACGACCACAGCTTCAGCTATCTGTTGTCAAGTGGTGTGTGCGGAGAAGACTAATGAGACCAATCTGGGCAAATATGTCTCTCTGGCATGTAAGGCACGGAAATGTTGGTATAGACGTAAGGATGGTGACAGCTCTGGCCTTACGAGTGTTACGTTTTCTCTACACCTCAGAGAATTTTCCTGTTCAGGGGTCACATAGGAGGCACTGATGATATGAATATTTTTCACACAGACCGCAACATTTGGTTTAGCATGTGCTGATAAATGGCTTTATGACAATTCATAGAAAGCACATAAATACAAAAGAGTTCAGGTTTTTAAAGGTCAATATACATATACATAGCTGTTCAGAAGCAACCTCAAAGTATTTCCCTTATAATTTTTTTTAGCTTATTATGAACCTTTTATTGAAGAAAAGGAACTTTATTTCATACCTAATCGATTCTACACCCAGACCTTAATAGCTGGAGATGATTATTTATAAAAATGAAAACGTGATTATTGGTACATTGTATCAACACCTTGATATATTTTTAAATCATGGTGACCGAAAAACTTTTTTAATTGTTCTAATTTGTATGAATCATCTTTTACACTACATCAATACATTAACGTATATTAATGACAATTCAACATTACATATTTAATTTTGTATACACTTGTGATATATAAATATAGGGAGGTTATTAATTGTTTTTTTTTATAAAAAAAACCCCACATTGCAACAGGAACTTGAAGAGCATCCTTCAAGATGATGAGAAAACACAAAGTAGATAAATAATGAATATTTTTTCTGATCTGTTACATTAGCTAATATAATATTTTTATCTAGCATTATATATATATATATATATATATATATATATATATATATATATATATATATATATATATATATATATATATATATATATATACCTTACTTGGAGTTCACAATTTTATGAAGGAATGTGAATATATTTAATGCTTTTAAAGTGAGGATCATATTTTATATGTAAAACTACTGATATTTCAGGAAGAAAAAGACAATTATCATAATGATGAGAATGAGTAATGATTGTTATTATTATTATTATTATTATTATTATTATTATTATTATTATTATTATTATTATTATTATTATTGCTGTTGTTGATGTTGGTGGTGTTGTTGTATGCCTAAGATTTTGCCTTTTATATTGCCAAATTAATTTATTTGAATTCTCGGTTCCCAGATGAATCGTTCTCCGAAAAAGTATTCGACTGAAGAATGTGTACTTGTAAATGTATGCGTTTGTAGGGTATAAAGTTTGTTTGTGTACGTTTCTGTTTGAATGAAAACAATGCCCATTTATGGCAGCCATTCTTTTGATTTTATTGTTTATCCCTCCGATGATACCTCCAGTATGAATTTTCAATATAATTGTAGCCATGGTCATCTATTGTTTTTTACGCAAGTGGCCACTCGAGTATGTATTCTCACTGTTCAGTTGTGCTAATGAAAATTTGTACGTCTTGTCTCGTCATAATATGATATATAACGCATGATACAAAGTGACCAAACGTCTAAAATTTGACTGACACGTGTAAAATAAATTAGTATAGGTTGTAACTCAATTTTACACTCGCAACAAACGCATCACCTGACTTTCCACATTTCAGCTAAACAGCTTTAACACAACAGGTATGATGAGAGTCGGAGCGCGATAATTTTCTTATCGTTTAGTGACTGCATGCGGGTAATTTTTTTTCGAGATTAACGACAAAGGTCTAGCTATTTCAGGAGAAAATAATTTTAATGTTTTTTTTGTGTTTTAAAACGCATTTCACACACATACATTCTCTGAGAATAATAAACGTTCCCCTCCTCAAAAAAAAGAAAGAAGACTGTACTTACCGTTAGTAAAATACAACCGTTGATCTACCGTATTGTGCACAGTGGACACTACCAAACGTTTTTTTATATCGATGACCTAAAAGACCTAGAACAATATTTCATATAAACCTTGCCAATCTGATTGGCTGCCGTTTTCACCTCCAGTGGACATTGGTACGCACGAGTGACGCTTCAATTTCGGACGAAAGTATTATTAACCAAGACAAATGTTAAGTTCGGTCACGATAACAGAGAATTATCCGATTAGTCGTTGTTGTTGTAGCTATTTTTCAAGATAGGCTATACATGGCTGCCAACATAAATGGTGGCGGAAGAACACGGGAAAACTGGGAAAGAAACATCAACCCACGAGAAGCTACTGGCAAGCTTTCTCATATACCCACATTGGCCGAATCCGAGATTGATACCCACAATTAGCTAATTGGACTGTTATAAACCTAGTTAAGTATAGTGACTTTACAGTTTGAGTTGTGGTAGATTTGGTAGTCAGGACTGGAATGATTATATTTGGCCAATACTTGAAACGGAAATTGGTCTTTAATAGTCATTGTATCACTGGATGACGCTTGAAAAATTAGGACCAAGTGAATCGCTTTTTCTTTTCAAAAATAACTCGAATTTTCGACTTAGTGTACAAAGTAAAGATACTATGTTGAAAGTACGTAATATTAACTGGAATCTCGAAATGGTTTCAATCTCTAATTGCTTTTATTTGTATAAATCAATCCAATTTGTCATAATATTCCTTTATAGAACTAGGCAGGTTTGATGTAAATAAAATGATGTGCCAGATAATACTGAATTCTTTTTCCGAGTGAGGCACTAGACAATATTATGAAAATTTAGAGGAAGTTACAAAAATGCAGTATGAACAACATAAAATTTAATTTCATCAATTGTAACGAGGCATGTTAGATTGATCATTGTCGTTACAAGTAAACATTAGCTTATATGTTGCGAGGTTACCTTTTTAAACGAATGGATGTGTCATTTTGCGTTATTAGATTTGACTTGCATATTCCCTATGTGAAAATTGCGCAATGAGCATGTCAATAAATGACAATATTTCTCCATATTTAGCATGAGATAAGGTGCGATAGGTAATTTTGATCCTACCTGTAAAATGTGCTCTCATGATGGTTATATTAATACATTGTTGTTTTTTCGGTTGGGAAGGGTCACGCCATTTTTTAGGGCAAGATAGGTGGTATATGAGGCTCTATTTAACTGGTTTAGTAAAAAAAAAATTGGGAAAACCCCGGTTAGAAGCAACGACGCACGGAAATTTATTGGCATGCTTTTTCACATATCCACATCACTCGAACCCGAGACTCTAACCAAAGCGGACGAAGATGACAGCAAACGGTAAACTCGAGAGCTTTAGACAACTCGGTCACCTGGTACCCTCCAGGGTTCCTTAAAATTTCCAAACTACTAAACATATGTACTGCACACTCTTCGACATTCTATATTCGACCTTTTTGTATAAGTAGAGATATTAGGTCGAAATTGAGAGTAAGTTTTTCTTACATGAGAAACCATCTTGATTCTTAAAAACACCTTCTCTCCAGTAACAATCAGCACTGCGCCAGAATAGTCTTTTGTGTTATTCGATAGGCGTTCTAAACTTTCCGACTTCGCTGATGACAGCCAAACATACCCATAACGTCCACCTTCCGCTTCATGTGCAGGCATAATAGTTACAGCAAGGGGAAAAGGCTGAAAAGGTAATTCTTTAGAGCAAACATATGATCTGAATTGACAGACATTAACAATAATCTGCTTCAAAAACAGATTGATTCTATTTGCAACATGCACATCGTTCAGTCAAAAAGGTCTTTTTTGTTGTGTCTGCTTAAAAACACAGAACACTTACTTGGCTGAAAATAAGTTTTGTGCAAGCTCTCATAATAAAAATGTTAGTATTTCAAGTTAGTACAGAAACCTCATGAAGTACCATTTTATTCAAGCTCCTAAAATTTACACTTTGTTCTGTCCGAATCAGAATGTCACCAGTCATGAAATTAAAATTGTACTAAACTTAAAATGTTAATATCATTTCAAAGGAACATAAAGTTCAGACGTAAGTATGGGTATCTCGTCTAAAGACAGCATTGCAACGATGAGTTTGGTTACATGTTGCGTCGATGCATAGAATCAGACGCGAATATCAGACACGAATTCAGTTAGAAATTGAGTTAATTTCAGTTTAATTTTTGTGGTAATAGAAAAGTATATACTGTTGATGAAATGAAATTATTTTAATTCACATAAATTCGCAAGACGTAAAGTATTTTAGGTCGAATGAATAAATAAATCAAAAAGTCATTTGTTAAAGTGATGGGATCGTAGGAGTCAGTCAATTTTGGGATCGTGGGGGAAATCAATGTGCAAAGGTTAGCACTTTGTTTTCAGCAACATTGGTCTCGCAATTAGACGTGTGCATTCACTTAACACGTTTACAACGTTAATTGTGATTAGCACTTTGCTTTCAGCAACATTGGTCTCGCAATTAGACGTGTGCATTCACTTAACACGTTTACAACGTTAATTGTGATTAATGACCCACATTTCTTACTAAATTGGCTGTCAAATGGTTGGATTATATACTATTCAAGTAAAGTTAGTTCATTCGTGGCACAAGCCTTAACATATATACAGAATTATAAGCGTTAAAGAATGTAAAATGATTCATATTCCTTGATTATCGTTCGGTCAATATTTCATTTTGGTCCTCATTGCCAGTTTCTCAAGTAATAATTCCATTCTCGTTTAGATCTGAACGTGTCTTTCTAAAATGCACCTTTATTGTTCCTCAAACTTTGAGACAGTAGCGTCGATAGGTACTGTCACTGAGCAACCATATTCATGTACATAAATATCTCTGCTCGGCAATGCTGGTGACTCTATAGCACGATGAACAAACCACGCGGACTGTAAGGGAATACTTTGAATTGTGTTTTGTAAGATAGAACAAATGCAAACTTTGCAATTGATAATTTCTACCTACGGGCTACAACAGGGTTGACGCCCGTAATCTATAGGAAAAATATTTGGTATCCGCAGGTCTTATGCATCTATTGATCTTACAAAAGTCTCCTTTCGTTGTCATGATATTTCTCAAAATGAATCTGGGGAAAACGTGGGAACACATTTCAAAAATATTATTTGTTATAAATATTTAGTTTTTACTATGAAGGATTTTTCTCACTATCAAAGAAAATTGGTCTTAAAGGATTAAAACACATTCTTCTATTTGAATGAATCAGATAGTTCTGTTTGATTGTTGGAGTGCCAGTGATAACGTCGTTGTGAAATTATAAAAAAGGTCATGTTACGAATTCGCCTTGTTGATGTAAATATAATTTACCTACAAGACCTGATGTGCGTTTTCTGATTGCTTACTGACAAACTGTGATACTTACGCTGAACTATGCATTATACTCTATAAACTATGTTGCTATGATCATTTCAATGTGTTCAAAATAACACTAAAATGATGCTGTAAAGCAATTGTACCCGGAGGACATCGCATTCAGTTAAACCTGCGTGTTTAAAAATGAGGTTGTCTTGAGTGGCATCGCATCCTTTTAATATTTAACCTGCCCTGTTGTGGTTTCATGCCATCTAATGTCATTAATCAGATGACAAGAACATCCTGTTATTTAGTTAAAGCAATAAAGTAATAAATGATAAAGTAATCATGCATATCAAGAGTGCCAGTGATGAATATGATGCGTGACAACGCTGAGAAACCCAATTCCTCATTATGATTATGCTGAAAATAGGCTATTACATAAATAAAAAAATATATCTACTGTAATCTACGTTAATATTCCCGTTGAACACCATATCATCTCTTTCATGATTCTATTCATATTTCAGTTTTCTATCTTCTTGCTCCAAACGTTTGCTTTTTTTTTACTGTTCATAATGTCTTTTTCTCAAGTGACTATTTCTTTAAAAGCATTGTTTTAGGCTAATCTCCGTTTTTAAATCTTCCGTAATATTTGTCATAAAAACGTGTTGTATATTTCCCGTAATTTGTTGTTTTTGTATGAGTTTTTCACATTAATTAGCCTTATAAGAATAAAGAAAGCAAACTCAAAACAAGAGATACTCGGTTCAAACTATGATAGCTAAATTTCGGTTATTTACTTTTAAATTAGTTTTACTTAAAGTAGGAGAAAATGCAGTTTTTGTAATATTCAATCGTATTACATAAACAACAAATCAACAGGTGCTGTTTTAAAACCCAAAACGAGAGTTAATTATCAATCAAAATTAGATACTTTGTAGCGTTTTGTCTTGAACTCGCGACAACAGAACATTTGTTTCGGTGTGACCTTGACATTATATTGAAATCAGTTGCATGATGGGTTGACGAATAGTTGAAAGCAAGAGCCACACCACTTTTAGATCCATTTTACTGAGGTCATCATAAAATTCGATACATTGATGATTCACCTATCCCCACCGACAAGCTGATGAAGATGGTGAAAGAACTGTAGTGGATATGCACAAGGGTTGCTTTTGTAGATCTTGTTGAGAAGAATAATTCGGTGAAGGAGTGGTCATTGCTGCAGTGGTTGAGGCTTTGCTGAAGGGCATGATGGTCAATTATTTTTTATAGTAGGTGACTTGCAATGGGTCGATCCAACAATCAAAACTTGGAGGATATACATTCCAACGTACTTTGACTTCTATGACACGTCGTTTTCCCACTTTATTGGCTCTTTGATCGAGAATGCCCTCTATATCATATAGTTCGTCTTCTTTTTTTGGTCACGGATTGTAACTCGGTCAAAAAAAATGTTGATTTTAGCACTTCACCGTTCATGTCTTCCAGGACTACGACCACGTACAAGAAAAGACATACACTACATTTTGTAAAGGATACACTCGATGAGATGTGAGTTCATTCACTCAGTCAATACACATTTTCCCGAGCATACCTTAAATCCGCTCAGAGGGCAATTATGTGTATTTGTATGTGATATAAATTTACATACGCATAGGATATACACTATTGGAATGATATACCACTAGTTGTATAAATATTTCACTCGGCAAGCCTCTTTTCCTTCTATTGAAAATTGTATACGTCTCGTGGTATATCACTGATACATGATGATAACAATGACTATAATGATTGATGATATTTTTATTATTATTATTATTATTATTATTATTATTATTATTATTATTATTATTATTATTATTATTATATGCCCGAATTGCTGCCCTTTATAATCACAAAATAATGTATCTGAATTCTCGGTTTCCAGATTAAGTTGTCTCTGAAATCATCCTCGACTGAAGAAAGTGTACGTGCCGGTTTGTGTATTTGTCGGTTGCAAAGTTTGTGTACGTGTCTGTTTGAGCTAAAGCATTCCCTATTTATGACCGCCATTCTACAGATTGATGGTTTTCTCCTTCCGATGTCGTCTGTACCTCCAGTACGAATTTCCCGTATAACTAGCCATGTTCATGTATTGCGTCCCGAGTAATTATCCTCACTGCTCAGCTGTGCTAATTGTAATATGTCAGAGTCTTGTCTCGTCACAAAAATAAATACTGCATAAAACGTACCCCAAACCTCTAAATAATTTAAAGAAAGTGTAAAATAATAGTCTATACCTTAAGTCAATTTTACATTTGCAATGAACGAATCACTTCACTTTCCATATTTAAAGTCTTCTTAACAGATCGGATGAGTCATTAGGCGACAATTTTCTGATCGTCCAACTACTGCATATGGGTGTTTATGTCGAGATTAATGACAAATGTAGAGCTATTTCCGAAGTAAAAAAAATATTTCATGGGTTAAGCTAGTGTTTTATAAAGCAGTTCACAAATTACTCTGAGAATAATAAACATTCAGAAAAGAAATAAATAAAACCTGTACTTACCATTAGTACGTGATAAGACCTTCAATACCGTCTTGTGCACACTGGTCACTGACCGATGTTACTTCTAAAAATAACCCGAAACTCAAAGAATAATATTTTATATAAATCTGGTACGAACAAGTGACATATCCAGTGCCAGATTAAACCCTGTGGAGGTCCCTAGGCAGTCGAAATCTCGGGGATCCCCTCGCAAATTATCTCCTAATACGTCAAGATCAAATCAATTCAATATTATTGTGGTCCGTTATCACGGGACCCCTTAAAGACGTGGGGTCCATAGGCCGGTGCTTACTCTGTCTATTGAGAATCCGGTACTGGAAGTATCAATTTTAGATGAAAGTATTGTTGCCCAAGGAAAATGTCAAGTTATTTCACAAGGACAGAGAATTAGCCGGTTGGACTCTACTTGTCAAATAGAGTGGTTTACATTTTAAGCCGTCGTAATTTTGAAACTCAGCGCTGTAATGAATATTCGATCATATTTGGTCAATACTCGAATCAGAAATTGGTATTTGAATATTCATTGTACCATTGGCTGATGTCAGGAGCATTACGGCCAAATGGGTTGCTTTTTCTTGTCGGAAGTAATTCGAAATTTCGACTAATTATTTAAGTATAGATACTATGTCGAAATTTTGAGATATTAACTCGAAATCTCGATATGCTTTAAATTCTAGTTACTTTCAATTGGGTAAATCAGTTCACCTTGTCCAAATATTTCTTATAGAATAGTATACATAAGACGTGAATAAAATTGTGTGCCAGACAATACCGAACTGCCATTTCAAGCGAGACACAAGACAATGTTATGGTAAAATAGCAGATTCGTGTATTCATCTCTCCGGAAGTAATAAAACAATGCAGTGTGCACAACACAAATCTAATTTTATCGATTATAAGGAGGCATGTTCTGTTAATCATTGTTGATACAAGAAACATTTGGTTTATATGTTCCGATGTTTCCTTTTTCAACTAATGGATGTGTCATTTGTGGCTATTGGATTAGTATTTTACATATTGCCAAATGTGTAAATTCCGTAAGGAATATGCCTGTAGATGAACACATTTCTCCATATGTAGCACGAGATAATGTGAAATATTTAAGTTTTATTTTCCTGTGAAACTTGCTATTAGGATGATTTCATCAATAGTTTGTTGTTATTGTTGTTATTGTTGTTGTTGTTGTTGTTGCTTTTACTATTATTTGAGGTTTTCAGCCATTTCTCAGAGAAAGATTGGCTATACATGGCGGTCTGAATAACTGATGCAGACAAAACCAGGTTAGCAGCACCAACAAACAGGAAGTTTCTGGCAAGCTTTCTCACATATCCACATTCCCCGAACTTTAGAATAAATACCCACCGGACAAAGTGATGGCAATCATTTAAGTATACTATCACATACGGGTAAGTGTTTAAATACACGCTACTATACCCTTATATACAAACATGTAGGATCACGAGAGAAATGGTAAAATGGGTTGAAAGTCCACGTTTGCCAGCAACAAAGACATAGATACACAAAGCATCTGAACATAATGCCAATTATAATTTGTTATGTATATTTAGTTTATTTGTTTGGTTGTTAGATTTTTAAAAAAATATATTTTTATTTCTTTATATGCCATTATAATGTAACATTGTATGTTTAACTTTATCCTGTCCAAAATTGAGTTTATTGTTACTTGACCTTATTGACGTTTTTTTTTTTAATTTAAAAATCTATTTTTTTATTTATGTCAAAAACTAATACACTGCTGAATTTTTCTTTATGTTTATGGGCTTAATATCAAAATAGTTGGATAGCGTTAGGACTGGTTGGCCTGGTGTAAGGATAATGTGACTGGGTGGGACGTCATGCTACATGTCTGCGGCATGATACCCCAGTGCTACACATCACTGTAAACTCCCACATTGCAGACATAGTAGCGATATGATTGAAACATTGTTAAAGCTACTTTAAAAATCATAATCATATCACATCACATCAAAATCTTTATTAACAGAAGAAGAAAATGTGTTAGGATTTTGGACCTTCTTAAGAGAATTTTACAGGTTATAGTTTTTGATTTGTAAACATCAGGATCATTCTAGATTTTTGTTTTCCATTAGGTAATGGTTTAGTTTAGAAAATGATAATTGTTATCCGAGGTTAAGTAGATAACTATATAATCTTGTAATTGTGAAGACTTGGTCATTCTTCCTTCAACAACTAGCATCTTTGAGCTGTATTATATGTCGTGACCAGGGGTTTTAGACTGGAATCTATTTTGTTTATCAATTATTGAATTCAAACGATTTTTTTCTCTGGCAATACAAAAATGCTCTGATAAAATTATCGAAAAGAGATAATCACTGGAATTTATAGTAGATTCAAACCAGGAATTATATTTCTACGTTTCAACAATAGATGCTTAGCTACCACAGACACGTTATCTACTCCAGTTTTGGGATATTTTCTGGCCTTTTACTGAATTTTATTCAGACTTTAAATTACTAGGGTTTGTGTCTATACCATAAGTTGTTTTTATTTTCTTCTCATTTTCACTTTGTATTTTAGAAAAATATATAAGTTTGTTAAATTTTTCAAAGATTGTTCTTTCACTCTTTTCTGTTATTTATTTTAAGAGCATAGACTGGAAACAGATTAGTATGTCTTTTCTAGAGATCTGTCTGACCCACAAAATAGCAGTCTGGTTTGAACTTTTAAATCAGAAAGACAAAGGCATAAATAAATATATTCAAATAATACTGCTACGACATTTTGGTCATAAACAAAGTAACATAGAGAAACAAAGCCAGTATGTTTACTAAAATATGAAAAAGTTAAATTATCAAAGTTATAAATAAAGACGTGGGATAAATTTACGATATTACGATGTGAAACAAAAATAACATTGATAGAGTCAAATTAAATATCAAAAGAATAAAACATTCCATACAAACTTTCTGTATCCAACGAACAGTCTAAACAAATGTGTTTCCGCTCAAATAATATCATGATACAACATCAATAACTCTCCTGGGCCCCGAGTTGCCGAGTGGTCTAAAGCGCTGACCGTTACGGATCACTGCCATCTCACCTCTGTCAACGTGACTTCGTGTCCAGACTCGGCTAACGTGGGTAAGTGAGAAAGCCTGCCAGTAGCTTCTCGTGGGTCGGTGGTTCTTTCCTGGGTTTTCCAGGGTTCTTCCTTCACCATTAATACTGGCCGCCATGTATAGCCTATCTTGTGCTGAAAAATGGCGTTAAACCCTACAACAACAACAACAACAACAACAACAACAACAATAACTCTCCAGATTTGATGTTACAAAAGGAACACAAGTAATGACTCCAAAATAGAAATTAATCTGATTGCTCAGTTCTCGCGTTATTTACACATTCCAACGTTTATTACGACTATATGTTGCAATACACCCCACGTGACAGGTCTTACCACTCAATATAATATTTCAAAAATAATATCTATTCATGTGACCTAGCTCAAACAATAGGAGTTAATTTAATGTTTCTAATATAACATCTGACCCATCTATCCAATGAAAACAGTCCGATTCTCATAAACATATTTACTAATAATTTTAGTATTAGTAACAGACAATACATACAGAACCATCTATTTAATTTTACGTTCTCAAATATCTTAAAACAGGTCATGTGCACAATCCAGATAATCGCCTCAATTTACAGTCATTAATAACAATTATAACAAAATTATGTACTAGAAATTACAAAAATATAGATATACATAACAGTAAAAAAAGAAACTGTGGCAAATAAGATTAGATTTTCACTTTGGTGTCAGCAGCACAATACAAGGTTTGAACTCTTAATCAACAGCATGCGTAGATTGGAAAAAAATACTAGGTAAAGTTTTCTCCATTGTTCGATGTCATTCGTATATTCGTGTGGTATTGATTCAGATGAACATTGACGTATCCGACTAGCAACAGATTTACGATACGATCGTTGAGAACTTTCTTCATGTATTTCATTTTTCTTTCATGTTTTATGTTGAAAAAAATATCTATATAAAAGTTTTGACCCAAGTTGCATATAAACAAGTCAATGTATAATATTTGCAGTTTGCGTGAATATATATATATATATATATATATATATATATATATATATATATATATATATATATATATATATATATATATATTATGGTGATGCGTGCTTAGTCGTGACGGTATATGGGCTGGTGCGTGCAGGCAAGGCGATGGGTGCCAATTACTCGCGGATGTGGGTTCGAAACTCGGTAGAGTACGAATTTAATTTCTCTAATCTGTATGATAGTATTGTTTGCTTTCTTGGACATGTAATATTTCCTCCTCTGTTTTGGGTTCTTCCACCTTTATTTCTAACAGTCTTTACTTTCATGGTCACTTCACGTACTGGATATAAATAATGTCTTTTCTTGGATTAGAGACACACAATGTCTTTGGCATATTTAGACTTTTCTGATATCCAACATCAAGAACATAAATATTTCGGTTATTTACATTTTTCTGGTCGTATATTTACTGGTCTACTCAACTAGCTAAACACACATCTTGATGAGTATAGAGTGTTGATACAGTTCGACAATGTATTAATGAATATTTATATTGCAGAATGTCTTGTCAGTGAGCAGTATTAATGACTACATTCTAGGATATCATTTTCCTACAAATTCATTGTGGACTATTTACGAGTAGTAAATGCAACAAAACATTAGGACCACCCAAATTATTTTTATATGTATAGGAAAGACGAATTGTGTTTAAACTATTGAGAACAGTGAAGCCATGTTGTGTCCTTTTGAAAAAGACTTTTGTCGAACTGTATCAACACTCGATACTCATCACACCTTGCTCAAAATTCAATGGTATCGAAGGAGGTGATACGAGTTGGTGTGTACGGTTTTGGTAATCCACTAATTCGTGAATACTACCGTTGACTTTCCAGTATGGATTTTGTTGCTACAATTAAAATAACGTCATTTCATGCTACGCTTTGTATCCACGTATCAGTTTTGCATATGACAGTCTTTCACAAGACTTAGTCCTCGTCTACTACGGAAGAAAAACGTCAAATAAATGAAACAAATGATCATGAGCTTGCGTTTCAATTTTTTGACAAATTCTCTGCAAATTCATTCATATAGCTCCAAAGGCAGATTCAAAGTGTAATTTTGAGGAAATAGTAGTTATTTCTACTCATGATTTAATCGATAGTGTGGAACAGGAATTTTGTAGTCACTAACGAACATACACCTACACATGCACACACCCCACTCGTCTTGAAGTATATTTTTCTTGAGTAACACTTGAGTAACAGTTCTATTATACATGTGTATTAATCCTCTAAGCATACGTCCACAAATTGTATTCTTTGAAGTATTGCAACCTAATAGGTAGAGGTGTTAGCATCGAAATTGTGTCATTAATCAATCTCCGACCATCTTAATATTTTTCGATGTAATTAACCCTCCTCTTTCATGTACGGTCGTTTAAACGTCCGGAATCAACATTCAAATTCACGATATCCGTCCAAACCACATAAAAAATCATTCTTACTTGATTGATGCATTTGGATGAGTTAATGTAATCCAGAGTAGTTTGCAAGTTTATAGATAAAATTATTAGAAATTCTACAAGTAAAGCAACACGGTCGTGATGTATTGCGTTCGCTAGTTTAGCCGTAAGACACAGAAAAAGCATCATATTCGCTGGTGACATATGTGCAATGTGGTGATAATCGCTTTTGTCGCAGTGTAAAACATCACTCTGGTATCAGGAAACAATATACTTGAGTTCATGATAGAGCTTTAAGCCTCTATAGGTCAAGCTTTGTAAATTTTAACAAAAATAATTTATTTTCCCAGAAAACATGAAAAATGTAAATATGTTAAACATGACTTACGGTTTACAAAAATGATCCAAATTGTTTGTTCAAAATAGAAACATAACTCCTGTAAAAAGTTCTAAGCACAGTCTGAAGTGTCTGAAGTTCCGGTCCAAAATGGCGGATGACCACATCAGACGAAGGCTAACAGAAAATTCCAGAATTTACACAATAAAACACAGTTTGTGTTGTTCCGTTCAAATTTAGAACATTTTCGAGAAAATGTCTTTGTCCAAATCAGTAATGTTTTTCTCCAGAAAAACAATTATTCAGAAAAATGAAGTAAAATTAAATCCTCTAACAAAACATGTTGTTCTACGTAGACATACGAATAGACAACTTCTAGCACAATAATACCTTTTTAAGGTAATATAAGTTGTATAACTGAATTTACGACTCTACGACTGTGTATGACTCTACTACGACTGCCTGTTCGTGACTGTGTTCGTCTTACAAAAATCTCAAACATATAAATTAAGCCAATACGTTGTTTGAATTGCACACACATGAGGACGCATGCAATTTTGTAATATTTCTGGACATTAGGAAAGCCTGACCAAGTATCAGCCTATCGTTTTCATAGCTATTCCTGAATGTTTACTTGTAATGAATTTGTTATCATACACAGCACGTGCTCACATGAGTCACATCTGCGACTAGAGTAAATACCGTTTTAACAAAACATGTTAGACTGATATTAATATAATTATATTAATAATTACATTTAATGAAATAAAAATGAAATAAAAAGATTTATACTGAATTGTTTCCTTAACACACAATTAAACTACAGGGTCGTAACAGTATGTATGTATGTATGTATGTATGTATGTATGTATGTATGTATGTATGTATGTATGTATGTATGTATGTATGTATGTATGTATGTATGTATGTATGTATGTATGTATGTATGTATGAAAAGTATCAGCTAAACCTCAATATATGGAATCTGGATGAGACCGGAATAACACTTTATCAAAATCCACCCAACATAGTCACAGCTAGAGGATAAATGCATTTGGATTTAACTGTAGTTGAAGTGCCCAAAGAACAGCGATAGTTGCAGGCAAAAGACTCCTCACTCCCGATCTAATAGCCGGATGTTTACTACAAACTAATTTCACAGTAAAAATAACAGCTGGCCAACATTCGAAACATATGTGGATTTTTACTGCATGTAAGACCAGACCATACCTCTTGTTGTATGATTGTCATGTAATCCATATTACATTATATTTGATTAAGAAGGCATGCTAGAATAATATTCATAGGCTTATTTTACCACCTCATATCAGCCATCAGTTGCAACCACTTATTGTGAGAATTTTTAACCCGTTCAATGCTGCCTTGTCCACAGAATGTCACATGTCAACTCATTCCGAAATTATTCGTCAGGGTATGTGAGTAAATGAAGCGAACAGTAAAGAATCATCAGAAAGAAAAATAAAAGAATCAGGTGGGAAGAAATCCATTCGTAAATTTAGAGAAATAGAAGATGTGCATTTTCGTAAGGTAATTGTCACTAAAGAGGCAGGACCAGATTCTAATAGAAACGAATGGATTACAATGTATGATAGTGCCACAGAACTTAACGATGACAGTGATCATGATGTCTGTTGTGTATGCAATTTGTTTTCACCGCAAGGATTTGAACGATCTGGAAGAGTCGAAATACTTAGCTGGGCAAAGTGTGATAAATGTCTTTGCTAGGTTCATCTTAGATACTGAACGCATGTGAAAGCTGTCGCCAGTGAAGATGGTTTTACTTGTCCTGCTTGCAGTTAATTTAGTACAATGAAATATGTTGATCCCTTCCATTAAGTCTTACATGTGATAGGTTCGAGATCGATGTTCGACAGCGGAGGAAACTGTGCTATAGGAGCCTTGTCTCATGAGACTTTAAAACCTGTCTTTCTTATGCCTTTGCTTGACAGTCCATTACAGCGCGTGGTTCCAGGAAGTTCGAGTCGTTTTCTTATGGCGATTAATCCTGTGAATTTGACTCTCTGGACTGGTGGCGACTTTCGAAGACTGAAGCGACCTGTTGAAAGTAAATGTTGTGCTGTTCGAAGTAAAGTTTCTTTGCGAATCTTGGCAACGTTGACTACAATTCGAACATTGACCTGTTGATAATGATTTTGAATATATACAGCGATAACCACTTCATGGTGAATTGTCCATCTGCGGAAATTGCTGACTTGTACATGTACTGCTGACGAATCTCTTTCCAGTACCAGAGTGTGCTTGACGCCGCTGAAGACCGTTCTGATATCCCTGCACATACCAAATATGCTGATCATTTGGGGCACAATCCGTATCTCGTATCCAGTCTCGGTAAAGCAAGCCGAGCTGCGAATCCAACATTGTAACAACACTGCGTCCGAAAACAAAACCCTGTCTTAAAATTTGTCCGAAAATATTAGTACCAATGGTCCCTGGAAACGTCTGGGACGTTTGTTACTCACAGCACCTCTAGCAACGGTATCTCTGAACTACCACAATCTGGTGGCACAAGTTCACATGTAATCATCGCTGAATATGATCTAATTGCCTGCACAGAGGAAAAAGCGTGAACAAAAATCCATCAACGATTTTTCGTTGTAGGCGTTATTGTCTTATGACTTCAATGTTATATGTGAACAATGTTTTTTTTTTAAAGTCGTATATGATACTTTGCAACGCTATGCGAATTTTTTTCTGCACGTACATATAATAGGAGATTCTTTTATTTTTATTATCCAGTGCGTTTCCAGACTGATAGGTGCACCAGTTATGATTTTTTAGATAGTCAAGAGGACATGAGATAATAAATGAAGCGATTTTGACGAATTTTCATGTGCAATTTTGGTTGGGAGTTAATCGCCATAATCGGTTATATTTGCTTGAAGATGCCCATCGTGGGTTCCATTGATATTTAATTGTGCTATCGTTAAAACTAAAAATGGATCCAATTGAAATGGCGATGTCAGATCCAACACGGTCACCTCACAAACATCGTGGTTCCGGTTCACTGCGTGATTTGAGTTTGATGTTCACGGTAGTGATATGTTCATTGTCTATAATGAATCTGCAAATTGCTGTGGAGTTATCAATGTTATTATATCCGGCAAGCGAAATCTTGATTGTTTTATTGCCGCGCCCAGGTCCAGTATGAAAATTGCTCGCTCTGACGTTAAAGAAGCTATTCCATAATTGTTTTAGATTATCACGATCTCGTATGGCAACTCCTGGTCTGATTTTAGCGGATTTTTAAATCACCTAACGTGAGTCGAACAGAAGCGTTTCCATAAGTATATGACTAAAGAGGATTTTATTAAATCAGGCCCTAGTATAAAATCCGATACTTATCCGACGTCGCAAATTTACTATCAAGAAGATGATGGATATCAAACATCTCGTTATCAATCTCCAAGCCCATACTTCCGGCGTTGTCAGAGGCAATCAGCAAATTTAACCGCGAGACGATATCAGATGCAGATTTGCAGTTTCTGATACTACCACGACACGACGCGGATACCATTCCACCGAAGTGCTAGAATTTATATTTCCTTCTGTTTCATGTTCATCCTCTCCTCTTTACCCAAAACAATGTAATGTAAATCCACTAAACAGATCTGCCTGTGTTTTGTTTACAACTTGCTGGTTTAATGCAGGCTTCTGTTGTTTCTGTTGTTTATATGGACGCTCCTGATCGATAACAGATTTATACATATTATTTTTCAAGATTTTCATGAAGATCTTAAATTTTTTTTAAAAAAAATCATCAGCCAATTACTTTCTCCTCATCTTCACTTGTATTCCTGAGGGTTTTAATAACTCTATCATAACTATTGCTTGCTTTAGTTAATATGCTGCGTGCAGATAAAATGTCGAAATATACCTCATCATCAAAGTTTTCATTTCAGCAATCCCAGATTTCTCCTCCAGATTTTCTTTCACTTTCTACCTTTAACTTTTTTTTGTTGCTTTAGCTTTAGGTTTTTCTTCAACAGCTTATGCCGCTTCTTCTTCCGGTACTAACCCAGCCAGAAATCGTTGTTGTGATCGCTGTCATAAGTGTGTCCATTAACTGACCTTGCTTTAAATCGTACGTGGTTTTCGCTTCGTCGAGATTAGTGATAACAAGCTTGAACTATTCCTCGGTGGTATCTCATTGAAAAGACTCTTCGCCTATCTTGTGCTCGATGACCCGATGACTTAACGTTGCACGCTGATCAATAAAAGGTTTTAATAACAACAAAACTATTTCGATATCGTCCATGGATGAAACATAATAAAATCATCTTTGGATCCAAACATCGCAACGGTGCAGTAGTCTTTAAATGATTTCGATCACATCAATATCTCTTTTGTCGAGTCCTGAAAACAATACAAAACATCCAGTGTTACTCCAATGAATTTAGATACATCATAGTATGAATGGGTGAGATAAATGACATTGCAGAGCTTGTTTATGGACAACAAAATTACTCGTAGACGATGTTCATATTCTCCGGTCTTTCTTAATATAGTCGAACACGATTATCTTATGCGTATTAAAATCAAGTTCTTCAATGGCGCTGTATCTGATCAAGATACACGAAGGTAAAAATATCGCAGTCGGAATCTATGAAAACATAGTGTTCTGTATTTGTTCTGGTAAAGATTTAACATGCAAATGTCGTTCAGCATGTTTTTAGAAGATGTGATTTACTACGACTGGTCGGACCAGAAAACATGCAATGGCATTCAGGCATCGGATATTATGCTGGTGCGCTTTTGTTTTTGCCCTCGTGTCGAAATTAATGATGTTCATTTTCTACATAATTAACTTTGGTACCATGAATCATTCTATATAGGTCATTAAATTTGCCAATCGTTGAAGGTTTCTGAGTTAACACTGATGGTTATGATCAACTTTTGACAATTGTTGTTGTTGTTGTTGTTGTTTGGGGGCTTAGCGCCATTTTTTAGCACACATTAGACTATAAATGGCATGGCGGCCAGTATTAATGGTGGAGGAAGAAACCGGAAAATCCGAGGAAAGAACCACCAACCCACGATAATCTTAAGGCAAGTTTTCTCACATATTAACAATCTTAGACTCGAACTCACGCAGACAGAAGTGAGATGGTAGAGATCCGTAACGGAGAGCGATTTAAACCACTAGACAACTCGGGACTCCACTTTTGACAATCAATAACATAAAGATTAGCTTGTGCAGAACAATATCAATGGAAAACCAAAAATTTTATAACTTCCCACCACATGGTCTCTGACGAATAATACCCAGATGATATCGTGCTCACAGCTTAACTCGTTTCCTGACACAAAATTATGTACTGCTGGAGGAATAATCGCAGCAAATCTCTTTGTGACCACTGGAGGTAAAAATAGCAGTGACGGATTATCCACCAACGTCCAAAAAACGCGATAACCTCGAAAATGTACTTGGATACATGTCGTGTCAGAAATAGCTCTGGGCACGTTCCAAGATCCTTTAATCATCTTCTTCCTTCTCTTCTACCTTCTCAAGCTTTTCCCAGGTTTATTATGTTTTTGTAAATAACCTTGCGGCGTCCGATGTTAGAAACGAGTGGGCCACGTCTGGAATTACATCCAATTTCAGGCATCAGGAGCAGTTACCTGCTGTAGTAGCCATCTATAAATTTTCAAGAACGCGGATGCAGCTTTGAAACCCGCCTCATTCATACGTGAAAATTAGATGGAATAAAACCAAATAGCACTTCTGATGCTCGTTACGACGGAACCTTTCCAATTGGTCCTACAACACTTGAAGTTTTCATATCCGCAATAAACATGACGTAGTCTACATTTAAGTTTACTCCGCTCACATCCGAACTTTTGGGTTACGTTATTTCCAAATTTTTACATAACACGATATGATCAAGTATAGATCCATAGGTCATTGCAACCTTATAAAAGTCGATTATTTTAGCATTATCCAACTAATATAGGTTTCACCATGGCCGAAATTGTTCGAGTAGCTATCGAACTTTATTGTTCGACAATACTTACGAGCAGGGTGCGTCGTATGCTAGAAATGACAATCCCGTGCTCAAATAGACCACGGGGATTTACTCAGATATCAGGTGAGCAGTTGGTCAAGGTTATCAGTAGAAAATGCACATGAATAGTGGAAACACAAGGAGAAAAAACCCTCATATTTCAGTAGGACATATGCAACAACAACAGCTCAGAGAAGCGATAGACAAGTAATTTATCGTATTTAAATTTTACAACGATAGATACAGCTGCCAAAAAGCATCAAAGTAATTGTTCATATTATTATCCATGAACTGCATCGGAACATCGTAGATTACGTTGTAAAACCGGATAAATCAAACGACGAAAATTTGGTCGAAAGAAAGATGACGCATACAAAAAAGATCACGACTGCATGGACCAAATAGTATCCAAAAAGAGATTTCGCAGAAAACGAGAACTGCATAATACCATCGACGAAAGAAATAATTTCAACATGTCGAGTTGATCATGGAAATGATGGTGATCGACAATGATGACCAACGGTTCCATAATCATCTGCGGTACAACCACTCAAGATGATTAAAGGATGAGAAGAGAAAGAAGACTATAGTACAGAAAATAAGACTGTGGTGGAGGAGAAAAGGAGACGAAACAAAAAAGATGAAAGTTAATAGGACTTTCCATGGCCACTCCATGCCTGGATAAGATACATATTCTCTCTTGCCTGAAACATGCTTCATCGATTTAGTGTGATAGATTTATGTATATAAATATATGTTTGTGTCATATATCTGCGTCTCTAAACATGTCTCTAACCAAGTATCTGTATCTATGTCTCCATTTTTCACTAGAGTAGCTTATATTTAGATAATCCCTTTGCCATACTGTTCCGTCTTATTGAGGTCAGCCTTTTGCAACATTATTGCCAGTGTCTAGTATCGTGACGTCAATTCTCATGGAAATTAGATGGCCCATGTTTAAGTCCCATTTGACCCCATAGTGCAAATGACCAAATTTAACATAAAAGTCTATGTGATCCTATAAAGTTTGACCCCATACTGCAAACAACCAAACTGAACGTTATACACCTATGTGATACTACATTGACCCCACTCACTACTTATAATTGTTCTAAATGACCATGTATAATATTGGAAAATAAAGTCATTCATGAGTATTATGACGTCTGCCAGATTTGACTCAAAACCCAAAATTCCTTGAGAAAATAATGATGTAGAAACTGAATTTGGCAATATGTGCAAATCAATAGACATAACTATTGTAAATGAAGTGATAGACACTGGAAATTAAACTCACTTAGGTCTTGTATAAAGTCACATACCATATTTGCTTGAATCCAACAAAATGTGATAAAGTTATTAAAATCAGGATAATTAGAAATCTTGGAGACAAACAACTGTAAAGTGTGTCTTTAAATGCTGCTAATTTGTTAAAGGTCTTGCTGATATAAATTTGCAGGCCAAATTTGATTTGGAATGCAATAAATCAAACTCATCCAAATTATCTAACATGGATAAGTTAGGTAAAGTGAATGATCCGTGAACATTTACCGGTTGGTCCCAGTGACAATGATTGACGGTGGGGGCATTGGACCACATACTTTTCAGCAATTTTGAACACTGAAACGTGTTATTCTTCCCAGCACTTTTTTGTACTCATATGGTCTTCATATTATCCTGACATCAATCACAACTATACAACAAAATCAGGCAGCCATTTGTTTATTATACTTTACTTTAAAACATGTCATTTGATTAGCTACTGATTACAAAGGTTTTTCTCGGTCTGAATATCTTTACCAATTAAATGCAATGTTATTTATGTTCAAACAATTATATATAACATTTAACCTGCTACCTAACATCTTCATATTAGATATGCTTCCTATTTGTACAATATCAACTAACTCAAAATAATTTCTTGTCCATATATGGGGTTAATATTTACATGTACTTCTCATTAGGGATACAAAATGATGCTCGATATATCAAGGCAAATTTTCTCCAATATTATACATAAATGTAACCTGTATTCTCATTTATGAAGATAATCAATTCTCACTTGAATACTAATTTTTACATTAAAAAATGGACTGAGTGAGGAAGGATATACGTTTAATGTTAAACAAGAGCAGAAGATGTTCCTCCATCAAATGTTCTAGTGTACCATTTTCTACCCTTTCTCACCTGCCTCTTGAAATGATCTTTCCGATATTTGTCTCCAACAATGTCCACCCATACAATTATTTTGACAGTATTACCTACTCCATGAAATTTGCTAGAGACTGCTTAAGAAGAAAGCATACCAATAATGTTTGAAGTGTAAGTCCAGTCCTTTTCCATTAAACAGCATATGCTCCGTGTTTTCATAAAAAATGTCGGGTCTGAAATACTTTTTTTATTTATTGCAGTCATAACAATCTTTCTGGTTACATGCCACAGAAATAGGTGAACAAATTTCAACACACAATAACTTGAATATATCAAATATGTATTTTATCATGCACTGGGTTGTTTATATCAAATATGTCTTATCATGCACTGGCCTCCATATATCAAATATGTCTTTATGCTATGGCCTGCATGTAACAAATGTCTATACTATGTCCCTCATACAATAGATATGTCTTTATGCTATGGTCAGCATACAATAAATATGTCTTTATGCTATGACCCGCATACAATAAATGTCTTTATGCTAGGCCCGCATACAATAAATGTCTTTATGCTATGACCCGCATACAATAAATGTCTTTATTCTATGGCCAGCATACAATAAATGTATTTATGCTATGACCCGCATACAATAAATGTCTTTATGCTATGACCCGCATACAATAAATGTCTTTATTCTATGGTCAGCATACAATAAATGTATTTATGCTATGACCCGCATACAATAAATGTCTTTATGCTATGACCAACATACAATAAATGTATTTATGCTATGACCCGCATACAAAAAATATGTCTTTATGCTATGACAAGCATACAATAAATATATCATTATGCCATGGCCTGTATACATCAAATATGTCTTTATGCTATGGCCTTCATAATCTCAAATATATATTTAATTATGCACTGGCCTGTGTGCATCAAACATGTCTTTAAGTATATACTGGCTTGCATATATCAAATATGTCTGCAGTTATGTGCTGGCATTTAGTCAAAAACAAATACTGAACTGGACTATATAGAACAAATGTATTTTTAATAATGCACTGACCTTGCATTTTAGAAATACATCTTTCATCATTGACCTTCACATAAAAATCTTGAATCTTGCATTGACCTTGTTTAGCCAGTAATATCAGTTTCATACCATATTCCATGATGACACTGTTAGTTTTTTATTCTTGATTAATGACCTTACCATATTCCAAGATGACACTGTCAATTCTTGATTCTAGCCATACTGCCCCTCTCCCTCCTTCTCCTTAAAATGAAACTGATATAACAATTACTTATTCAACCAAACAAATGGCTGAAAATTAGTCAATCCATTGAAAAACGTGTTCCTTGATATACAACAACAAGCAAAATATTCACTTAAGTCAAAGAATCCTAAGGAAAGTTAAGCTGCAGAAATTCAATTGCTGGAGGGGAGGGGACAGGCAAGAAGGGCAATAACTCCTCTAAATGATGATAGAAAATTCTAAACCAAACTCTTTTAAGGTATCAACAGTCAAAAGCCACATGCCACACTTAGTTAAAACCCGACTATTCCCAGTCATGTAATCATATCAAACCAAATTTAAGATGGATAGATGGATGTGATTAATAGAGGATTACATCCCTTCTGAAATGATATATTATGAAACTATAGCAAAATCATTAATATGAACTCTATACATAGCAAAATCATTAATATGAAATCTGTACATAGCAAAATCATTAATATGAAATCTGTACATAGCAAAATCATTAATATGAAATCAGTACTTAGCAAAATCATTAATATGAAATCTGTACATAGCAAAATCATTAATATGAAATCTGTACATAGCAAAATCATTAATATGAAATCTGTACTTAGCGCAAAATCATTAATATGAAATCTGTACATAGCAAAATCATTAATATGAAATCTGTACATAGCAAAATCATTAATATGAAATCTGTACTTAGCAAAATCATTAATATGAAATCTATACATATCAAAATCATTAATATGAAATCTGTACATAGCAAAATCATTAATATGAAATCAGTACATATCAAAATTATTAATATGAAATCTGTACTTAGCAAAATCATTAATATGAAATCTGTACATATCAAAATCATTAATATGAAATCTGTACATAGCAAAAAAATTAATATGAATTCTGTACATAGCAAAATCATTAATATGAAATCAGTACATAGCAAAATCATATAAAAGTAATAAGTATCATGAAAATATGTTATTATTGGAATCACAAGTTTTACAATCATTTATTTCTTTTTGAAAGCAAATAGAAACTTGAAGAATTATAGTTATGGTGATGTCATGCTAAAAAGTATGAAACAATAAATATCAACTGAAATGCATTCAAAAATGAAGATTTAGCAAATATTCTAGTATGACTAAGAATAATTTCTCTTCTTTCTTTAGATTAAGTGTCTTCTACAGACACTGATCTAAATGTTCAATCAGAAATGCTAAAGTTAATAACTATGTATACGTAACCTGCAATGTAATGTATACGTCTCAACAATTTTTCGTTTAAAAAGAAAAAATCACTTCATTTAAAAGGATATGGTGAATATTTATGGCATGACTAAAAGTAACTCCAAATATCAACAAAACTGACCAATTGCTGAAACAGTAACTTATTCAGTTCAAACAAAATATATTCTGACTAAAATACATCCAAATTTCCATGCAGAGGATTTTACAAAACTTGATACTTTAACAGCCACTGCATCCATTCAAAATCAGATTACTCAAATCTCAACACTGTTTCTACAAGATCAAGAAATGTGGAGCACAGAACTGGAATGGACTAAAAAACAAAACAATTTCCAATTCTTGTTGTTACGTATCGGCTCGTTCAAAGTAACATAAAAGAAAAAGTGAAGAGAACAAGCTTTGTAAATTTAACAAAAAATATTTTTTTTCCCCTGGAAATCATTAAATAATGTAAATATATTAAACAAGACTTAACCATTTAAAGAAATGATCCATATTGTTTGTTTAAAATAGAAACAAGTCCTGTAAAAAGTTCTGAACAGTGTAAAGTTCAATTCCGGTCCAAAATGACGATTAACCATGTCAGACGAAGGCTAACAGAACACTCCAGAATTTACACAATAAAGCACGGTTTGTGTTGTCCCGTTCTAATTTAGAATATTATTCGGAAACTGTCTTTGTCCAAATCAGTAATGTTGTTCTCCAGGAAAACAATTATTCAGAAAAACGAAGTAAATTAGCTCCTTTAACAAGACATGTTGTTCTACGTAGACATACGAACAGACAACTTCTTCTAGCACAAAAATACATCTTTTAAGGTAATAGAAGTTGTATAACTTTAAGATGTCCCAATACCCCGACTCTGACTGCACGACTGCGACTGTGTATGACTCTCGACCACGACTGACTGTCTTACAAAAATACATAAACATATAAATGAAGCTAATACGTTGTTTGAATTACACGCGCATGAGGACGCATGCAATTTCGTAATACTTCTGGACATTAGGAAAGCCTGACCAAGTATCAGCCAATAGTTTTCATAACTATTCCTGAATGTTTACTTGTAATGAATTTGTCATCATACACATTACGTGCTCACATGAGTCACATTTACGACTCAAGTAAACACGGTTTTCAACAACATATTAGACTGATATTAATATAATTATATTAATAATTACATTCAAAATAAAATGAAATAAAAAGATTGATACAGAATTCTTTACTTAACACAATTAAACTACAAGGTCGTAACACATTCCCCCATAATTCTACATAAGGTACAAAATTGCATAAGAACTCTTATGAATTTATTAAAAAATGGCATTTCTACACACGGGAAAGTGCATATGCAATCAAATTATCCTTTACTTTTATGTGCCTGATATCAAGATTGTATTCCTGTAAAAATAAACTCCATCTCAACAGCCTCTGATTTTTATTTTTCATTCTGCCGATGAAGTGAGGGGGTTGTGGTCACTAAACACAACAACTGAAGGAGCCGAGATAATATAAACTTAGAAATACTGTAATGCCAGCATTAAGGCCAAACATTCCTTCTCGATTGTTGTGTAGTTTCTCTGGTATTTATTTAATTTCTTAGAGAAATAACACACTTGGTGTTCAATCCCATTTTGGTCATCTTGCAGCAAAACTGCTCCATCCCCAACATCACTCGCATCTACAAATAGTTTAAACGGCTGACCGAGATCTGGAGCTGTTAAAACTGGTGCACTTTCAAGTATCGAAAGCCTCATGACATTTTTTAATCCAAAAAAAACTTGCTTTTCTTTCTCAACAAGTTTGTCATAGTTTCAACTACATCAGACAAATTAAAACAAAATTTACGATAGTACCCAGCCATATCTTAAAAATCGCATCAGCTGTTTTCTATTGACAGGCACTGGAAATTCAGAAATAGCCTTGACTTTAGAATTTATAGGTTTAATCTGTCCATGTCCCACAATATGTCCTACAAAGGTAATATGCACGGCAGAACTCACTTTTAGATAAATTAATAGTAGGATTTGCATCCGTGAGTCTGTTGAAGAGCTTCCGAATCATAGTTAGATGTTCTTTACAGGTGTTGTTGTAAATGATGACATCTTCAATGTATGCATCACAGTTGTCTAGACCAGAAGTAATCATATTCATAAGGCGTTGAAATGTGCTCGGAGAAACAGTCATCCCAAAAGGCATCACTTCGTATTGGTAGAGTCCATCTGGAGTCACACATGCTGAAATTTATTTTATTCTTTCTGTTTGGAAAATTTGCCAAAAGCCCTTCCAAGGGTCGAATTTATTGACGTATTTGGCATTTCCAATTTTGTCGATAATATCATCGATTCTTGGCAGTGGAAGCGAGACTGTTTTTTGTCACACTATTCACCTTCCTATAATCCGTACAGATTCTGAAAGTTTTATCCTGTTTCGGAACAAGAATGCACGGTGAACTCCAATTATTATTACTGGGCTCTATAAAATCATTGTCCAGTAAATACTGAATCTCTTTTGTCATATATTGCTGTTTTAAAGGATTCATCATGTATGGGTGATGTCTCATGGGTTTCGAATTAACTATTTAAACGTCGTGAAAAGTTTTGTTTGTCCTTGTAGGCACGTCTGGAAACAAGTGCTTATATTCAGACAACAAAAGTTTAAGTTCATTTTTTTCTTGATCTTGTAAATGAGAAAGTTTCTGATATAGATTTTCCATAACTTCAGAATTCTGCAGAGTTTTTGTTCCTAGATTAGTAGAATCCAGATGAATTCCTTCATGCGAATCTTCCTTTTGTAGAAAAGGTACAACTAAATTAATTACATGATTATTTACTTGGTTTTTCTTTTTTAAAAAAGTAGTACTCTATTAATTTACTTAGACTTGAGTACTAATGTTAATGTTGCAAAATAAGCAAGAAAGAATGGACTTTATTACAGGACTCAAAAATTCTCTTTAGTACACATTGGTGAAACCATAGTTTCCCTTTCGACTTGAACTGCTGAATGTCAAATTCAAGTGTAACAAGCTGGAATATACCAGACTTTAACTTTCGACCTTTGACCAAATTGATCAAACTTGAAAAGGCCAAATTGAGCAAAAGTCCTCAAAGGAATTACTTTTGAAACACTTGTTGACACATGCTTGATTGTTAACAAATTTTGGTTACATGGTATGGTCTCTGGTAAGGGATCAATACAATCTACTACAACTCTACTTAATGGTTTGTCAAATGCAGGAATTGGTTTCAAATGAGCTTTAGAAATCTTTTGATTTGGTTCTCCCACAATTTGACACGTATGACAAGATCTACAAAACTTGCAAACATCACTTTTGTTTTTCGACCAATAGAAGTAAGTCAAGATCTAGTGAAACGTTTTATTGATCCCTAAAAGACCAGCCAGAGGAGTTTTATAGGCCAAACAAAGTATTTCCTGTCTGTAAGGTTTCGGAACTACACTTTGAGTTCGCCATTTTCTCATCAGAACTCCATTTTTAATGAAGTAACAGACAGGTACTTCAGTTGCTTCAGTTTCACTAACGACCCGCTGAAACAAACAGATCTCAGGATCCTTCTCCTGTACAACGACAAATGATTTTTGTTTATCATCCTGACCAGATAAAAGAAAATGAGTATACAAAAGAGGATCAATATGATCAATACCTATCGACTGATCCAAATTAGAACTGAAAGTGACCTCATGAAAAGCCTGACCAATACATTTGTCAGCTAAAGGAACAGTCCTCTTCAAAATTATTCTAAAGAGCTTTCTTTGCCATAGATCTGGTAACTGCGCAAGCTGGGAATAAATCAGTAATTTCTTTTTCAATAGGATCAATTTTCTGATCCAAAGAAGGCTTGTCAGTTACAAGTAGATTGACCACAACCTTGTCACCAGCAAAGTCATTGTCTAGCGACAAACGAACGCCCTCAACGGGTAAAGTAAACACTACACCGACGGTCACAGGTCCTAAAACTAAGTCTGATGACAAATTAACAGAATGGAGAGGAACACTAACAAAGCCGCACTCTACACCCTGAATGGGAACACTCTGATTAGAATAGGTCTTCTCAGGAGAAGGCAAAACACCTGAAACTAAAAGACTCTGAGAAGCTCCTGTATCCCTTGCTATTTGAATAGGGATAGGATTGGCCAAGTCATTCAAGAGTGATATAGAACCCTTCCATATGAATGGTTCAAAATTCTCCAAAACAACAATCAGACGGAGGTTCATCAAACCCAACATATGCATTGTTTCCATTGCATGACCTTGACCTCTTATAATAAGAGCATTGGGGATAGGTCTATCTTGATTCTGATGCCTATATTTCAATTTGAAGCACACATAAATGACGTGTCCTTTTTTACAATAGGTACACGTAGGTAGAGACAATGATTTAAAATCAAATCTCTAAGGCTTGATTTTTAGAATTTGTGTCAGATTGATTTTTACTGAGTCGTATTTGTTTGAAACACCTTTCTATCAGTAGACTGTTGAGTGAAGGATTTGTTTACAGCAATAACTTTATGAGTTAAGGAATACTTATCAGCAGCCAGAGCAGCATTTTCCAAGGTCTTAAGCTCATCATCTTTAAGGTGATTTTTGATATCACTGGGAATAGTTTTTTTTTATATATTCTGGCCTTGCCATAATGTACACTCTGTAATAACTGAGTCCAATTCTCTTTTGACTATTTTGAAATCTCAGCCACGTTTGCAAAAAGAATAAAACATTTGTCACTTCCTTTTCACTAAATGGGGGAACTAATTTGATATTTCCTAAAATGTTAAACTTTGAATTTGCATGAGATGTGGAATCATGCCTGTCACTTGCCAGATCCAATTCTTTCATTTTAATTTGCATCTGTCTCCCTTTCTTCCAATTTCATTTGTTCCTTTTGTAATTCTACTTGCCTATCTTTTTCCCTTTCTTCAAGCTGTAATTGTCTTTCTTTTTCCCTTTCTTCAATTTGTATGTCTTCCTTTTTTCCTTTCTTCAATTTGTCTCTGCTTTCTTCTATTTGTAATCTCATTTCTTCTTTTTTAAGTTCAAGTTGTTTTGTTTGTAATTGCATTTGTCTATCCTTTTCTTTTCCCCTACTTCTATTCTGATTTGTTCTTTTTGTAGTTCAATTTACCTTTTTTCATTCTTTTTTTCCTGTTTCTCTTTCTATCTTTCTTCTAATTTTAGTTTCATTTGTAATTTTTGAAAGTCAAATTTATATTTCAATTTTAGTTCCTCCATTTTAACGTCAGCATCGGTTAAAGTCTTACTGACATATGTCAAAACACGTTTGTCCAAGATATTCTTCTCTATCAAATGTTGAACTATAATTTTCTTGATTTCTTGTTTAGTTAAAGAAGATTTTGCTTCAGATAGTTCATACTTTCTGGCAAATTTAAGCAATTCATCCATCCTAAAACACTTCATCTGTTCTTTGTATAGTGTATTCGTTACTTGTCCCTACAACGTTCTTGCCGATGTAAATAGATTAGAAAATTATCTATTTACCGGTGGCATCATGGATATTAACGTGTATCGTTCTCTTATTAATGAAATTAACGATGATTAGCATAGCGACTGAAAGGTCGCCCGACTAAGTCACTGAGTAAACAGATATTATTATTATTATTATTATTATTATTATTATTTTTATTTTTATTATTATTATTATTATCATTATTATTATTATTATTATTATTATTATTATTATTATTATTATTGACATCACACACGCTGCTCAACGTGAACAACTATTGTCAGGATAATAAATTCAAGATTACCCGTGTACAATAAATTTTTATGCAGTTGGACTCGATGATGTTGAAAAAGAGTTTATTTTCGAGGATAGCCTCAAATGGAATACCGATTGCAAAGCAATTAGGCATGAAGGCTATTGACGTTATTCGTGAAAAAGTTATTGATGCTGTTGGTGATGTTGCTAGTAAAGCATTTTCTTCAAAGTTAGACTAGCACGGTTAATACGACGCAAATCTCAGCTAATAAAATTACCCAGCACCGAAGTGATACCTGCAAGTGTTAGTAAAATAATAAATCAAGCCGCAAATCAAAAACTAGCAGACTTAGCTGATGAAAAGGAAATAAATAATGTAGCAGCAAGTCTGATGGCAGAATGTGGTCTCTGTATTAGATGATTATCAATAACATGACATGTTCAAACGTATACCTGATCTCGCATTTGACATGGATGTATCAGTTCTCAAGGATGAGTCTATGTGATTATCAATATTATCCTTACGAAGCACGACAGTCAAATCATCGCGGAGGAATTGAAGTACAAGTTCAATATACAAGTAGATATTTCTTATCCACTGAAGCATTTATCGAGATCGATGGTGAAATTAAAAAAAAAAACATAATACTAAATACGGAGCTGATATTAGTAATGGTTTTGTTAACAATGGTATCATGTTTCGACAGCGCCACGTACATGATCGACGGAAGAAGTATTGAATCGATTCAAAAAGATGTTGACGTTGCCACGACGATAATTGGTATTGCAAGATACAGCGACGATTATTCAAGAACAACAGATCAATCAATGTTTACCAAGGATACTTCTGATCATCTTGAATATAATCAGTTTGAAATAGGATGACCATGAAACTTTGCTAGAAATGCCGACGCGGATGTGCAAAGTATGATTATTAATGTCGATATCGATTACAAATTAGGATTTATGATGCGTCGAACAATGTTGTCTGATGGATCCAGATTTTCTTGCGCGATTCCACTATCACATATTTTTGGATTCTGCAGACACGTTAGAAAAGTTATTTTTGGAGCCAAACATACATTTGTACTCGTACGAAAAGCAACTGACGATGATACAATATGGCGACCCGCTGGTGATGCTGGTAAAGTAATACTGACAAAGCTTTCATTATGGATGCCGGTAATGATCCGGCGATATCTGAAGATCGGTTACTCGCTTTCATGAGCAGCGGCAGTAATTCGACGTTGTCATGATTAACAACATCCACATATATTGTTCAAAGCACAATAAATGGGGTATTTACGTGGCAAATAGCACCAGAACAATGTGTTTCTGCACTGCGACATAGTTTCTTTGCGTTTTAAGATACTGAACGATTAAAGTCAAAAGTGTAGCGCAATGGTATTTGAAAAACAAGGTGTTTCAGAAGTTTCATTGAGGATAAATGGACATCCAGAACCATCAGAAGATATTTTGTTAAATTTTACTCAAAATTATGTAGCATGTGCGTATCATCGACTATGGTCATTTATGGACGTGGTCGAAATATTGACGCTGGTTTACAAACAACAGTTTGATTTGACACATTTATAGCAGATTTATTTTTCATTTTCACTGGAACATTTAGATTTGTTTAGACAGTCGTTGATAGACATTTTCGAGATCGTGTTAACAGATTTGTTGGAGACGTTCCCAATTACAGAGAAAATGCGGTTATAGTATCTGATAAAACAATGTTACTTGAATGTGTTGGTGGTTGCATGAGAGTCGTTGATGCTCCTGTAGAGAATATGCAAGCGTTAATTTAGAAGTCAGAACTATATCATAAATGTCATATCATCATGTTAATGTCTTACCACGGGCAAGATTAAACAATTGCAATCACCGTTAGCATCACGATGCAGAACAAAAACATTACTAAAACAAGAACGAAATGAGCGGTGCAAATAAATTATCGTCGACCAAGCGTCAATTCAAGAGATTCAACTAAGTTAAACACGCCAGTAAAGAAATACGATTAAATCTTTACGCGGGTGCAATCAATACTATTCCAGCATTAATATCCGTAGTCGTTCCACCTGTTTCAAAAGCTGCCCCGTTAGGTGCATTTGGGACAGCTACTGGAATGGCTCTGAAGAAAGCAACAGGAAAAGGATTAAAAAAAAACAGTCGACGACGAGGTCACGGTCTGATACTTCCAGGATCTCGACCAAACAACTTTGGGAAAAGGATTAAGAATTGAAGACACTAGCTGATTTTCCCGCGATAGTTCCAATATCTAATTTTGATTTACTCAATGCTGCTATGCAACTAAATATAAAAAAATTTTGAGGCGTTTTTATACGTGATCAATTATTCAAATCTGAAAGAAACAGGTATTAATAATCTTGGTAAAAGCTCTGGTCGTGGCACTCATTTGGTTGCGTACGCGATTGATCCATATGGAATTATTTATTTCGATTCGTACGGGCTGACACCACCAAAAAGAATTTTTAAAATAAGTCGGTAGAGTGTAAAGCAATCCGGTGCAAAGTACTTCACTTAGAAATAGTCCAATCATGCTATTCAACGTTACCAACACAATTATTAACGGATCCAACAAATGTGTGGCCGTAAAGCACTAGCAGTACTTGATGCTGTATAAAGATTAACAAAAACAGCTCATAAAGCTGAACGCGAATATACATTAAATAATCGATAATATATAATGGTTGATATTTACGGAAGATCGGCTAAAACCAAACCTCAACAACTACCAGTCGAAGACTTAAGCAAGTAACAAAACAGATCAATGATGAGTTATCTAACATGCTCAATCTTGCCAACATTGATCCAAACGAATTTGTTGCATTTCAAAACCGTGAAGGAACACTGAAGACGAGTAATATTCAATCAAAAACATTATTATTCGCAATTGAATATATTACTCTATATGACAAATAGGCATTTCTTGTTCCTAGTATTGTTACTTCGTCGTCGAACAGTGAGAGTTTGTTAATATCTGGCGATAACATGAATGGCGTCATTAACAAGAATAACAATAAAATTATTAATGTAGGAAAACCAACAGATCATCTTCAGGCTGTAACGAAGAAATATATCGATAATAAGGAAATTCCTGTCACAACTTCATTAACTACAATAAATGATTAAATGATCACACTTAAAACTGATTTTATTAAACTAGTACGACTGTTTATGCATTTTCGTAGAAACAAACAGAACTATTAATGTTGTTGTTGTGGGGCTTAACGCCACTTTTCAGCACACGATATGCTATACATGGCGGACAGTATTAATGGTGGAGGAAGAAACCGGGAAATCACCTTAAAGAACCATTGACCTACGAGAAGATACTGGCAAGCTTTATCACATATCCACATTCGCCGAATGAACCATTAACGAATTCATTGTTTGTCCATAAACCATTTATATAAAAATTACTGATATAAATACGAGACTTAATGATATTATCAGTAAAAATCCTAACATCGTTCAAAAAAACTCCTCTCATTAAAGTTCCTCACAAACAAATTAACAACATCATATACACTGTATCATCAACATGTACACAAAGTACTGTCAAACATACCGAAAAAGTCACTGGTATGTATATGCTGTGCGTGATTAATATCATGTGTTTTAATAGTATAATGTGGTAAAAACAAAATATCTGCTTGATGAACATCACTGGAAGTACTGACATCAAAATGTACATGCTAACATTTTCTAGGTGGTGTTAGATAAATTTACCACATTACCTTTCATGCTAACCACGTTTCAGCAACAGCACGTGAGACTTTTGCTGCATCGGCAAGTTTACCAATCGCGACTTTACCTTTCCAATATCCTCTTGGGCTATAAGAAATGGACTCCATTATAATGTCATATAATTAATTACCCAACCCCTAGCATTACTTTACCTTTCATAGCAGATTTTACCAGTTTTTCTGAGAGATTTATCATGTATAGAATTTAACGCATGAATCAGTTTCAATCTGCCAGATGCCATTGTTGTAAATCCTTGCTTCAATACCCAACATCAAAACATGACACGTTTAATCAATCTTGTTTATTGGATACTCTCAGGGTCGTGGTTGATCTTGATCATCAAGTCGGATATCAAGTCCAGTTCCACAATAATTGTATCTGGGTAGGTGTTTTTCTCTGGGATACTTTGCCCATGGAACCACTGGTAACGTTCCCAACAAAATAGCAATATCACCTCCCGTTGCTGTGTTTGAAATAAATTTGTATTTATTTTTTTTGCCACACTTTTTACACTTACCTGTCAGTGTGCATTTTTATTTTTTTGTCATTATTGTTGTTCATCCAGTGGTGGACATGGCTGCCCAGCATGAAATACAATATATTATTGCTTAATATGATAAGGAGATGGCTGAAGTGGGATAAATTATATTTAGTAGCACCATCTGCAGATCATCAGCGATGTCATGAAGTACTTAAGGATTTTAATGAAAATGCAAAATTGTGTAATGAAGACAGTAGAGTTTTGACTTTATTGCTGATATTGATGAAGCACCATCTGTAGATAACTTTTATAGAACTAATAATAATTCTGTAGTATATAATAATGTCATGCTGGACAAACAATCAAATCCAGCTAGGATATTTTCTCCAGGTAGACATAAAAATACAGACATGATTTATGTTACACAGTGTTATATACAAATTCCAAAAGTGATCAGAGATAATTTTAATATTTTACTTGTGTTTAACAGAGTTGATAATCATATGTTGCAAAATAATTTTTATACATGTACTTGGTGTTCAGGGGACATAGATATAAACAAATCTTAAAATTTCTTGGCACACATGCAAGCTACCCAGTTTGGTTTTATAGCAATAAATTTGCATGATCCCAGGTCAAGATATTGTAATGGACTCAATACAATATTTGGGTAAAAACCACAGCAGCAGAGAGGGTGAGCAAACAAAAAAAAATGAGTGAAAGATGCAAACAAAACATGCATACAACTTTGAAAAATAATGTATCAACAAATGAGTAACAAAATCAAACTAACCCGTCAATTTTTGCTGTTGAAATAGGTATGTTAGAGGATTTGGTTTATAGCTATTGACCTTATTTTTGCCCTTCATAGCAACCTTTATTTTCGCTCATGGACCCTCAGAAGGTTGTAGGGTCCACCCTCTCTGGTGCTATAGTTGATTTTTTGATATTAAACTTACAAAATATCTTTTTGACATCAACTGCCTCCACAATTTTCAGCTAATGTATAATTACATTGCTGTTACATGCTATTGAGTTGTTTGCATTGCATACTAAGGAAGACAACTCATGAAAACCAATAGATATCACAAGGACAAAGATCTGAAATATCATGTATGATCTGCCAAGGTGTAGATAGGGTTAACACGTTAGAATTTTAGTTAGCAAAGATGGGAAGTGATAAGCATCATATGTGGTGTACAGGGATGATAGGCATCATCTGTAATATGAAGGGAAGTGATATGAATCTTGTGTAGCATAAAGGGAACTAATAGGCATCATGTGTGGTATACAGGGAAGTGATAGGCATCATTTATGATAATCAGGGAGGTGATATACATCATTTGTGGTATACAGGGAAGTGATATAACTATAAAGTGTGGTACAGAGTGAAGCAATAGGCATCATTATGTGATATGTAGGAAAGCGATAGCATCATGTGTGGTATACAGGTTAGTCATAAGCAACAAGTGTGGTATGCAACGGAAGTGATATCAACTAAGTGATAGACATCATGCATGGTATATAAGGGAAGTGATAGTGGTATACTGGGGAAGTGATAGACATCATGTGTGTACTGGGGAAGTGATAGATATCATGTGTGTTATACAGGGGAAGTGATATCAGGTAAGTGATAGACATAATGCATGGTATATAGGGGAAGTGATAGTGGTATACTGGTGAAGTGATAGATATCATGTGTGATATACAGGGGAAGTGATATACATCATGTGTGTACTGACAATCAAGCTTCTAGTCACATATTAAGAGTCATCATGGATATCATTGTTACTGAAGAACTCCAAACTACAATAGCTAAATCTTGACCATAAATCTAATTTTTTCATACTCCTGAAATAAAAGAAAGTGTGTATGATGGACTGATGGATGGATGCCTAACCATAGTGTGGAAACAGCCTAGATGCTACCTAACCTTATTCTATAATAATAATAATAGTAAAAGGCACACCTAGATTACCACTTAGCTACACAAAGAAACTCTTTAAAACCTCACTATAACTGTCACACACCGACTTAAAATTATTCCCTTTTAATTATGCATTAAATAAAAGTAGATTCTCAGTATAATAAAGATTTGAAAATATATTACCTGAAATTAACTGTGCCAAAACACATTACCTGAAGTTCATTGCAGAATAAAAACTCATGTAAGTAATATATCTGTGACAGTGGCATAATAGTTTTCACCTGGCAAGAAGCTCATGCACTTCACGATATCTGCAATGGGTCTGTATGAAGCAACCATATGCAATGTATAACTTTGGCAGCCATACATACAATTCTTATGGACAGAAGCTAAAATCTGGACATTTAGAACAAAAAAATATTAAGGTATGACATTTCTTTATTTCTTTTATTATTTTGAATAATATTGGGAATAGTGTTGCAACTGGGAATTATACTATTGGGAGGTAAATTTTTTATTGTTTTGTGTGTTTATATGGAGTAGGAGTAGTGTTTTGAGGACTCTATTTATTACAACTCATTCTAGTAGATTGTGTGTTCATTTCTTGCATATTTGTTTTTATAAATCATCGTCTTTGTGTTCATAAAATGTTTTTTTTTTCTTTTAGAGTGGAGATATAAATTGCAGACAAAGGAAGCTCTGGAATATAACAGAGCATGAAAGTGCTGTATATTGCTGTATATAAGTCACTCAATATAATGTAAACAGTAACCCAGAGGTCACACTAGGATTTTAAAACTAGCAATGCAGGACTCCTAGTTTGAATCTATTTTCGGAAAAATATAAGTCCTACCAGCAAACATTGCTGTCCCTTACCAGAAGCATATTATGCATATCTGAAGTGGCTACATTTTCAAATAAGAAAATCCAGTGGTGCCATTGAGTTTAATTTTCTAACTTCTTTACACCATCTATCAGAGTGAGACTGAATTTGTTCAGGACAAGGAAAGGTCTTATTCCAAGCACCAAGCTTGGCATCACACTTTCTTACAGCTGGCTTGTGTTTTGTGCGAACTCTCAGTTCAAGCAACTTTAGCACTTCTGAATTTTATTACAAACTTCAACAATTTGCTGTTTAACCCTAAAATACTTATCCAAATTTGCAAACAGCATTTTGTCTAAATCTCAACATGTCTTGATTTTGAGGCTACATGCACTACTTATTCGGCTACACTTGGAAACAAACACAATAATGAAAGCTAAAGTTGTTCATTTGATGTACTCTTATGCACATGTACATCACTGGGTCTTTATGCCTTTGAATACAGTCACTGTAAATATCAGCACATTTTCCCAACACTCTCCAGCTCATCAGTCTTTAAACATGCTGCCAAGTTATTGTCATGTTCTTCTGATATACTCAGGCAATGATATCATGTACATTTGTACTCATACAAGGACATCATGTATATCTGTACTCATCCAATGACATCATGTACATCTGTACTCATAAAATGACATCATGTACATCTGTACTTATAAAATGACATCATATACATCTGTACTCATACAATGACGTCATGTACATTTGTACTCATACAAGGACATCATGTATATCTGTACTCATCCAATGACATCATGTACATCTGTACTCATAAAATGACATCATGTACATCTGTACTCATAAAATGACATCATATACATCTGTACTCATACAATGACATCATGTACATCTGTACTCATACAATGACATCATATACATCTGCACTCATACAATGACATCTTGTACATCTGTACTCATACAATGACATCATGTACATCTGTACTCATACAAGGACATCATGTACATCTGTACTCATACAATGACATCATGTACATCTGTACTCATCAAATGACATCATGTACATCTGTACTCATCCAATGACATCATGTACATCTGTACTCATAAAATGACATCATATACATCTGTACTCATACAATGACATCATGTACATCTGTACTCATACAATGACATCATGTACATCTGTACTCATCCAATGACATCATGTACATCTGTACTCATAAAATGACATCATATACATCTGTACTCATCCAATGACATCATGTACATCTGTACTCATACAATGATATCATGTATATCTGTACTCATAAAAGCACATCATGTACATCTGTACTCATACAATGACATCATGTACATCTGTATTAAACAATGACATTTTGTATATCTGTACTCATACAAGGACATTGTGTACATCTGTACTGGTACAATGACATCATGTATATCTGTACTCATACAATGACATCATGTACATCTGTACTCATAAAATGACATCATGTACATCTGTACTCATAAAATGACATCATATACATCTGTACTCATACAATGACATCATGTACATCTGTACTCATACAATGACATCATGTACATCTGTACTCATACAATGACATGTACATCTGTACTCATACAATGACATCAAGTATATCTGTACTCATACAAGGACATCATGTACATCTGTACTCATACAATGACATCATGTACATCTGTACTAAACAATGACATTTTGTATATCTGTACTCATACAAGGACATCATGTACATCTGTACTGGTACAATTACATCATGTACATCTGGGGGTCTTTCAGTCACAAAAGTTTCTCTTGCAAGCATTTGAATTTGCATACATATTAAAGTGATTTTCTGCATCCCTGATAAAAAAACCTGCATCGAAATACACATAATTAAGCATTTCTGAGACCTCTGTAACCCTATAATAAATTGATTCATTAGTAAAATAAAGATGTAAGAAAAAAAACAAGACAACACTTTACAACTTCTTTAAGTGATACTCTTACAATGTCAACATGATGAATTATGTGGAATATTTAAACATTATGAAGTATCCTTCATAATTCCAATGGATTTAAAGTGAAGCTGTAATAGTACCTCATTCCTCAAAATTTTTTGTGATGAGGTTGGTTTTTACATGTGAAAGAACTTTGCTGTAACAGTACCTCATTCCTCAAAATTTTTTGAGATTAGGATGGTATTTCCATGTGAAAGAACTTTATTTTATGTGACAGTATGTGATTTTGGAAGATAATGTCATATTTCAATGATATTCTAATTGGTATTGGAGTTTTGCTGTGGAAACATGTGAATAATGACTAGATTGAAAGACAAATAGACAAAAACACTAAAAACACTGACACTGAAAACATTATGATAGTAAAGAGGCATCTAGCCAAAGTTTAATATTGATGCCAAGTTTGACAGTAATATCTTTAATGGGTTCAAGTTATAGTAACAAAATGAATGTGTTGTAAATGATGTGTGAATGGATGAAGAACAGACAAATGGATGGAAACATTCAAAATATTGAAACTGAAGAATTGCAAAAGGAGAAATGCCTGGCTAATATTTGTAATAAACTTCATGGAGATCAATGAATTAATTTGGAATTTTACTTCAAAAACCAAAATTGTGGATAATGAATAAATAATGGACATACAAATGGACATACATTAAAATTACTACAACTGAAGAATTAGGAACAAACAAATCACATCTGTTACAATATTTCTAATGATTACCAATTTTCCAAAAAAATATATCTTTACAGTTCCAGATTTGTAGTTCTTAAATTAAAATATTAGGGTCAAACCTGTGAACAGAATACATTTCTATAAAAGTGCCCATCAACATTGGGCATGGGATAACAACTCTTTATGTTTGATTTGTTACATCCATTAGGTAAAATGGGATAATCTGAAACTTAATTATATACTTGTACATTTAAATAATGGAAAGGCTCAAAAATAAAATAATGACAGATTATTGACTGAATATCAAGAAATACCTGCTTGATTTCAAATGGCATATAAAAAACAAACTTTACATGGGCATTCTGCACCAAATTAATGATAAATCAGTATTTCTCAATACTCAGTTAATAATCCTTTTATTATTATATACTTTAAAACAGACTTGTAAATTGCTGCATATATTGTATAGGATAATGAATGGACACAATGCATATTACATGTTAAATTTAATACTTAAAATTTGTATGTTTCAAACATGAGCTATACAATACGGCATAATGAGTTAAGTTTGCAACAGTGTTTTAAGGCATGCAAGTTAACATGATGGTTCTATGTATATCAATGGCCCATTTTTTTGGCACTTGCATGAAGTCATGAATGAAAGGCAATGATTATAAACAGTAAGGCTTAATGTTGAGTACACTATCAATGCCACAAAAAGAATTTCCATTTGTAATTACTTGTAAGTAAAGTCTAATTGCAAACAACATAGATCCTGAACTGGAACCTCATAATGAAGCAGGAGATAAGGGTCTATTTAGCTTGTTCCATTGATTACTCCTAAGAAATTTCTGAGATGCAGATCTGTCAATAAATTATGACAACAGATCTTGGTCTATTCAGCTTACAGTTGGACTCAACTTATAAATGAGCATTAATGGTACCCAAAACCTTGATGATACTCAAACAGAATGAAGACAGAACATCTGATTGCATTAGTTTAGCACCTGTTCTTTGTACATTTCACATTCATCTTTTAAGGGAGCTTTTGACCTTAGCTGTAATAGGAATCAAATGATGTTAAGGCACAATATAACATAAAAAAAATGCAGCAGAAATTTTTACAAAAATTTAAACATACATTCAATGAGATAAATCATACTATCACAAGTATAAATATATAAATGCCATACAAATATTAAGATTACATGATACCACAATTGCATTCTACAAATGCATCAAAGTATTTTATAAAAAATATAAATGTATACAGTGTTTTCTTTATTAATGCACACCTTCAAGATGTGCACAATTTGTTTCCTTTACTATTGCACACCTTCTAGATGTACACAATGTGTTTCCTTTACTAAAGGACAGCAGTTTATTGAATCAACTGTATCTTGTCTTTATCATATCTACTATCACCCATAAGCTATATTTAGCAGGAGGTTAATTATCCATTCTAACATAAACAATCTTGTAGGAGTATGATTTTGCAACAGGTTACAAGATTAATAATGGTACATAAAATCTACAGAGCTACACATATGGTCAGACACCAAATTATGCTCATCTAAGTCCTCAGTGATAATTACAGCATCTAGGTAACACATAAGCTTATTGTGCTGTACAAAATTACCCACCCACCCCTTCAAATTCCCAAGAATCTCCTATCAGATGTTTGTCAGTTGCCCCTGGAATATCCCTGAGTGAAAAAGCCAATTTTCTGAATGTCATGCTCAAGATGAATGGTCTACATCACCTTGCTACACTCTTCATTTCCAGCATTCTCAACAGGAACAAATGCTTCTTATATTTTAGAAACTTCTCAGGTCCTAACAACTCCTCAAAATGAAGCTGAAATAGAAAAATAATAATGCTGCCTGTTAAAAGATACTAAAACAACACATTATTTATTGTGTTATAAATTATGCCAGTCTGTATACCATTCCATGTTGCTTGCAGAAATTGACTTACATGAACACAGACATATCTATCAATTTATATCTGTTATATGTAGGTAACAACTGCAGCAAACAATACTTGTCATGTAACATTTTAAATGGTTCTGACAGCTGAACATTTTGTGTTCACAAAAGAGATTGACTATTACAACCTCACATGACAAAATATTTTAATAAATGTTTCAATAAAGCAGATGCCTTCAAAATAAGTTTTATATTTGATTTTCAAGGTTTATGATTTTTAAAACTATCTTATCCAGTTTAAAGTCCAACAGAATCAAAGTCTGTTGAGTACTAATTCATTTAGCTTCCAGCTGAACAAAAGTTTACATTGTGGATCCATTTCTCTTAGATTAAGTCATTTGAAAAATCAACTGTCCTCCAGAACTCATGACTTGTCTTAGATTGTTATATTTGAAAAGCACCTTTCCTCCAGAATTTATCACTTGTTCATGGATTTCATTAACATAGAAAATATATACATTTGTTCTATTAGTTGCTTTGTTTTCTTTTATAGTATTTAGAACACTTTTTTTAATTGTACAAATCATTATTTAATTTTATAGAAATATTCTTTTAAATTTGCAAGATAAATAAAAAATCAAGATTAATACATCAAATTTAACCATTTTAAAGTGGAACATAACTGTGCTTATATATAATGTAAAAGCATAATTATTTACTAACAGTTTGAAAAGTAAATACATAGTAATAGCAACGGAGATAAATTTTTCTAAAATATAAATTTTATTTTTTAAATCGTTGTATATTGAATAGATCTGCTGATCTATGATCAGAATCATTTTCTAATATTTCTTAACTTGTTAAGTATGGTAGCATATGCATCTCATACTAGTATACTAATTGAGCATAACCAACAACTAAGCTCTACCTATCAGCACTTTTAGTATCTCTTGTTAGTCTCACTAGTTATTCAGGTATCTAATGAAGTATTATCAAGTACAACAGCAAAGGAATATTGCCATGAACTTGAGCTGAAGTCTAAACCTTGTCATAGTTTTATGTACTTGTACATAGTCATAGTTTTATGGACTAATACATAGTCATAGTTTTATGTACTAATACATAGTCTAAGTTTTATGGACTATACAAAGTAATAGTTTTATGTATTAATACATAGTCAGTTTTATGTCAGTGATAGTCTTATACACAGTCATAGTTTTATGTACTAATACAGTCATAGTCTTATGTATTAATACAGTCATAGTTTTATGTACTAATGCATAGTTTTATGTACTAATTCATAGTCAGTTTTATGTACTAATACATAGTTATAGTTTTATGTACTAATACATTGTCAGTTTTGTGTAATAATACATAGCCATAGCTTTATGTACTAATACATAGTCATAGTTTTATGTACTAATACATAGTCATAGTTTTATGTACTAATACACAGTTTTATGTACTAATAAATAGTCATAGTTTTATGTACTAATAAATAGTCATAGTTTTATGTACAAATAAATAGTCATAGTTTTATGTACTAATACATAGTCATAGTTTTATGTACTAAAACATAGTCCTAGTTTTATGTACTAATACACAGTTTTATGTACTAATAAATAGTCATAGTCTTATGTACTAATAAATAGTCATAGTTTTATGTACAAATAAATAGTCATAGTTTCATGTACTAATACAGTCATAGTTGTATGTACTAATAAATAGTTATAGTTGTATGTACTAATAAATAGTCATAGTTTTATGTACTTATACAAAGTCATATAAAACCATGAGTTGCAAAGTCAACATCTATGTAGAGTCAAGTCAAGATAACACAACACACTGTCAGCAATCAGTCTATGACAAAGTGGTTAGTCAAGATCTACACAACAGGCTGCCAGCAATCAGTGTGTGACACAGGGTAGTCAAAAACTACACAACAAGCTGTCAACAATCAGTGTGTTTCACAGTGTTTAGTCAAGATAGACAAAACAGACTGTTGGCAATCAGTGTGTTACACAGTGATTAGTCAAGAAAAAACACAAGAAACTGTCAGCAATCAGTATCTGACACAGTAGTTAGTCAAGATATACACAACTGACTGTCAGCAATCAGTCTCTGACACAGTAGTGTCAAGATATACACAATAGACAATGTCAGCAATCAGTGTTACAGAATTTTGTCAAGAAAAACCCAATAGACTGTCAACAATCAGTGTGACACAGTAGTTAGTCAAGATATACATAACAGACTGTCAGCAATCAGTGTGTGACATAGTGGTAAGTCAAGATATAGACAACAGGCTGTCAGCAATCAATGTGTGACACAGTGGGTAGTCAAGAAAAAGAGAACAGACTGTCAGCAATCAGTGTAAGACACAGTGGTTAGTCAGGATATACACAACAGACTGTCAGCAATCAGAGTGTGACACAGTGGTTAGTCAAGATATACACAACTGACTGTCAGCAATCCATGTATGACATAGGGGTCAGTCAAGATATAGGCAACAGGCTGTCATAAATCAGTGTGTTACACAGTGGTTAGTCAAGAAAAATACATTAGGCTGTCATCAATCAGTGTGTGATACAGTGGTTAGTCACAATATAAATAACTCAGTGTGTAACACAGTAGTTTGTCAAGAGTTACACAGCAGACCCTCAGTAATCAGTGTGTAGATTGTCAACAATCAGTATGTGATAGTGGATAGTCAATATATATGCAAGTCTGAAAACAATCAGCGTGTGACAGTGGTTAGTCAAGATACACACAAAAGACTCTCAGCAATCAGTGTGTCACAGTGGGTAGTCAAGATGTACTGAACAGACTGTCAGCAATCAGTGTATAACACAGTGGTTGGTCAAGATATACACAACAGGCTGTCAGCAATCAGTGTGTGATATGGTAGTTAGTCAAAATGAACAAAACAAACTGTCATCAATCAGTGTGTGACACAGTAGTTAATCAAGATATAAACAACAGGCTGTCAGCAATTTGTATATGACAGTGGTTAGTCAAGATATACACAGACTGTCAGCAATCAGTGTGTGACACAGTGGTAAGTCAAGATATAAACAACAGATTCAGTAAACAACAATCAGTGTGTGACACAGTGGGTAGCCAAGATATACACATTTCTGTGTGTGACACAATGGTTAGTCAAGATACACACAAAAGACTCAAGATACACTCAAAAGACTGTCAGCAATGAATGTTTCACACAGTGGGTAGTCAAGATGTACTGAACAGACTGTCAGCAATCAGTGTATGACACAGTGGTTGGTCAAGATATACACAACAGGCTGTCAGCAATCAGTGTGTGACAGTAGTTAAGATATAAACAACAGGCTGTAAGCATATTAGTGACGCAGTGGGTAGTCAAGATGTACTGAACAGACTGTCAGCAATCAGTGTGTGACACAGTGGTTAGTCAAGATATAAACAACAGACTTAGTAATCAGTGTGTGACAGTGTTTAGTCAAAATATGCACAACAGGCTCAGCAATCAGTATGTGAAATTGTGGTTAGTCAAATCAAACCATTCACAACTAATTGTCAGCAATCAGTATGTGACAGTGGATAGGCAATATATACACAACCGTCTGACAACAATCAGTGTGTGACACAGTGGGTAGTCAAGATATACACAAATCTGTGTGACACAGTGGTTAGTCAAGATATACACAATAGACTGCCAGCAATCAGTGTGTTGGGTAGTCAAGATGTACTGAACAGACTGTCAGCAATCAGTGTATGACACAGTTGATAGTCAATATATACACAACAGTCTGACAACAATCAGTGTGTGACACAGTGGGTAGCCAAGATATATACAAATCAGTGTGTGACACAGTGGTTAGACAAGATATACACAAAAGACTGTCAGCAATCAGTGTGTGACACAGTGGTAAGTCAAGATATACACAACAGGCTGTCAGCAATCGGTGTGTGACATTGTAGTTAGTCAAGATGGACAAAACAAACTGTCATCAATCAGTGTGTGACATAGTAGTTAATCAAGATATAAACAACAAGTTGTTGTTGTTTTTGGGCTTAATGCCATTTTTCAGCACACGATAGGTTATTTATGGCAGCCAGTATTAATGGTGGAGGAAGAAACCAGGAAATCACAGAAAAGAACCACCGACCCACGAGAAGCTACTGGCAAGTTTTCTCACATATCCACATTTGCCGAATCCTAGACTCGAACTTACACTTACGCAGACAGAGGTGAGATGGCAGTGATCCGAAACGGACAGCAGCGCTTTAGACCACTCAGGGCCCCTAACAGGTTGTCAGCAATTAGTGTGTGACACAGTGGTCAGTCAAGATATACAAAGACTGTCAGCAATCAGTGTGTGACATTGGGTAATCAAGATATACTGAACAGACTGTCAGCAATCAGTGTGTGACACAGTGGTTAGTCAAGATATAAACAACAGACTCAGTAATCAGTGTGTGACACATTGGGTAGTCAAGATGTACTGAAGAGGCTATCAGCAATCAGTGTGTGACACAGTATTTAGTCAAGAAATACACAACAGACAGAGAGAAATGAGTATGTCAAATCAAGTTATTAGCAACTAATTGCCAGCAATCAGTGTAAGACACTGGTTAGGAGTTTTTAGATCGTGTAAACATGTTGGAGGTGCTATTTTTAGTGCTGCTGATAGGCCTGCACATAACTTTTATTGAAAATGCTTATGTAATTAAATATGCAAGCAATTAATTTATCTGAGATAATGTGGAAGATAACATTACATTGTAGGTCTCAAAGGGAGAAATCTGTATTTATCCAACTTTCATAACAATGTAAACAAAAACAGACTAGTCCTGATAGGCATCAAAACAAATTTATACTGGACTGACCACACTGTTTACTTGTTGATAACATCCTCAAATAGGATCTGATCATGCATATACAAGTATGTATAACTGTAATGCTAACAATTCCAGACGTTTTGAGCAAAATACACACATTAAATAATAATCAATCTATCAACATGATGGCTGTGTTATTCATAATATGATATCTGGTTTTGTTGTATTATTAGCTAAACAGCTGACAGTGCATTGTATATACTGTTCAATGACCACTCTACTTGTACTTGTACTTAAAAGAATGGTGGCCCATTTGGTTTGTTGGGCAATCTGGTAAAAACTAGTCTAGGTAGAGGCAGGTAAGGTTGTCTCTAACTAAAAGCAAAATGATGGTCATATATCTATATATATATATATATTGGCAAAATAATAGAGGATTATATTATATTGTATCATGTTAATGATAATAAACAATGTTGAATATATGCAAAGATAAATTGTGCCATTGCAAGCATAATGTCATATAAGACTTACAACTTACATCATAAACTAGATGATGTTGTAAAAACTATTTGTCATGATTTTAATATAAACAATGACACAATATAAGCTGAACAGAATAAAAAGGTTTTAAACTTAATAAATCTATATGATCTATAATAATAATTAGAGTGTGAAAAGATGACATTTTCATATATATATATATATATATATATATATATATATATATATATATATATATATATATATATATATATATATATATATATATAAATATATATATATATATATATATATATATATATATATATATATATATATATATATATATATATATATATATATATATATTAACTTTTATTATTTTGATGGGCTCAATTAAAATTTAGAATAATGCATGGTGCTCAAAACTTTATGGACTACTCCAAATATGATGGACCAAAGTTCATATATATGGCATGATTGACCAGTCTTTATGTTGCCATAAGGTCTTCAGCATCTGCAATATTTATTATACCAAACAAGTATTTATCTTTTTATCTGTGGAAGCAAGTCGCAAAGTATAAAGAATGAACTTAAATGTATGAGTTATATGTTCTTGTTATATCACATTATCAATATTATAATATTGTCATATGTTCTTGTCATATCACAATTAATATCATAATATTGTCATACATCTTTGTAATATCGCATTAATAATAACTCACCCTTACATCCTGCTCATCAGAAGTAATAGAGAGAATTTCCAGGGCCTTTTGTAGGTTGTCCAGGCCAATGCCATGTGCCAGCTCCCTTATGTAAAAAAAGAATAGAACATTCAACTCAGGCAGTGGTCTCTCTGGTGATCTGGTGATCACTTTTACCATCATAGTCATTATTATCTTCATCACCAGTGACATTATTATTATTATTATTATTATTATTATTATTATTATTATTATTATTATTATTATTATCAATAACTCTTTATTTCATAATAAAAATATAATTAAGCTTTATTTAAATTCCTCAATCATTGTTATCTCTCTACCAACCTTCAATCTAGTATGTGTATGAAAATTTCATTGTTCCAAAATGTGGTTTTCAAATCCTTATCAAGAGAGAGATTTTATCTGATTCATACATCCCTTATATTTTCATTTCAATTTTAAATTTAATCTGATTCATACATCCCTTTTATTTTCATTTCAATTTTAAATTCAATCTGATTCAATCATCCCTTTTATTTTCATTTCAATTTTAAATTTAATCTGATTCACTCATCCCTTTTATTTTCATTTCAATTTTAAATTTAATTTGATTCATACATCCCTTATATTTTCATTTCAATTTTAAATTTACGTCGAAAACATAATAAATATTTTTAATCAAACTGTTGCAGCCTTTCATTCTTTTCACAAAAAGATATCCATAAACATGACAGGAAGGATATAATCCAGCATATACATATAAAACAGATAATGTAACAAAAGATCAAAAAATATCCATGCTTATTTCTTTGAGCACTTTCACTCATCTATGGATGCTCTTCAGGTGAATACATAATTTCTTTACAATATTTTTGTAAACAATATATTGTAATATTATGTCAGTGTTTTTATGGTCAGATATTAACAATATTCGTATATATTTATATCATACTTGTACACAAAATTAAATTTCTTGTGTTTGAAATGTCATGAAGGTGCATCAATGCATTGATACAATGTAAACTTTGATTCATACAAATTAAAATCATTTAAAAGTTAAGTCATTATGATATGAAAATGTATTAGTGTATTGATACAATGTACTAATAATTAGGTTTTAATTTTTTAAAGAATTAGCTTGAGTTATTTAGGTCTGAGAACATATGAAATGAACTTCCTTTTCTTCATTTAAAGATTCACTATTAGTTAATAGTTTATAAGAGGGAAAGACTTTGAAGTCCACTCCCGAAGTTACATATATGTTTACTGACTTTTAATAACCTGAGTTCTTATGGGGTTTTTTTTGTCTATGCGCTGTCATTCTCTTGCATAGTTCATTTTTTTTGTCTGACCTATGCAAAAGCTTTGATTGGTCCTTTTCTTTTTGTTTAAGTATCTATTGGTTGATAGAATCTTCTGGGTAATTTTGCTTCTGAAAATGTTGTATATAATATTTCATAAAAATCATGACTTATTGTCGCTATATTCTACTGCACTTACTGCTGAACTTGAACAAGTTGGTCCATAGTCAATGTTTTATTGTCTTCTGATGAAACAAGTACTGCAAAAGAAATGTCATCACATCAAAACAAAAAATATGAAACTCTGGATTATGAAAATAACACAAGGAATGTTTGAGAAAAATATCAATGCTAAAATGAAAATTTACCAATACCTTTCAAAGACTGGTTATTTCATTTTTAATTCAAATGCTTAAGCTTGAATTGACTGATTCAGTTAAAGAAGAACATAAATTAAATTGAATATGACTTCAATCCATCCTGTCCTTAAATGTTAATGACATTCATGAAATATAGATGTATACAATGAATGGACATATGTTTAACTTGCACACAAACATCACTCTCATGGTTTGGGGCCTGAAAGACTAAATTTTAAGTAAAATGTTTCTTCAATAATACTTACCTGGAGAGACCATCTCCATCCCCTAACTAATACACACAATTTCTACAAAACCCAACTGAAAAAAAGACTCCATATGCTGGATAGCAGCACTGAAATGTAATATGTTTTCCTTACTCCAAATCCAGTGGAAACAATGAAGCCATGTACTTATGCAACTGTCCAACACCCTGGATGGTAACCTTTTGCACTATGGCTATAGGTCCCACCAGACTAAGTTGAGCCTTTTAGGATGAAAGATCTCTGAGATGCAAGGTGGAAAAGTATGCTTTGATCTCCATTCTATTACATGTGTAATAACAGTTTCACCAATATGCAATGTTGGTTGCAATTATCCCAACTTCGAGAGAGAAGATGCAAAGCAAGTTCATTGGTGTGAGGTTATTTCAGATATGAAGAATAAATATAAGGAAGATAATTCTTTTGATGTGAAGGCAAACCTACCCATCTAATGGAATGTCTAAGTCACCTCCTATCCCTGATGACTGGTTTCATTACTATTGTAACTCTTCAGAGTTGATTCATTTGTTCAAATGTTCACTGTATTATTGCCAGTGTCACCACTGCTGGTATAGGTAGTTGTTAAGTCATGTGATTAGTATTGTTGTGACTGTCTTACAACTGTAGCATCTGGGTTCCTAAATAAACTATGGTCTTTGGATAAATTAAGATATATGATTTAACGAGGGGTATAAAAAAGAAATAAGAAATGACTATCAAACTCTAAGAAAGTTTATTTGACTTACAGAAACTTTGCTGTCTTTGAAATACCAAAAAGTTAATTTCTGCAAAGCTAAACATAAAGCTGCCATGCTATTGTATAAATCATCAGCAGAAGTGAAGTCCACTGGAATGTTGATTTGATTATTGATTAAAAGTTCTTGCAAAATCTTAAGGTTATCAATGAGGTTTACATATGGATGGTGTATGATTGCATCCAACTCTACCATAATTCTACTAGGCTTACTTTCTTGTTCGATATATTGATGTAAGCGCCAGATGACTGTTGAGTCAGGATGTCATTAGCTACCACCCGGTCTGAGGAATTATTTTCAAGCTCCATTTGACTTGTTAATCCTTTATTCAATAAGTTGGTTTGTTCAATTGTCAGTCTATTGCTTGGCTCATGGGGAACTTGGTAACATAATGTTCCAGTGAAAACTATGCAGGGGGAGTTAATCCTGTCAGTATCAATGGGCAATGTGCATTAATTAATCTGATTTGTCTGGATGTTACCTTTTGGATTACTGAAGAGCCTTATGAGATCAATCTTTTTCTTAGAAGATTTTTCAGCAGTCTCTGTGATGCCAATATCTGTGATCCTGACATGTCATGCTAAAGATTGGCAATTGCATTACATGCACTGGCGATAAAATTTGCCATGTAGATGAAGCATAGAGGAGTGAGTGCATCATAATTTGTGATGCAATCCAAAGCTGGACAGTATTTTCAGGGTAGTGATTTCCTCAGATGAGTGGAATATTCCAGCATAAACACTGTGGGACCGAAACATTATAGTCTGCATGGGAGAGAAAATAATAAAAGCATTTAAAAATTACTGAACTCTCATTTTGAGTAAGATGTTATTCCTTATTAAATTGTAGAGTATGTAATTGGTATATTCAATAAAGTTTTCTATCTTTCCTAAAAATAGTGCTACTAGACAGCGCTGGATCAGATTTAATAATTTCTGTTAGCTGATATTAAACACAATCTATGTTGTGGTCAAATTGATTAAAATGCTTAGACACAGGGACTCTATATGATTACAGATATCCCTCTAGCTTATTTATTCTCACTTGGAATTCCCTTTGTTTCAACTAAATATTATTTACCATATTTCATGCTGGCGAGTAAATAGATGACATTATGTGTGGTACAGTGTCCTCTAAGTTTTGATTTATATCTGAGGTTAGTAATTAACTATTAAAGATTTTAGATTTATCCATTCTATTGCAGAATCTGCAATTAATGGTCTCACAATCTAATACTTTGTGAGTGAAAGTTTTCAATCAAGACCAGGATGTTTGCTAGGAAAAGCAGCTTTAAGTTATAGACATTCTTGAGTTCTAAACAAAGTCAGTTTCTGTACCACCATACATATGACTGCCATGCTATTAAAAATTTTGTCAGATGAAACAGTGCCCTTAGGCTATCAAATTGGAAATTGGATATCTAGACCCTGTGGGATTGTAAGGTTATCATTGACATATGGATGATTACTTTAGACAGTGAATCAATTTTACATGAAGAGTATGTTTCTCAGAGCCTTAGGATTCCAACACTGGCTTGGATTTCAACACCAATGAGTACAACTGGAGTCAGCTCAATGTACACAAAACCCAATCAACAGGCTTATAGAACTGAGTCACAGTCTAAAGGCATGATACATCCTCCATATGTAAATTCTATTGACAACCTTAAAATCTTGCAGGGACTAGATATCAATTATCAATTGGATACATCTAAGGACACTGTTTCAAATGAGAAATTGTAAAATTGTATAACAGAATGTCAATCTTATGAATGGCAGTACAGAAACTGATTTTGTTTAGAAAACAAATTATCTGCAAATTAAAACAAAAGGATTATAACAATAGTTTAGTCTGAAGCTACAACAAAAGGTCATGACATTATGATATTATAACTGTCACATGACCTAACATGTACCAATACTGGCTTTACCTGAGACACAGGCAACATTGGGTATATAAACCTCTCACTGATAAGACTGATGTGATCATTAAACTAATGAATCAACCAGAACAATTTCCTTCGATGAGTTATAATAGTAACAAAACATGGATTGGGGATAATCATCCCAGCAGATGGTATGGAATGCCTCCACACCTATTCACTCATCTGATTTAAGTTTATATTCTATCAGAAGTGAAGGTGACCATCTATGGGAAGCCAATCAGATAAATCCCACAACCACTAAGAGCACAATACATATGAGAATGCATTAGCACTCCTGTCCAGCTCTTCTACACATAAAGTTGTTGAAAGAAACGAAATCATGAACAAAATGAGAAGACTGGAAAAGCCAGTTATAAAATGCCCTGAAGCTAAGTGTCAGGTATTACCTTCCCAAGCAGCACTATTTATCAGAAAGATAGAGAACATTTTTGGGTATACTGATTACATACTTTACAGCCAATACAAATTAACATATCTGTTCAATTCGGAGTGCAGGTATTTTTAACCATATTAACTTCAGCCTCTATGTATAAGAAGTGGGCCATTCAATAAACAAGCTCTTACACATATCCAGTGAGATTCAGGGTTGGAGATTGTTAAGTTCTGATCCTTCTACTTGAAGGTTACCATAGATCAAACATTGAGCCCACTGTTACAACATTACAACTGCCAGGTTATCCAAATGGAAAACTGGTATAGGGGGTTTGTTGAACCACCAACATAACTTGAACGAAGGTATCTTCAAGGAAAAGTGTCCAAAATGTGATTAACTTTGTCAGATTGTGGATGCAATTGAAAGTAGATTCTTCCTTAGCCAACTATCACCTGACATCAGTACTATAGATCAAGGTAGGTGTAGTAGGAAGTGAAGACGACAGAACTATGATGGGAGTGGACAATATACAAATGAGAAGGAGATTTCTTCAGTTCAGGCTTGTAAGATTGAGTCTTCACACACCATAGTAAGATCTAATAATGATGAGGGAACTTTAGGAGCCAGTTGTATCATTTTTTGATAAAGGTAGTTGTTTCTTGTGCAATCTGCAAAGTAGCTGGAGAAGAATGTTGTGGATGGCTACTCACTACATTTGTAGCATGTTACTATCAAGCTGTTGCTAAGTAGAGGCTCCCTTTGGGTGGCAAAGTTTGAAGATGAGTGGAGACAGCTCTTGGAAACTGAGAAATCAAGCTTTGATTTCATATATCTGAATTGTCTAGTGACACAATATAAGTTAGACTGATCCATAAGAGTGACTGTATAAAATCCATCCACTGCACTTGCATGCAGTGCTATGTGGGTTAGACAGCTGTATAACTGGGTTCATGAACTGGATTCTTGGGTACTGAGGCACTCAGCTTCATATCATATGTAGAAAGAGCTGACAAGCATTATGCAAATTGTAGGACTGGACAAAATCATTCTTCTGGGTGACATTGTATGATCAATTATGCCATAGCCCACTGTGATCAAATATATATGGCTGAGTCTGGTCTTGAAGGAACAGGGTCATCTTGGCTGGCATGATGTCCAGTTCTTGAGGTTGGAATAGTGTATGGGATATTGATCCACATATTTCTGATATAAAAGATGGTAACTGAAGCTATTGTTCTCCAGCTTGCTCCCCAGTAATGATATGATTTTGAACTCGAAATTGTAAACTCATTATATCATTGCCCCTCAACTCATGCAGATATGTACCAAGGGTGTCTAAGCATGTAAAGACAGCAAAGTGATAACACTGAAAATCCAGAAGCTTTGTTGATAATGAAAGAAAGAAGAAAAAAGTTGGAAATTTATAGATAAAATATACTTCCTTTCAAAGATGAAACTACTCATTTTGAGGTAAAAAAAACCCCTACCAAACTGCTTGAATGGATTTTGCAAAGTGCATTTTGTACGAAACTACTCAGCATAAGCATAAGTAATCACTGAAGAATTTATGGAATTTTGTACTAATCTTCTAAATGGGAAAATCACTCCACCTAAATGCCACCTAGGTGGGCAGATAACTTTTCACTCTTCAGCCTTAAATTTTTTAATCAGAGAGGTCTGGATTTGCAAATAAATAGTAGTTCTCCTAAAATCAGTAAATCATGTGAAGAATAAAAGTTTAAAATTATACAACAATAGGACTTGTGCATACATTACAATCAATTACATATGAATGATAATGTGCTAACCTACTAAATCCTTGAGATCTTGTGTGGTTTTCTTCTTGTCAAAGGGAGTGAAGCCAGGACCTTCCTTGATAAAGGAACTGAAAAAATTTGTGTTACAAAAAGTAGTCTGTTGATGTTTAATTTTATTGGAGATTCAAAACTTCCAAACACATGGACTTTAGCAAAACTGTTAGATAAATAAATTAAATGTAAAAAAAAAAATATTTCAATGTTTAACATGAGGTACATTTAATACTTCATGAGAAATGTCCTCGAATTTGAAAGTTAAGCTGGGAAGCATACAGCCCTAGAGTGAATAGGACTAATCTAACACTGAAGACTTAATTTATGATTTGTATTCAAACCAATCAGATTTTATTAATTTATGTGCAAATACGTTCATTATTTTGCATGTGAAATATGTGTAACATTTCCATATTGTTATGAATATTTGGTGTTCACTGTTAGTTAATTGTTTTACATTCATTATACACTTTGGGTTATGTAATATTGTACCTTACAGCTTACCTTGTCCCAATGTTGCTTACCCAACCAAAATCATTGATTTTTTTAAATTCTGTAAACAACTATATACACAGTTAATAGTTTCTCTCTATGGGTTTAATATCAGGATCATTATAAACAGAATTAAATACATTTATTTTAGTCTGAGTCAAGGACATTTTGATTGCCATTTTCTTTATTATAATTTTGGTAACATGTTTTCCAATTATAATAAAGACTTTTTAGAATGAACTTTTGGCAATCATCTGGATTATTTTTTGTGCCTTAGTTTTTATATAAATCTTGTTTATTTGAAAATAAGTCATTCCTGTGATAACATCTGAAGAGAAATCATACTTGTTAACAGCATTTTGATTTTGGTGAAATTATTTAATTCAAACTAGTCTTCTCTGGTAATACAAAGAACTCATCTAAAATACTTTGAACAGAGAGCCTTGGAATTATAGTGAATTCAGACAAGAAAACCTTGGATCATATTACTGCAATTCAACAAATGACTGTTAGCACATCAATCCAATTCAGGAGATTGGCCCATTAGTACACTAGAGACTAAAAGGTCACTACAGGCACTTTCAGTATTGGATATTATTTGGAATACCACTAAAGTTTATTCAGAACTTTATTCATCAAGACATCTGTTAGTTATTATATGATTGTTTGAGATTTAATTCAGAAAACCATAAGTTCTTTCTACATCTTGTTGCTTCTCACTCTTTCCATTACTTATTTTAAGAACACAGAGCCATAATAGTATTGTATAGTTTAATCATTCTGTAAGTAAAATATCAGTAACATTACTGTATGCATAGTTCAATTATTCTCTAAGTGAAACATTAGTAACGTTGATATTTTACATAGTTTAATTATTATGTAAGAAAAATATCAGTAACACTAATGTATCATGTAGTTGTAAGTGAAACATCAGTAACATTGCTGTATTGCACAGTTTAATTATTCTGTAAGTGAAATATTAATAACACTACTATTTGCAAAGTTTAATTTTTCTGTTAGTGACAAATCAGTAACATTACCATGTTGTATAGTTCAATTATTCTGTAAGTGAAACATCAGTAACATTGCTATATTGCATACTTCAAATATTCTGTAAGTGAAACATCAGTAAAATTCCTATATTGCATAGTTTAAGTAAAACATTGCTGTATTGCATATACTACCACAGCACAATAGTTTACATGTGTTAGCTGCCCATGTTAGTGAATGCCAAATCATGTTTTTGTGAGGGTATCCATCAACAAATAAGAAGGAAGATTGTGGTTCAGAAAAAAAGTAAATTTTTGCGAAATCACAAACTTTATGTAAATATGAAAAGGACCAGCATAAATAGTTTCTGCCAAAATATAAATTGGAGTACATTAGGCCTAGTTTTTATGAGTAATGCACAATCAATGAAATGCCTACCTTTCCATCCCAAGACTTTCCCCTTCCTTCACATAGCGAACATTCTGTGCTCTTGTGAACAATGTTATAGCTCTCTCTTTTTTGACTGACATTTTATCAGCAACTGCCTACAATTGAACATTTATTTTTTATAATTTCTTTTTCATTTAACTATGTATATATTTATGTTTCATGGCTAACTTTTTTAAAGCATATCTGAAAATCTTTACTGCACTTGCTATTTATTTGTTTGCACTTTTAACACAGTATTGCCTATATCATTCTAAGGAAAACAGGAGCTAAGTGCCTTTGCCAAGGACACACCAAGATTGCTTACCCAAGCTGGCCTACCAAGGACACACCAAGACTGCTTACTCAGGCTGGCCTACCAAGGACACACCAAGGCAGCTTACCAGACTAGCCTAAGGGATACGGAACCCACGACCCTTAGATCATAAGTCTAGATTCATTGAATTGTGTTACAATGACTACACACATCTGGGTGCCAACTATTTGATGCACAGTAATTCTTCAAATTAAACATATACTGTGATATATGCAAAGTCAACTTATACTGGGTACATTTTACATGTTATTACAATTACATAATATCATAGATTGATAACAACCCAAATTTATCTGCCTTCCTATACTGAGATGTCTTATAGACAACCAATGAATATGGCCCGCAAAAACTTTAATATGAAAACTTAACTGGCACAAGATCTTAATGTTGATGTTAATGCTGTTGCCACTCAATCAAAGTACTGCCAATACTGGCAGAATGGAGGATTGTTGTTATGGGATTAATGCCATTTTTCAGCAAATGATAGGCTAGAGAATGTGGCTAGTATATTTTGTGGAGGAAGAACTCAAGAGATTCGCAGGAAGAACCATCCATCCACAGGAAACTACTGGCAAATTTTCTAAAATACTCAAAATGGCTGAGCCCAAGATTGGAGCCATCATAGACGGAGGTGAGATGTTACTGATCTGCAAATGTGAGCATAATATACCATTAGGCCAACTAATGTCTCAATTTATGGTATAAATAAAAACATGTATAATAATTTGAACACATTCTATGATAAGATGGATACAAAGCTATTGATCAAAATAGTTACATAATTTCTGACAAGGCAGATACAAACATCCTGGTAAGATAGACATACAAACAACCTGGTCAGATAGACATATAGCTCCTGGTTTGATAGACATAGTTCCTAATCAAATAGACATAAAAACATCCTGGTCAGATAGATATATAGCTCCTGGTCAGATGGACATACACACATCCTGGTCACACAAATATATAGCTCCTGGTCAGATAGACATATAAACACCTGGTCAAACAGACATACAAACATCCTGAACAAATAGACATATAAACATCATGATCAGATAGGCATACAAACATCCTGGTCAGATAGACATATAAAACTCCTGGTCAAATAGACATACAAACATCCTGGTCTGATAGACATACAATCATTTTGGTCAGATAGACATGTAGCTCCTGGTCAAATAGACATATGAATATCCTGGTCAGATAGACATACAAACATCCTGGACAGACATACAAACATCCTGGTCAGATAGACAGATAAACATTTATATTACAATTCACTCTAATAACAATGTAAATTCAACAAAGTTTAGAAAATTTCTCAATAGTGATATTTCTGTTATCTGTGGTCAAATAACTGGTCAATAATACTATTTAAAATTCACACTGTTCCATGAGATTCTAGAGGATAAAGTATCCACTTGATATTCATTTTAGCAAACTTTTTCTGATTTATAGGGTTGTGAATGCACTGTCATTGGGTACAATTCATCAATGTAAAAATTTTCCCATTTATAGAGTGATGAATGCAATGTCAGGAGGTGCCTATTGTTTAATATATCTTCATGGATGTTAATATTTTCTGATTTGCAGGGACATGAATGCATTGTCATAAGGTATCAATTGTTTAGTGGATCATATGGATACCAAAAAGTTTAATTTACAGAACAGTAAATGCATTATCATAAGGTGTCAACTGTTTAGTGGATCTTTATGGATGCCAAGAAAGTTTGATTTACAAGATTGTGATTACATTTTTGTTCCTAACCGGCAGAGAAAAATGCATTTAATAAAGCATAACAAGCAAATCTTTTTCTCCTCACTCAAAGCAAACATAAATGTGGTTTTATGTTTATTATCGACCCTCTCTTTTATGTTTTCCAAATATTTTACAATATACAGTTTGAATGGAATTAAAACCAAACTGGAAAAATAATTACCAATTCTAGTGTATGATGCAAATTATGGATTGAATTTCTGTATTGAACCAGTCAGATAATATGAAATCTGTATGTAATCAATTCAAAGACTCAATGAACAATCAAGACTTCTAAAAGCACAAACTAATAATACATATAAAGGAAAAATGTCAGAAAACTATGATTTACAACTGCTGCCCCCTAAACAAGATGCTTTTTATGAGCCTTTAGTAGGGAAAAAATACATGTACAACACAACTAGAATGTAAAATGTGCAACTAACCTTTTTAATTTCTCCACTCTCTTCAACAGTATTGTCTCGTTTTTTCCTCACTGTGTGTAGAGAATGAGAAACTTCAGATATAACACCTTGCTAAACAGGAGTTAGAAAAGCATAGTAACTCTTTCCTTGACTGTCCACTGTGTAGCCCACCTGTATAAGTCTGCAGAATGCAGGACACATATTGGTTCCAATAATGTTGATATAATAGTAATAAAACCTTTACATAATGGCCACTTGTATAAAATGGCCACATAGTTTGGTCAGAACAGATTCCAGTTTAAGAAATTTTACTCTAGTAATAATCTCTTCAGCTATTTCATGCCTTAATTTAAATCTTTTACAACCAAACACCATTTGCTTCCAGTCAGGACAAAAGTAAAATGGACAAAGCTCTTGTATGGTCTACTAAAATTGTGATGTGTCTAGTTCTCTGTCATACTGAAATTGTGGCATAATAAGTTATCTGTTGTACTGAAATTATAGTGTAGCTAATTTTCTTATACTGAAATTATGGTGTATCTAGTTCTCAGTCTTAGTGAAAATGTGGCATATCAAGTTCTTTGTCATTGTGAAATTGTGGTGTGTTACATGTCTAGGCTCATTCAAAAGTAACAATGAAAAGAGTGAAGCCAACAAGCTTTGTAAAATTCAACAAAATAATTTAATTCCCTAGAAAACAAGGTGAAAATATGAAAAAGGACTTATGGTTTGTGAATCTAATCCAAAAATTTAATCCAAGAATTTAAAAATATAAGTCGTGTTACAAAATATTTCTAAATGAATAAAAGTTTGGATGCTGATGAAGTTCAAAAATGGAAGGCAATGACATATTCTATAATGTTTTGTGTTGTTATGTCAACAGTTCCTTGTTGAATCACTAAAAAAAAAATATTCTGACTTTAAAATTCTGAATTATTTCCAATAAATGTCTTTGTCCAAGAATTCTGATGAAAAGCACTTCAATGTACATTCTCGTGACTAATTCCAAAAAATATAAAAGTTTCAACTGGCAGCAACAAAATACCTTTGAGCTCCAAAGGTATGAATTACAACTGACTAAATCATTATAAAATGTCAGTTTTAACCTGCAATCTTAAATCACATGATGGGGTCATGTGGTCACTTAGTTTGAACGGCATAGTAACACTATAGGTCGGATGTCATATACGCCATAGACGAATTGGATTTTACTGAATTAATCTATAAGACTGAATAAAAATGAAACAATTGTTTACATAGAACTGATATGCAAGCCAAGTATGAACTTGATTACAACCAATGACTTTCACTCAAGGAAATAAATAAAAAAAGTAGTTTACCAGTTCTGAATCAAGGTCAGGAACTAGGTCAGCTAAAAATATAATGTAGCAATACTGGTTAATTACCAAGTCAAAACAGAACTGAACTTAATTTTCTGAAAAAATGTCAAATCCAGTGAATAAAGTTATCACTACAATAACATGTAATGAAACAAAAATGAAATAAAAAATTTAAAACTAACACACAAGTAATTAAATTACAATATGTAGCAGGCGCATCTAGTTCTCTCATACTGAAATCATGGTGTATCTAGTTGTCATACTGAAATTGTGGTGTATCTAGTTCTGTCAGTTAATTTGTGGTGCATCTAGTTCTGTCATAATGAAATCATGGTGTATCTAGTTGTCATACTGAAATTGTGGTGTATCAAGTTCTTTGTAATAGTGAATTGTGGTGTGTCTAGTTCTCCATCATACTGAAATTGTGGTGTATCTATTTCTCTTTCATACTGAAATTATCGTGTATTAAGTTCTCTGTCATACTGAAATTATGGTGTATTAAGCTCTGTCATAGTGAAATTGTGGTGTATCTAGTTCTGTCATACTGAAATCATAGTGTATCTAGTTCTCTCATACTGAAATTGTAGTTCTCTGTCATAGTGAAATTGTGGTATATATAGTTTTGTCATATTGACATTGTGATGTATTTGGTTCTGGCTTAGTGAAATTGTGGTATATCTAGTTCTGTCATACTGACATTGTGATGTATCTAGTTCTGTTATACTGACATTGTGATGTATCTAGTTCTGTTATACTGAAATTGTGGTGGCATATCAAGTTATTTGTCACACTGAAATTGTGTATTTAATTCTGACATACCGAAATTGTGGTGTATCTAGTTCTGTCAGTGAAATTGTGGTGTATCTAGTTCTGTCATACTGACATTGTGTTGGCATATCAAGCTCTTTGTCACACTGAAATTGTGTATTTAATTCTGACATACTGAAATTGTGGAGTATCCAATTCTGTCATACTGAAATTGTGGTAGCATATTAAGTTCTTTGTCACAGTGAAATTGTGGTGTATCTAGTACCATGTCATAGTTCTAGTTGTCATACTGAAATTGTGGTGTATCTAGTTCTGTCATACTTAAATTATGGTTGCATATCAAGTTTTTTGTCATAGTGAAATTGTGTTGTATTTGGTTTTCTGCAATAGTGAAACTGTAGTGTATAATTTTTTGTGATACTGTAATTAGTTTGCCTAAATGATAGCATTTATGAATGAACATTTCAATTAAGAAATAAAATATGATTATCAATCTCAATTTTCCTTTCTTGAACTGTTTCTCTCAACCTTTTGTAAAATTGCAGAATTACAGATAGCTATTTCTGCACAACAGACTGTTCATTAATAATAAAAAATATCCCACTCAATAAAAGGTGCTTTTTAACTATAACTTACATACAAAAACATCTTCATTGACAATTTATTTTATTTACTTAAAATTAATATATACTATGAAGACTTTATACATGTTTTTGTAAGCTTAAACATTATATACTTCTTCTGACTGACCACAACTGTAAATTGTTTTTTCATTTCTTAAATTCATACACAAATAATATAAGTTAAAAAATATTTGTCAAAACACTCTTTCTATGATAGACAATTTCAAAATTGAACAGACACAATTATTGGAGAAAGCTCTCCATATGGGAAGATTTTACATATATTCATGAATTATTTTAATGAAATCAAGGAAATATGTCACCTGACTGAATTTGGATGAATGCTAATATATTTTGACTTAAAATTTAATTTTCACCTAACTACACAGACATAGAGGCATGTAAAATCAGGGTTTCCACCATAGCTGGCAGATGACACAAGTTCCAACTTTATTCTTTCATCCCAGGTACTTTTCAATTTTTACAATCATCTACTATAATTATATACATTTAAGGATGAAACAAAAAAACCTCAAGGAATAATCTGCCTTCTGAAAGTAATATTATTAGCACATGCTCTTCAAAAATATCCAACAAATGTAGACCAGTACAAAACAGATGGTATAGATGTAAAAATGCCATTGACTTCAAAATTATCCAGAGCTTAGAATAATTTCTTTGGAAAATAAAGTATAATCATAGTTCTAATGATATTCCTGGAACTGTCATTCAAACTGTATTTTACCTGCATACTTCATCAGTGAAACTATCAATCTAACTGTATTTTACCTGCATGCTTCATAAGTGAAACTATTAGTCTAACTATTTTACCTGCATACTTCCTAAGTGAAACTATCAGTCTAATTGTATTTTACCTGCATACTTCATCAGTGAAACTATCAATCTAACTGTATTTTACCTGCATGCTTCATCAGTGAAACTATCAGTCTAATTGTATTTTACCTGCATGCTTTATCAGTGAAACTATCAGTCTAATTGTATTTTACCTGCATGCTTCATCAGTGAAACTATCAGTCTAATTGTATTTACCTGAATTCTTCATCAGTGAAACTATCAGTCTAATTGTATTTTACCTGCATGCTTCATCAGTGAAACTATCAGTCTAATTGTATTTTACCTGCATGCTTCATCAGTGAAACTATCAGTCTAATTGTATTTTACCTGTATTCTTCATCAGTGAGACTATCAGTCTAATTGTATTTACCTGAATTCTTCATCAGTGAAACTATCAGTTTAACTGTATTTTATTTGCATGCTTTATCAATGAAACTGTCAGTTTAACTGTATTTTACTTGCATGCTTCATCAGTGAAACTGTCAGTTTAATTGTATTTTACCTGCATGCTTCATCAGTGAAACTATCAGTCTAATTGCATTTTACCTGTATTCTTCATCAATGAAATTATCAAAGTTAATGCATTTTACCTGCATGCTTCATCAGTAAAACTGTCAGTTTAACTGTATTTTATTTACATGCTTCATCAGTAAAACTGTCAGTTTAACTGTATTTTATTTGCATGCTTCATCAGTGAAATTATCAGTTTAACTGTATTTTACTTGCATGCTTCTTCAGTGAAACTATCAGTTCCATCAGTTTAACTATATTTTACCTGCATGCTTCTTCAGTGAAACTGTCAGTTTAACTGTATTTTACCTGCATGCTTCTTCAGTGAAACTATCAGTTTAACTGTATTTTATCTGCATGCTTCTTCAGTGAAACTATCAGTTTAACATAATTTTACCTGCATGGTTCTTCAAGTAAGCTTTCTTCTTTTTCTTTGTGATCTCTGATGATTCCTGCTCCTGCACATAAATATACATTTTGTATATCATAATAACAGCTATTTTTGGAGCTCCTAAAATTTAGTAATTTTGTCCGAAAAATTTTTATTTTTAATTTTATATGTTAGCAACAAGCAGAAGTAAATTCTAATGTGCAAAGTTACAAATTATGATGTGATGTGTCGGATTTTGAATTTTGTTGAAATCTAAGATTAAAACAATTGTGCTTTCAAGCTAACATAATCAAAGCAGAAACGTCTGGTGAAAGTTCAATGTTTGTTTCTTTATTTCATCTCTGAACATAAAAGGAATTATGTTAAGCTTCAGTTGAATCTGACCTGGTTATTTCTAATGGTAGAGGAGTAGCATAGTTATATTCTGTCCCATAGCAGTTCAAAAGGGACATGCGTCAAATAATACATTTTTCAATGGAATCTAATTGTGGTATGTTGTAAGCCAGTGAAATCGATGACAGACACTAGATTTGGGGGGAAAATTTTAGGAACAGTTATTTCTGATTGGTCAGAGAAACTTAAGGGCATACACTTTGAGAAACAATTTAGGAAACTATCTCTTGAAAAATCCTTTAGTCAGATTTTTCATGAGAGAAGATTAAGGTAGGCACTAGTTTAAAAAGTAGTGTCTTCATGATAATACAAAGGAAATCCAGATAGTTGTCTTAGAAAAAGAGACCAACTAAAAGCTAGGACTGATGGTTTGGAAAGAGAAAACGACAGTAAGGTACGCAATTTTAGTTTTAAGTTTTAATATGCTATTTCATTTGTTTGATTGTTTGCAGATATTATATATTATGATTCATGCATGTAATCGTGTATTCATTTCGTAGGACTCTAGTGATATGTTAGTTCTACCAGTTATTTCTTTGATTATTTTCATCATCAATTCCTTCAGAGAATAGATGGATCATATGTAATTAAATATTTGATAGGTAAAATTGCCTATGGATTTCATGAATGCACCCTAGTATATGAATATGTCATATTTCTTAGGATATAGGAATTAAATCTCTTGTGTAGGATATTTACTCTTGCGAGTAATGACAAATATATTTATATAAGAGTTTGCAATATTTAATTGCTCACGTTAGTTACTTTAGAATAATTAGATTTAGAGGATATTATGCATAAATATTTGAGCATTAAACTGCATTGAATAGCCAAATGTAAACGAGTCGTGTTGTAATGCATGCTGGCGTATATGACCACATTTGTCTGTAGAAGGCGCATGGGAATTTGAACCTTGCCGTGAATTCTGATATATCAAATATTTAATTATATGCGATCCATCAATTCTCTCAATGATCTGATAATTAAAAAAATCTTTCATTTTTATATCAAATGAGGGTGTCAATTACATGAGGGCAACATAACAAAAATCGATCTTTCATTTTAATATCAAATAAAAGTGTCATAACAAAATGTGATAATTTACTGCAACATGATCTCAACATTAATTTGATGTACTGAAACACTGTTCAAGTACCATCTATAAAAACAAACAATATAAACAAAAAAGTGCTAAATATATAAACTGTGAAAATACCTATGGTCAAAAAGATTTTTTTTTTAAAACTAGTGGAATTTGGAGATAATTTAGTTTTTTGGATTTTATCAATAATGTGAATTTGCTATCTTTTTTAGGACATCAATTTTCATAGACATTTTCGTTAAGACATCAATTTTCATTGACATTTTTCTTAGGACATCAACTTTCATAATATTTTTCTTTGGGCATCAATTACACTTGTTTGAACAGGTGTGTATATATTATGGTATCTATTGCCAAAACAAAAAGGGTATATTGTTACAAGGCTAGAGTCAATCATTAGACACTATGATTTTTTTCAGTCTTGATTTCGTCCAACAAATCTCTGTGTACAACACAATTTTTCCAATTTAATTCCAAAACCATATTTTCCTTTCTTCATATTGCAAGAGAATGTAAAAACAAGATGCACGTTATCATTATTTATGCAAAATTTAATTGCGAGGTGGCAAGTCAATACATGGGAATATTTTTCCAGTTATAAATAATAATTTATAAACTTCAATTTGCCTCAGATATTTATATCTTGTTCATAATAACATTAACTGAACCACATTGAGTACTGTTTATTTATAAATATAACAATTTAAAATTATTTATTTTTTATCCAATTTCCAGAATGTACATACAAAAAAGCCTGCAACATCTGCTGTTATGATTGATATTTTAGCTTCAAAGAATAAAAAGATAGCAAAACATTTTAAAAACTAGCAGCTTCATCTGATGTTTCCATGTGAAAAACATGTCAGATCAATTTGATTATATGTATAATTAATTTCCTTTTCTTATCTCCAAATGTCAGTCGACAAGCATGTTCACCTAACTTTCATTTTCAATTTTCAGTTATTTATTTTTTTAAAATGGATTTAAAATTATTCCCCCAAAGGAAAACCAAAAATTGCAGTGTGAGAATTTTAAAACTGACAGACTACAAATGGCAGTGAGATTTGTATTTAATGATAATTTAACTGTTTTCAGGTGTTTGTAGACTTGTTTCATTTTTAATTTTATGTTCATCTGACTACCAATAATAGTCTTACAAGGTAACATTACTTACAGATGTTGTATTTTTCAAGTAGTAAATGTTATAGTAATTATTGTATTGTTTGGTGTATCAAGCCACCCTTAACTGACTCTATCAAACCCCTTACTAAAACACATGTAAACACAGGGCCATAATGTCACTGTAGTATATTAAATTCAATTAATTTTGAAATAATTGTCATAAGAGCAATAGGCCAGTAATTGTTTGTGTCCATCAAATCACCAATTTAACTTTTCAGTAGTGGGATAATTGTAACTATTGTGAAATCATCTGGGGCAAAGTTAAACACAAGCACATAGTTAAATAAAATCCTCCATAGTCTACTATTTGAAAATTTAAAATGTTCCACATATAAAACAATCTGAACCTGGACATTTACTCTTTTGTACGTTATCTTCAGCACATTGGGTCTCAGATAATATGATTAGATCAATTTAAAATGGCCTTTGAATGCTGAAAGAACTTACTCCTTATTTAAATCATTTTTATCACTACTGAGGAAAGCTTCAAAATGATTTTTCCACATGTTGCATGTGTTATTTTGGCCAAGCTTCCCATCAATGCAGTTTAACTTGCTTCCTGAATTCACATTGGTCTAAATTTTTAAAAATGTTTGGCAAACAAATATTTCCTTCTTACATAATATAAGAGCACACTTACATTGAACACTAGTTTGGTGTAATTGGTTAGTGAGAGGTCCATGATGATATTTTCTTATCTCATTACAAAAGGTAGGCATTAAAGTTGTGCAGCTTATTGATACTGTCATTCCAGCCTGGTGTCACCCAGTGAACAAGTTTTGGTATTTATTAGCTAAGGTTGCATCAGAGTTGAACAAAGTTTCTACCATATCAGTGTATAATCTATTAATGTGTTTCACATGCACCTCATTGCCACAGCCATTACCATTAAAGACTACACCACAATATGGGATTTCAATCTTGATAAATAAGAATAAAAATGTTTGAGTATAACTCAAGATTTTATCATCAGTGAGGTCTGACCAACTGATGCTGTATTTCAAATTTAAAAGTTAACTAGGGCAAAAATCAAATTCAGGAAGTAGATCAGCAACAATATTCATTAAAGTAGGAAAATGGGCGGACCTTACTAGGGTGAGAATTGTTTTTATATTGCTTATATTGGAATGAGCATTATTTGAAGAGACACAATGAACCAAGAAACTGTACTGTGCATGTCACTGAGGTAAGTAAAATTTGTTGTGTGGTCTACTTACTATAAGTCTTAAGACTAATCTGATATGATAAAAACCATATTCATCACAAAAAAAGCAAAGATCATCTCTGAAGGATTTGAGTGTATTAGCATTCCATTCTCCAAATACATAAACATTTGGAGTATTAGCATTTTCTATAATAGAATTAATTTTGCCTAAAACATCAACAAATTCTCCAAAAAGATATTTACAAAAAGCAAAGAGGAATCCCATCTTAACAGTAATACCTGGCATCATCAAACCCTTACAGCCCCATAAGGTCTCCCTGTGTGAATATTGTTATAGATTCAGCCAGTGATACCTACTGTTTCATAAAATTTCTCATGTACAAATGACAGTCTAACTCAGTGTTATGTCAAAAATATCATAAAACATTCTTATATTTTGTGTATTTCTAGTTAAAGATCTACAGATATAGAAAGATAATCATTAATATAATTAATACTGAACCATCAAAAATAATTTCATTCAGTATTCCTTGTGTTTGTCTTTAATGCATCCTATATAAACAACCACCAACAGATGTTTTATCAGTCATGTGTAAACACAACCATTCAATGTAGAGTGTAAAAAAGTTGCTCATATGAATATATAAATCAATTTATGTGAATTTATAAATCAATTAATTTATGTGGATTTATCAATCAATTAATTTACCTATCTACAGAGAAAACAGCAGACCTCCAATGCCTGATCAATCAACCCTCATACACTCCTGTTCAAACAAGTGCTTGAATTGTCAGAAGCAATTTTGACAATTGCCAATACATCTACTCCCCACTGGTTTCTTCTTAATCCTTTTAATTTTCTAGTTATATAACAGCCTCACAGCCATTTATGTTGTAGGGATATTTGATATTATAATTTTGTTACTATATCATCCAATTCTTTTTATGGAACTCAAGTATTTCCTTAAGAAATCAAATGGTTTACTCCTAAACTGGGTTTGGGCAATTATCTCAAGTACATTGTGAGGTTAATACCCTTGATCACCTGTATCAATTTCAGTTGAAGTCTTTTTAAAACCTAAATACATGTTTCTTTTATAATCTCTTAATGTCTGATTTATGTATTTTATTGTTACTAAGAAATCTCACCCTTTGGACATGATCAGCAAATATGAATGTTTAAGAAAATAGTGTTTCACAAGTCAGCATTTTTGTATTAGAAAGAAATTAAGTATCTGCATTCTAATTATGCTTCAGTAGCCTATATGTATGTACCAATGAATGGTTTCTGCCCAAAAATATTAAATATATAATCAATGTTTTATAAATGTGTCAATTAATATGCATCCATACCTGCATTAAAGTCTTCAGCCTTATGCTCATCCTCTCATGCCTTGCCTAGCCAAGATACACCTGTAATATTTTCTTCTGTTGACTAAGCTGATTGGATACTGCATTATACAGTACACAACATGGTGGACCCCAATAATGATTTTACAGGAGTTTCAATGTATTTGGCTATTGGTCAATAGTACTTCAATCAAGCCCATACAATGTGTTATAACATGATACATTTTAAAGAAGATAAGGGATAAGGTAACAGACAGAGGGAAATGGATTGGAGAGGGAATGATCAGATGATAGTGTAGTTAATTTCTAATGCAATCAAATGTTTTTAGAACCATATGTGTTTTGAGTGATGAAACAGCTGATATGAAGTGTAACAAACCTGAGAAGGTAGATGAAAAGCAGAAAGATTGCCTCGAACATGTTGAATAATCTCATGTGCTCCAAACTGAGGTTCTTCAACTCCCTCTTCCTCAACCTCTGGGGATATAACAAATCTATCTCCACTCCCACTTTTAGACCTCAATGGCTTGGATGCTATTCTCTCTCTCTTTGATATTATATCTTTTGGTTTCTCCTCTGTTTGAAAATCCGAATCTGAATCTGTTGCATTATCTGATTTCTTCAGTTGCCTGTCATAAAGAATTGTCATTTGCTCATCTATGTCCGAACCTGTTGCAGCTGGATTTTCTTCAGCTGGAATAATATGGTCTGAACTGCATTGTAAATCTATATCAGCAAATTCTTTCCCAAATTTAGAAACTGTGTAAGTTGTACCAAAACCGGACACAGGCATTGCAAAAGTTGCATTCATCTTTCTAGTCCTAAATTGTTCAACATCTAAACCCTTTTGTTTCCCATCTAAATCTTTACTTAGTTTCTTAGGTTTTCTAGGTTGTTTTGTATTCAAAGTGTTTTCATTTCCATCTAAATCAACCATCCAAGCTTTCTTTATATGTCTTGCCTCAACATTTTCAATACTTGTATGAACAGATTTTTGCAAGGGATTTTTTAAAGTGCTGTCTCTTCTTTGCCCATTATTATCATGTACAATGAAAGTATCAACAAAATCTTCCTCCTCTTCTTCATCGTCTATCTGTTCCACTTTTTTCACATCAGTTTTGGAGGTTCCATCCATCAGATGAAGTGAATTAAATTTGTCTAGGGCATTCTTAATGGACTGTCTCTTCACTTCCTCTTGTCTTTCACGTGCTACCATCATGACATTTTGAAATGAGGACTTTCTTGCTACATGTCCTTGAGATCCTTTTCTTGTTTGTTGTACACTTGCTTCCTCTGCATCTGGCACTGGTAATTTGCTGATATCATCTCTAGCTTTTCTCTATAAAAAAAACCACATAAATTATACTAAGTATCACAATAGACTTTATCACTTGATTTGAATGAAAAAATAACAATAACCTCGATGTTTTCGATTCTCAAATTCTCAGCTCGCTATACATATAATTACTCTTCAACACTTAAAACTAATTTTGTTTATTTTGGCCCTAGAAACTAACATTGTCTTTATTAACAAATGATGAAAATAGTAATTTTTTAATTACCTGCAATTATATAAAATGTAAAATTAATTTGAAGGAAAAACTAAAAGAAAGAAAGAAGGATTTAGATTTTAAATGTAATTTCAATAGTGTTTTAGTTATATTACAATAATGCATGCATTGTGGCAATTCATTCCATTATCACATTCATAAATCTGCAGTGAACAGAGCAGCAAGCAAAAATTAAAAATGGAGCTAACTATGGATGAAATGATTCCCATCCAGGCATTAAATGCACTGAGAGGCCTTGGACTCACAGTAGCTACCAGCTGGTGCTTGAGGACACAGGAGAAAAGAACCACTCTGCTCTTAATATGGGAGAAGAAAGAAAATGCCGTACAAGAATGGCCCAGGAGTCAAAAAGAAGGGAATTCGAAGAAACTGTGGGATCAAAATATGCAGACTTAGTTATCCTGCAATTCCACGGTGACCCAAGGAGAAGACAAATGCAAGCAACCGAGTCAACTATAACAACTACTAAGGTTCTGATTGCCAAGGCTGAGCCAGACAACGTTCTGGCACACACATGACTACAACAGCAACAAAAGGAGACATTTGCCAGCATTGCCACTCAATCTCCTACAAGTAGGTTACCACCAGTGAGTTATTGTTATTGTTGTTGGGTTTAACGCCATTTTTCAGCACACGATAGGCTATTCATGGCGGCCAGTATTAATGGTGGAGGAAGAAACCGAGAAATCACCGGAAAGAACCACCAACCCACGAGAAGCTACTGGCAAGCTTTCTCATATCAACATTCGCCGAATCCTAGACTCTAACTCACGAAGACAGAAGTGAGATTGCAGTGATCCGTAACAGACAGTACTTTAGACCACTCGGTATGAGTGACATATACTCCTGCTAGAAAGCAGCAGGTTAGTAAGGGCAATAGTATTCCAAAATATATAGTTGCTTCTAAATTCAATACAGGTTCCAAGTACTACAGTCACTGAGGAAAAGAAATCTGGTGATGAAAAAATTGAGGTGACATAAGGGATACAAAAAACAAGTCAAAGGAGAGGAGGATAGTGACCCAGATATTTTGAGGTTTTATGCTCTTGAAACAAATGAGACTCCAAAATGCAGAAAATTTATAAAGGCAGTGTCTTATGTGGCATGGAGATCCATCAGGACTAAGAAACCGTGGCCTCAACAATATCATTTTGGTAGACACACCCTCCACAAATGCTATAATAAAGCATTCAAATAATACCCTAGGTCGACCCTAATAGACACCACTGAGATACTAACAGAACTACATGAGTTTTCAGGTACTCCCAACTCTGTGGTACAAAGAAACTTTGACGGCAGTGGAGATATGTGCAGAAGAAACCAGCTGACATACCTTCAAACGTGCTTCATTAAACAGAACCTTTTTAAAGCTACTAACCAAACTGCTTACTACCAAGGAATTCTAATTTGACTTGGAATCCCAATTCAATGAAACAACTACACTGATCTGATCCTTTGTTTACCGTTCAAAATTACAATCTCTTACCTAATATTAACTAAAACAAATTTTCATTGTCACTTAGACTCTTTAGTATTGAAATATTAAAGATATTTTAATTATGTACACTATAGTACTAGATATTTTTGGATTGTTAGGTAATAGGAAAAATTTTATTTACTATTTCTGTGTGACTCTAATTAATTACAAATGTGGCTAACACAATATTGGCAATAGGAATACCCAATAATTATACAAATGGTTTAAATTTGACTTGATTAGGTCTTAGTGTTTCAAGGACACTTCAGTCAGCGTTTGCTGCTTCCTCCTGATGCCTCTAACCCTTGACTCCAGACACTAAAATGAGTGTGTGGACCAAATCCCACTCGTCAGTTACCAGGTGACCCAATGTCACATCATTATAGTCTTTACCAATCATGACTGATGTCTCATTATGCTTTGTTAGACACCTGGTTACACAGAAAGCACAGAATGAAAATTCAGATTTTAAACTTGAGTCTTTGTTTGGTCCATTCCACTTTAGAAATATTTTCATTCAGGTCATTTGGGATTTAATTGTCTCATGACCTGATGGCTAATTTAAACAGCAGTCTTTGCATGCATTAATTGTGGGTGGGATGTGGCACATATTCTTACCCCCATGATCAATTAAATATCCTGCTTTGCATGAATAAACCAGTCACACATGCCTGAATGAGTAAAAGTGACTTTAATTTAACGAAGTAAACTAAATTGTGGCAATTAATACTGATGTCTAGCACTGAGGCATTATGCCACATACATATAGCTCGATGTCCCACCCAATCACATTATTTTGGCATCAGGCTGATCAGTCCTAACACTAACCTTTAAATGATGAAGACCAAGCAAGGCATTTGCGAGTACCATTATTATGGCTTTGGTATGACTCAGCCAGGGTTCAAACCCATGACCTTCAACATCCAAGGCCGAGACTCCAACCAATTAGGTCACTGGAGTGGTGAAAGAAAACAGAAATGTTATAACATAAACATAAACAAGAGGGCCTGATATTGCTAACATGGTTTGCATAACAGTTGACCATTTCAACAAGCTGGCTGAATGTAATATTGTAAAACGCAATCTAGGTATACCATCTCCTAAATCGTATACATACCATTTTATTACAGTCTGATAAAATGTCTTACCAAGGCAAAATCAATAAGCACAGTCTCTTGCCCATAATTAAAGTCATCTTAAGTCTGTGATGATATAAACCTATTTATTGAGTTTTACTTTAATTTGATGAGAAATATTGTCCCTAGATACACATGGGTAACTAACATAGTCATCATTATTCATCAATCTCTCACTCATGACTAAACATCCAAAATCTCAACGACATAATGCTATGTACTATGTCTGATTAAAATCTTGTCTAAAATCCAGTCTCTTGATTGGTAAGAGGCTCAGTCAATCAGAAGCAAACTCACTTCATTAATATGCATATATCTAACTCTTAATCAAACTCAAAGCATCAGTTAGTAATGTACAACTATTTACAAAGTTGGATAAATAAATCAAAAAATTAGAGTTGCCAAAGTGTGGATAAATCCAGCTAATATGATGGAAGTTCACCATGCATGATTTTGCTCATAACTGTAGTCACCTTATTAATATGCATGAATGTCAGTCATAATTATAGGCACCATATACATGATTCATGCACATAACTGTAGTCATCTGAGACTTTGATGATTTCAATCAAGATATTTGCCAGTGTTCAGTTGCTGGAATTTTAAAATGTACATCTGTCTTTGTTTATCTTGCAAATTAAAGTATCTAACCATGTTGTATGCATGCTTGGTGATCATCAAAATTGGACAAGACAGTCTAATAGTGAAGCTCCATTTGTAAAAATAAAACTACCAATAAGAAATTCAACTTCAGGCTTCACCACTGGTACAAGAGTTTCCTTATCCTTGAATAAAAAGCCTGTTAAAAAGTCCCAGTGTCCCTGGACTCTTTTTTTGTGTGTAAGTGGGCTCTCAGCTGGATACACATAATGTACAGTTATATAGATTCTTCTTATGCATCAACTCCATACTAATGTACATTTAAAACATTGACATTTTTCACACCAGAAATATGGCTGATTTTCCTGTTTAATTGTTCATTCTTAACATTAACATGAAAGTGGTGTATGTCTTTTCAAGGTTTAGTTATATGTTTACATGTATACAAGACAAATGTTACCACCATCAGCTTGAAATTCAATGCCATATGACCTTGTTATCTGAAACACAAGGGTCCAGGGATACAAACTTCAAAATAAGAATTGTTATGGTGTACATCCAAATGCCTATAATGGATCATTCTTAATTTGCATTTCATGTAATATAAAATTTAATAACTTGGGGAAAAAATACAATGATATGGTACAATTTTTACAATAATGAAACCCACAGCCATTACCTGATTATATAAACTACTGAATAATACAGGAGTACATTGTGATCCCACTATAGTACATTCTGTTATAACATGAATTCAGATATAACAGGGAAGTGATGTGGCTCCTGAAATTTTGTATACATGTATTCTTCTCATACACAAAAATAATTCTTTCTTAAAAGTATGAACATAAACAAAGAAAGCTTATTTTCATTTTAGAAAAGAAATCACATACACCACTCCCTCGATAACTCGCGCACAATGGGGTCCAAAAACATCTACTGCATTATAAGTGAGGGCGCAAGTTATCGAGGGACCTATAACAAACAGCAAAACAAACAAACAGATCGACGTACACAGGCAAAAGGGGTGGGTGGGTTGGTTTGGCATGTTAGTGTTGAATACTCAATAGTCGTGCTATGATTAACTATGATTAAATATTTGTTCATAGCGGTGTACTTTGTTTACTTTGGTCATCACAGAGTAACAATTTATTTCAGGATAACTTACAGGATATTGCGGAGATCATCAAAACAATAATCCACACGTTTTCCATTGGCTTAACACATGTATGATTTTGCAAATTGTGTACTACGTCACAAATAATTGTGTTGAATTGGATAAATTCTTGTTTGATCTGAAGTAGATTTTTTTATACACAAGATCGACACCCATTAAAAAAAACAAAACACAATGCAAATCAAACAACAGGTTGATATGACTGCGGAAGTAAAATGAATTTTTTTTTTACAAGGGTTAGCCATTACCAACATCAATTTAATGGGTCTACAAATTTAAAATAACTTAAATTAGAACACGATAATACTTGCAGTTTGTGACACGTTTGACAAATATCACTTCACATTTTCAAAACATCTGCTCATTTTTTTTCTCTTTGATTTCTCTGCCGCCTCTGTGTATTGTTCACGGGTGATTTTCTCTGAGCTGGTTTGGATAATTACATGCGGCTTCCTGATTCGCTGAACGTATTTCTCCCGACAATGAATTTTGTTTAATTCTATGTCGGTGCTGGAATCTCCAAAAGTGATAAAAATAATTTTAAAATATTACATCAAAATGTGAAACCAATTTTGACTGATCAAATAAAATGAATTTTGAGAACGGTAATGACCTCAAGAACTTATGCTATCGGCATGCTGCCTTTGATTTTTTTTATTTATTGTACTTCCCTTGCTTGATTTGATACAAAAGACATATTCAAAGGGGTAAAACAACAAAGGTGTTTTTTAATTGATTTTTGTTTAATGCAACAAACACTTCCCTGAGTTGTTGATCAAAACAAAGCCGGCATTTATTTAGGTTCACACAGAAGTACTCACGGGTTTCGATGTGACGGACTATTGACTAATTTTCATTTTTTCATAGAAGAGAATATGTTGTGATTCTAGTGTTTACACTGAAGTGAAATGAAAGGATTAGAACGTGAATTTCACATAGCAAGACATTTAAGTGGTGTTTATTTTATTATCTGTTGCCACCTCTTAGCATATTTCGTTATTCCTGTTTCGCCAGACTGATTATTTACAGAGTATTAACAACTTTTTCTCTCAAAAATCCCCAAACATAATATGAGACATCTAATTAGAACTTGAAAATTTCAGATATGGATTCTATCTTTACGGCAATAATCACCATTTCCGATGATATAATGAGCTACCGTATTTCATGTATTTTTCGTACTTTTTAATTTTTTGTACACAATCCAGTTATCAAAATAATAATTATTTAAATTGATCATAATTATTCATATAGAGCTCTTTGTATTTGAAAAATTGGTTAAGTTATCGGACATAAAATTTCCACTAAGAAGATTTACGTTTGCAAAGAAGATCAAAAATACCGTATTCTCATTTTGTTTTTACAAAAATTAATGATTTATAAGTATTTTTTATGTACGAAAATTTACATAATATACAGTATGTAACAAGGTTCAATATATTAGTTCTTATCGCAAATTTTTTTTTCACGTTTAACACAATTTAAAATATATTTCCTTTAAAAAAAAAAGCGGGAGCCATGCCGGACACGCGTTATAAGTGGGTTCGCAAGTTATCCGTGCGCGAGTTATCGAGGAAGTGGTGTATGAATAATACAAGACAATCGTAGCGTGGCTACTGAAATTTTTTATGCATATTCTCATAGAAGAAAAAAATTTTTTCTTCTTAAAATTATGAACAAAAATGTGTAAAAAGTTTATACATGAATCATGGCTTTGTCAATGTTGCAAATTGCAATTTTTTCCCTTATTAGTGGCAAAATATACAATCTGGCTATTATTTTTTTATTGGTAAGATTGTTGGCTTTTTAAACTTATATATACAACCACTGGTTTGGTGTGGAGAAATTCCTAGGTTCCATGATAGGAAGCCACAAAGTTGATATAAAGTGCAATGAAATTTATTTACTGTTACAAATTCTTTGTTCATATTAACAAACCATCTTAACAGTGCATTGCTTATCATAATCCACTTATGTTGACATCAAGCAGAGTACTGTATGTTTTGAGATGTCCCATTTTTCAAATTTACATTTCTGGTAGTGGAGATCAACTAGAAAAGGCATTATCTCATAATCTATCTTTCATCAGATTGTCGGCCACATGCTAGCAGCTTTATATATTTACAAAAGCTTACATTTTGTATGTGGATGGTAAGTAAAATTTGTCTTTTTTTCACTCAAAATTACATTCTTCAGAACATTCATATTCTCTGCAGTAATCCATGTCATAAGACCAGAACAATTGTGTCTATCATCGATTGACCCTTACATTAAATTTCTATGAATGCGTGGAAAGCAGCATCACTCAACTACCACAAATGTTAAAAAAAGGAAAAAGAAATATAAAAACAAGCGCTCTCACTTATTTATTCAGTAGGTAGCGAGGAACAGTAGCTACAATTGACCATATGATGGCCTTTTCATTTTTAAAAAATTGTACCCAGATAAAATAGTGGCTGCAATTTCAAAGAAAACATTACCTTTGAAGAACTGATTGTTATCAAAACTTACTCAGCAAATGGGGGAAAAAATCAGTCTCAATCATGCAATACAATTTTTTGATGTTGCCACCACAATAAGAACTGGGCATTTGTTTGGTTCTCCAAGGCTGTTCTTTGGTGGTGTATTCAATAATGCATGCACCATTCATCAATGAAAGCTGCATACAGTTTTCAATAAAAACAATGATCCTTTCTTTAAAGGAACTCAGTACCCAACTTAAATAAAAGCAATGGAATCTGATGGATTGTTTCATTTTCCAATATGGCTGGAACCCTTTTACTATACTGTGAAAGTTTCCTTTACACAGGAAAATGTTTATGCTTATGCACTCTACCAACGGTGCTTAAAATGCAAACTTTTACCAACTTGGGATATACTGAAAAGAAAATATGCTTTACTATTCATTGCATGATTATGCTATTTTTTCCACTGAATTCAGACCAATCTGACCTGTGACAAAATTATTGACTATTTTAAATCTCTACATATCTTCAATGGAATTACTTGTATTATGGATTCAATGTATGTGATATAATTCATGGGTGAGTACTTGGTGTTAATCCTTTATCAATTGCTAAACATTAGACATGTTTATATAAACAGTATAGTAAACAGTATACATGTATATGTACCAATGCATGGTTCTTTGAACAAAGTAAAATATAATAAATGCCTTCTGTTTTCACTACAGGTGTATTTTTCATATAATATGCATTGATTTAAAATGATAATTGTGACAACGAAGCACATATTTTTGCACCTGCATTTATTACCTACCACCACCAACCCCTACACATTTTTTCCGGTACAAGCATAAGGGATACCAATTTTCTAAGTAAAATATGTTTCTTCAAAAATGCTCACCCACTCATAACACCTTAGGAGAACTCCAACTACATGCCAAATCCAGCCCTCCCAGATATTACTTTTTAGCAAAAGGGAGCTAAATGTTGTCTGATGATCCATGTGGCGGTCAGGCAGAATGACCTCCCTTTATATATGACTTGATAGATATTTCAGTCATAAATGGTGTGGTAGGCACAATCCCTATGGATGTAACTGTGGGGAGGCTGGCAAGGTGTATGTGCATTAAGATTGGGTTAGTATTTTTTGAAGAAACATATTTTACTAAGAAAAGATTGTATTCTTCTTTGAAAATATCAATCATAACAACTAAGGAGAATTGGTAAAAGGTTGAGGGAGATAACTCAGGAAAACAGGAAAAAAATATCAAGTCCTATAAGGTAAGAGAGACAGCTTATAGGTAATTTGACTGGAGGAGACTCCATCTGTCGGGGTGTGGCTTCAATAGGGAAAAATATCTCCACCCCAGCAAATCCAGTAGAAATCATGAAGCCATACTTTATGAAGCTGTTGATTGACCTGGACGTGTTGAGCTGTGGAGATAGGTCCCATCAGATCGAATTAGGAAGTTTGGGATTTCAGACCTTGGAGATAACTGCTAGAGAATGTGGACTCTGATCTTCATCCCAACACCTAAATGATGTTGGTTAGAAAAGTTTTATTTTTTTGTTTGAATGCTAGGCTGGTGGCAACTGCCATAGGCATCAGGAACCAAGATGCCTAATACATTCATTTAAGCCAGGGTTATTTTCCTGTAAGCTGAGCAAATAACTTGATCTAAGATGAGATGGTCTAAGCTGATATAATTATCTTGTCCTGACTTAAGAGGTAGAAAAAGGCATGATCTTTTTTTCTGCACTGGAACTGTTCGATTAACGTACCACTTCAAAGATCTGACTGGATCATGTAAGTGACCTTCAGAAGGAGTCAGACAAGGAGATATGCTGTCACCTACACTTTTCAATATTTTCCTGGAATGGATCATGGAGCATGCCCTGCATGACCACAAGGGCACTGTCAGCATCAGAGGAAGAACAATTTCCAATATTTGCTTCTCATAAAAAATGGATAACTCAGCAGCAGATGAAAAAGAACTGGTTGACTTGGTTGAAAGCCTCCACATCATATGGTATGGAGATTTGCGCCATAAAAACCAAAATGATGATAACAAGACAAATTTAATCAGTGCAGAAAAAAAGGTCAGTGGACAGAAGCTGGAAAGAGTCACAAGCTTCAAGTACTTTGGATCAATTATCACAGATGAGGACTCCAAACCAGAACCAGGATTGCCCAGACAAAAGCAGCAATAACAAGTCTGAGACCAATATGGAAAGATACTAACATTGCTTTCGGTTCCAAATAAGGCTGATGCACTCAATTGTCATATCCATCTCTCTGTATGCTTGTAAAACATGGATGTTCATATCATATCTACAAAGAAGGATTCAAACCTTTGAAATGAGATGCTACCACATGATCTTGAGCATCTTATACATTAACCACATAATTAACAAAGAAGTCCACAACAGAATCCAATGAGCCATCTGATCCAATGAAGACCTCTTGACCAATGTAGAAAAGTGCAAACTTAAGTGATACAGTCATGTCTCAAGATCATCTTAACTGGCAAAAAGTCTTGAAAGGCACAGTGCAGGGCTGTACAACAAGATGCAGACAGAAAAAGAGGTGAGAAGACAACATTAAGGAGTGGACAGGCATGAGATTTGGAGATTACCAAAGGGCAGTAGAGAACAGGGAAAGATGGAGAGAATTGGTTGTGAAGTCAACTGTGATACCCCAATGACCTCTTGGGTTAAGGGATGATGATGATGATGATGATGATGATGATGATGATGATGATGATGATGATGATGGTGGTGGTAGTGGTGGTGCTGGTGATGATGATGATGATGATGATGATGATGATGATAATGACGAAATAGTACATACACTTTCCAGAAATAAAGAATGTATTTGTAAACTTACAGAAAAATAAAATTAAGTTGGAATATAATAAAGAAATGTTTATTCCACACTCAAGAACATGTGATTGAACAGAAACCAATGGCTTCTACCAGGCCTCAGATTGAAACATTATATTGAAATGGAAGGTTAGCAGTATTTTCTATAATTTCATTAGGTTTAAATTTCATGTGGTACATATTCACTGTGTATGCCTAGCATAATACCTACTTCAGCCATGATGCTAGATATCAAGGGGTTATATCATTATAGGAAGAAAGAGAAGTCAGGTGCAACAACTCTTCTATGTGTGCTCCAGGTAGTACCCATGAGCACAGAGCAGGCCTTGCATCACTGCCTTTCACAACATATCAGTCAAGGACATGGAGCTAATGATTAACCTTCGTTTGCAAGCTGATGGCAATTTATTTTTAGCTATGAAGCCAAGTTGCATCACTAGAACCATTTGACTTCTCTGGACAGATGGCAATATATCTCACTTATCTTTGCCAACAGATGGTGATAAATCTTTCTGATCTTCATGGCCTAATATCCTAGCATTATTGTGAACAGGGAATATATTCATAAGAGAAACAAAAATCTAATAGCTCTTTAAAGGATTGTCATAAATAGCACTTATGTATATTTTTTAAGACGTGAATTTATTTTGGAATGCTTTTCTGGGATTTTTATCATGTGATGGTCAACATGAGCAGTTGTTATCAGTGGAAATAATGACTTTCTTAACAATTCAGAATCATAATTTTCAGATTTTTCAGAGGAAATTGACAATATTGATTTAAGAAATGTTGGAAGTAACAATTCATTATCATCTTTGTTGAATTTGTCCAGAATGCCATAAACTGAGATATAATTAGACAATGTTCTACTTTCATTCTGTGAGAGTGTCATGTTTATTTATTTATTGGTCAGTTACTTGATGAGGTCATGTTTGCTCCTGGCATAGATTAATAAAAAAAGTATTGATCACTGAGCTCTGTTTCTTACTATTCATTTTCTAGTTTCTAACCACGGTGACAAATGATAACCATTTGTCATCACAAAGGAAAAAGATCCTTTAATCTCCTGTTTGACACAGAGGGCTATTGGTGAAGCTGGTCCTCTTGAGGCACCAACTTATTATTTTATGAAAAATGGAATCATTATGAGAAAATGGTATTCAATTCACAAATTTCCTTATCAATATTGTAGAAGTCATGGAATAAAAGAGTCACAATGACAAAAGGAGGTTACAGTTTTTATAATTATATCCATGGTTTCAGTATATAAAGTCAGTCAGTTATAAGGAAAATAACTTTAAAAAACTGGCCAATAACCCTAAATTATCACTCAAAATGTTATCGGCTACAGCAGCATCAAGCTCTGGTAGCCAACCCCCAAACCAGTGGCCATAATGACCTCAGCAGTTGATCACTAAAATGGTACTAACAGTTAAACAGTAATTTATTTTAAAGTTTTTACAAACTTAATTATTTACATATTGTGTTTTACTTCAATTATTTAATTAATTTGAAATTACAAATAAGTAATAGTAATTATTCATTCATTTGACAAATATTTTTACTTAATTTGTACTCATGTTGAGTAAAAGAAACTTCCTTAAAGAAATTAGTAGTAAATTAATTTGGTACAGGTTGAAATTACATTAGAGGTCAGACTTCATGTCAACCTTCAAGGTTCCAGAAACTTTGGAAGTCAAGGCATGGATACTAGTCACCACAGTCTAACATGCTGAATCCTTTTAAAGGAGGAGCAATCACAGGTTGCAACACAAAAAGATTAAATTTAAGGATAAAGATAAAAATGTAGATACCTGGTTGGATTTCGGAAAAAGATGCCCACAATATTATCCACAACTTTCTTTTATAAAGTTTGGCAATAATTATGAAAAAAGGATAGTATAAATCAAGAAAAAAGGTCAAGACAAATAATTATAGGTTACTGCATTTGTATGGGAATATATGAATGAGTTTTTCGGATGGATACAACCTTGTGAGTGCAAGTATAACCATCTGACAAAATAAGTTCATATTTTCCCATGCAAATGCAGTAGACTGACCTTTTTATTGTATGCTCATTTTCTTATTCTACCCAAGGCTTAATTATATAAACAGAAATACACTACAAGAAACAAAGAAACTGAATGTATGTCATATTCTAAACTAAATACACAAGCATAGATTTATCCTTACACAACAATATTATTATTGTGCACTTAACTTGCCCAGATAAATTTAAACTTAGTCACATGATAGACATATGTTTAAAAAAAAAATGACATTTTGGTCTACTTAAAATTGAAATTAGGAGTCATATTGTGAATGAATATGCATTGCAACAGTTTTTCTATTTGATCTGGAATGAACAGATTTTGGTATTTTTGTAGATTCAACAAAATTTCTTGATTATGTACTGGATTTATTTATATGATGTATATTGGATTTTAGCAGTGTCTGTACCAATTCTACATGAAATATACATCAAACTGAAGCAGCGACAGAGACACTAGTTGACATCTGCAAGTGTGTATCTCTTCTGTCATTGAATGTTTCAAATCATAAAGTGAGAAAATTATGAAGTCTTTCATCAACATATATGTTAAATATGCTATGGAATTTAATGTTTATTTCATTTGGAGTGCAGTAAGGAGGATGTAATTTCACTTGAAATATAGTCAAAATTACAGCACAATTCTGAAATGGCTCAAGTAATTTGGATTTGCAGAATTAAGAAAGTACATTGTGAGGAAATTCAGGATGTAAAACTGTATTTTTTTTTGTTGCCATTCTTATTACCAGCTAAAGAAGACAGTTTAAACCTTGCCACTTGTATGTTGTTTGTAAGGACCCAGTCTGGCATCTGTAGCTAACCTAAATCTGAAACATTGTATCCAAAAAGTTAACATGGACATATTTCTATACCTACTTTACACTTTATCAATGTGGTGTTTTTCACTAAGTCACTGGCAGAGGGTCTTTCATCAGGCACCCTGTGTAAAAACTGCATTATCAGTTTTCTCAGGTCTGTACTGTACATCTCAGGTAAAACTGGCATCTATGGAGAAGAAAATTGTTGCAATATATATATATATATATATATATATATATATATATATATATATATATATATATATATATATATATATATATATATGTGTGTGTGTGTGTGTGTGTGTGTGTTGTGATGTGATTATGATTTTAACATAGCTTTTAAAACATTTCAGTCATATCGCTACAATGTCTGCAGTGTGGCAGTTTATAGTGATGTCTATCACTGGGACATCATACCGCAGACATGTAGCATGATGTCCCACCCAGTCACATTATCCTGACACCAGGCTGACCAGTCCTAACACTAACCTCTTAATGCTGAGCATCAAGCGAAGCAGCTGTTAGTACCATTTTTGTAAGCTTATGGTATGACTCGATTGGGGATCAAACCCATGACCTCCTGCATCCGAGGCGGACACTCTAACCACTAGGCCACCAGAGTGGTATATATTTTATTTTATTTATTTATGTTCCAAGGCTCCAGGAACTAATCTCTCTCTCTCTCTCTCTCATCCTGATCAGGCAAAAACTGGACAGTAACATTTTACTACTTACACCTCCCTGGATAGAGATACATATTTGACCCTTCAGACAAAATCTGTTTGCATTTTCACTCTTAATATGGAACAATTACTTTTGGCAATCCTTTCTCCTTGCTATGTACAATATGTGGCAAAATAATGAAATTCTTTCAAATTTACTCCTTTAGTTTTGAGTCCAAACACAATAAGCTTCCAGTTCACTTGAAATTTAGCAGCCTTTCCTCTGATAAGTCTTCTTGTGTGCATGTCTAGAAGTAAATACAAATCCAAAATTGATTTCTAAGCATGAATCTTCATAAAAACTTTGGGGACACATAAAATTAATTTTTTCTAAATAAAAGTTAGTAATATTTTTCTCCTGAAAATTAATTACATACTTACAGAAATAGCTGCTGGCATCAATGAATTAAGTTAAGTCCACTGACAGGACAGACACTCTACTGTTAGAAAAGCAATTAAAAAACTTACCAGCTGGCATCTTGGTTGTGACAATGAATGAACAACAAACCCCAGAAGTGACTGACACTCTTCCATCATAAAAGAATTTACATGAATTCAGAACAAGGTCAGTTCTTTTTAACTCCTGACTGTTGCAACCATCTATGAAATCTTTGAGCAGTAATTTTTAATTTGCCACAGTGGCAGCCATATTGAGGTTGATTTGCACCATTTTCATTTAGGACAAAATAAAACTTTTGTTGAGAGCTCTATATTGATATAACAATGGTGGCAGCCATATCCTAGGTAAGATCGGCACCATTTTTACTTAGGACCTACTATCAATTATCAATTAGTTTCCTGGTACAAATGCCAATATGACTTTCCATTTAACTAGAGTAGCAAAAACTTCAATAATTACAAGATAACTGCATGGCAACCATAACAGATGTCAGATTAGCACCCACCAAACATTATAAGCAGTCTTCTGACAATAAAAAAACCAATGTTGATATGATGTTTCATTGAGATTGAATAGCGAGTGATAGTTTTCATATAAGCTTAATTGAAACAAAATTCAAAGACATTTCAAGGATAGAAACCAGATTCTCAAGAATGATCAAAAAGTTAAAATATAAGCTAACATGCCTCTAAATTAGGTAAAAATAATTAGTGTAAAATAGCTGTATTTGAAATTTTGCCATTAATTCAATGGAACTGCAAGTCATAACAATTTTACAAGTGCTGCAATTCAAACTGACATGTATAACTAACACTGGTACCCCACACACAGCCACACAATAGCAACAAATAAACAATAAATTATAATTTTTCAGTTCCCCTCCCTACTGATGAATTCATTTATTTTCTTAAGAAAGCAGGGCTTATGTCTCTTCCATCAATCTTGCTTTCTTGATTTTTAACTGGTCTAACTTTAAACACACCTTTTCTTTTCTGTCTCAGTTTTCTCTTTTTGTTTCTTTAGGTATTCATGATGCTTTGACCTGGATGAGGAAACTAGTTCCTTGGTGAAAGCCATTTTAGCAATCCCTCCAAACTTTTCTACATGAGCAATAATTCCTACTTGTGCTATTAGAGAATGCTTAGCAAGACTCCACTGTCACTTTCTTGTTAACAAAGACTCAAACAATGCTTTCCCATAAGAAAGGAGTAGCAACTGCTTCACAAGCTCTCAAAGGTCTGCACACTGCTTTTTGCTAACAAGATAAGAGTACAGGAGGTTGTTTATTATGTCATCCGCTACATCAACTCATTTGAAAAATCTGTTTCTTAAGTGCATCACACCTATGTCATCAATCTTACCTACTTCTTCCATGAATCTTCATGCTCTGATTTAATTTTTTAACATCTGCCATTTATGTATTTTGCCACTGCCTTTCACAGTCTGCATATGAGGGTTTTTCAAAATATAACCAATAAAGCAAAACAAATCTATCAATGTATAACATTTGATTCAGATATTTTAGTTGCTATCATTTTCACAAAATTCAAGTACAGTAAAACCTATCTTGAAAGACCACTGCTGTGAGACCACCTGTCTTTATAGACAACACTGTCAGTGCACAGATTTATTAATTATATACCATTGTTACCTGTTATGACAGACCACCTGTCTTAAGAGACCATATTTTTTGGCAAAAGAAGTAGTCTTTCAAGACAGGTTTTACTGTATATTCAAGGACACAGTCAACTTTAGTGACAGTTTAAGCACACTGAAGGATATGACAATGGATTTCAAAACTCAAGCACATTCAAAGTGTGCAAGATCTCTGTTAGTTTCAAATTAGTGGCAGTGGTGGCCACTGTGGAACTCAGACTAACACAGTTGTTTTTTAAAACCAACTAGGACATTCTGGACACCAATATTATTGCCTGGCATGGTTGTCTGGATTGTCTGCTGAGGTTGAATGGACAGCCGGTTCAGTGTGGTTTTGGTTTACTTCAACCCTGGAAGGATGTCTGGATGCCTGGTCTGATATGTAAAGTCAGTATAAGACATGGAAGAATAATATCTGACCCTGTACTGTATTTGCTGGATCCAAACATCTGCATGATTCTACTGAGAGCAAGGACTGCAGATATATTGCTATTTTCAGCAAAATGGCTGGATCAGCTGCTAGAGAAGTAAATAATTCACCATAAAAATGATACTGGCCAGATCGGTTGGCAATATGCCCAGCTTCATAGCCTAAATTAGCACCAGGCAAGGAGCTGGACTTATACCTAGTGGCTTGCATTGATATGTATGATGCAAATTTGTCGTATCCGCTTGTCAATATTCTTGCTTTATGAATCATACTGATCACTCTTGATCATTGATCTCTGATGGCATCTGTCTGTAACATATCTCCCATACGAAACAATTTAACAGATGGAGGGGTAGTTATTCCTATATCCCATTCTAAACTAGATAACAAATCAGAGAGACAGTGTAACATAAAATATTTTGATCACTAGATTCATCAAACCCCCTTTTCCTTCACCCTGAGCTGTTTTCTAAGAACACTAGACCAGACATCTTCTGTTCAAAAAGAGCACACCTCACAGGTCTTGGGTGCCAAACATATATTGCAGGCATTGCCGTGATTCATGACTTTCTTCCACAACCTTAAAACATTTGCATTTTTTACCTATACTAGTCATATTGCTACAGAGTATTTTAAAATATAGAAAGCAGAAGCATGCCTGATGTAAATACAATGAGGATATTTTCTTTGCCTATGTTAATTCCAGATACATTTTATCATGTGGTACAAAAAAAATGTGATATTTTAGTGGTAAAGCCATGAATTAAAACATATTGTTTTTGGTACAACAAGATGAAATATATTTCATTTGTAATTACATAAGAAAAAAAATTTTCTTTCTGTTATATACCAAGCTTGCTCAGAATCAAAGATTATAGGATGAAGATCACTCTTCAGAACAACATCTCCCCACCCACACCCTTTGTAAATTCACCTCACTTCATGGACTGATCAACCACCCACACCCTGATTTGTAAATTTACCTTATTTTCACAGACTGATCACCCACCCACACCCTGATTTGTAAATTCACCTCACTTTCAAGGACTGATCACCTACCCAAACCCTGATTTGTAAATTCACCTCACTTTCATAGACTGATCACCCACCCACACCCTGATTTGTAAATTCACCTCAATTTCAAGGACTGATCACCCACCCACATCCTGATTTGTAAATTCACCTCACTTTCACGGACTGATCACCCACCCACACCCTGATTTGTAAATTCGTGTCACTTTCAAGGACTGATCACCCACCCACTCCCTCATTTGTAAATTCACCTAACTTTCACAGACTGATCACCCACCCACACCCTGATTTGTAAATTCATCTCTCTTTCACATTGTGTAAACTATTTGATTCTATCTGAAAACAAAGAAAGCTTGATTCTGCAATACAACACAGCAAGTTTATCACTACTGTCAAGGAAGTATGTGGAAATAATTTCAGATACATAAATATTGCCAGGTCAAATTTCTTCAGCAAAGGTTATTTGTTTGTTCTAGCTCACAAAGTACTTGTTTTTGTTGCTGCATCTAGCTCACAAAGTACTTGTTTTTGTTGCTGCATCTAGCTCACAAAGTACTTGTTTTTGTTGCTGCATCTAGCTCACAAAGTACTTGTTTTTGTTGCTGCATGTTCAACTTTTGTAGGAAAACAAAGTGTCACTTGACATGATCATTAACCTGATATTTAACATGTGAAAATAATGGATTGAAAAAAATGAAATTATTCTGCCAATAATTTCTATATTTCACTCTAGAGTATATAATAAAATGCAAGATAATGAAGCAGTAACAAATCTGTACAAAATATCTGAAATTTCAACTGAACACAAACTGAAGTATACACTACATAGTATGATTGACATACTGTACCACCAAATATTACTGTCAATAGTTAACAGAAAAGATAAAAATTCATGGATTCTAGGAGGACTGTTAATAGTGTGGAGTAGAAGTTAAAACGACATATAGAGTACCACCTACACGGGTAAGGAAAAATAATATGTAAGAGTTAATTTACCTTTCTCATTACAAGTAGACAGCTAAACTTTTTAAGTCAATGCAAGGGCTGGATTCAGGAGGAAGAAATAGTGATTCTTAATGATAATGTGATTACATGGAGAAACTCAAGACAAAACAGATAAATCTGGAACAATTTCTTATTCAGCAAGGAATTAGGAACCAATACTACTGACAAATATGTTACCATTTGCAACCTCTGTAAAATCTTTATTAAATATGCAGGACATTTGATAATTTTGGAAATTTATATATGGTATCACAATCCAATACTGTACATCAATAGCATGTCATAAGTCATAATCAAGTAGTGCAACCCATGGCAAAAACTATGTAAGAAATGACAAAAGTTTCAAAAAAAATTTGCAGAATTGGGATAAAAAACAACACTAACACCAATAATTCAGTTCAGCTAGTTTAACATATAATACATGCTTCTTCAGGCACAAAATGTTTCTAAAGAAAAGAAACGGATGATGTCTTTGTATTCTAAAATAACAATTATGTCATTATATAATGTCATAAATACTATGTATCATCATAACAATTATATATGATAGGATTTAAAAGATATAAAAAGACAAAAGTCTTTAATTCCGCGCAACTAGTTTCGCATACAATACATGCTTCTTCAGGCACAAAATGTTTAGAAAGAAAAGAAACGGATGATATCTTTGTATTCTAAAATAACAATTACATCATTATGTAACATCATAAATACTATGTATCATCATAACAATTATATATGATAGGATCTAAAAGATACACAAGTCTCTAATAAAACCTGAATTTTTCTTTCATGCCAATAGATATTGTGCATGGAGACATGATTAGACTCCTAAAAGAAACTTATTGGATTCATAAATTTGATACTTTTTATTCTAATGGCCTTAATACCAATGTACTATATACAACTGTATAATTTTCTTTTAAATTGTTAAATTGTATATCCTTTATAACAATATAATTGTATGTATGACTGTTTGTCTCTATTTTGTTTTATTATTTTACAGAAAAGTTTGCAGAATGTTTTAAGCCAAAATTTTTATCATCATGCACATGCTAGGAACACAAAGTATATGCATATACTCATCATTGATAGCCAAAGATACTATGCATGCCTCTACCAATTTAATGATTTGTCATTTACATCCTTACAGCACTACATCCATTGAAAGAGACTTAAAGTGTTGCTGCTCAACCTGTAATGTACTGTACAATGAAGTCCAGTCTTCTTCAAGAAAGTTATTCCAGGTATGTATTTAAATGTCAAAGATGATGCTAAATTTTGTCATTATTTTAATTTTTGTGGCTAAAGAAACACTTTGTCAGTGTGATACATTTATTATTATTATTATTATTATTATTATTATTATTATTATTAGTAGTAGTAGTAGTAGTAGTAGTAGTAGTAGCAGCAGCATTAGAAGTATTATCATCATGTCTATACATGATTTCAATGTAAGATCTCATTCATTTGATCATTTTAGACCAAATACTCTTCTAAGTAATTTTGTAGTGCTTTTCAAATTTTTTATTTTTCTGCTGCAAGAAGCTATCATGCTGATATGTATTATCTACATTCAAAGTGTAATTTGATTTAATTAATTGGGCATTTTACTGCTGATAAAAGTGAGGTCTTTATGTTCAATATGTATTACCTGCATGGAAACTGCATGTGATTTCTGTGCATAAAGTAAAAATTCAACTTATGCAAATGACAAATACATATCACAATACACACATGCCAAATTGCAGTAAATTACAATTTACTTTTACCTGGAAATACTCACATCCATAAAAAAACTGGTGAGAATTTGTAGCCTGGCTTCATTAGCTATACATGTGAGACAAATATGTTTCAATCAAATTATTTGAAATCAATTATAAAGTCAAAAGAAAAACTTTAAATTATTAAACTCTCACCTTGCTGACCTAATGCACTAAAATAGTTAATAACTGTTTCAATATTGTGAGCAAAAGACAAATATAATCACAACAGGGTTATATTATTCATCTTGTACAAGACTGCCCTGTCCTGCATGGCAAGTAATATACAATAAAACTTGGATTTTGTATTCTCAGTGCCAAACCTTACCTTATTTTACACACTTGTTCCGAAAAAATAAATATTACCATTTTATCTGCATTCCATTAAATATTTTACTTCCTTTAATTTGAAATACACAAGTGAAGTAAAACAACAAAATGTCATCAAAATTTGTCTCACTATATTACAATATCACAGGTCTTTGTTGTTGTTGTTGTTACTATAGGGTTTAATACAATTTTTCAGCATATGATAGGCTAAACATGGTAGACAGTATAAATGGTGGAGGAAGAACCCGGGAAAACCCTGGTAAGAACCACAGATCCATGAGAAGCTACAGCTACCGGCAAGCTTTCTCACATACCCACACTGGCTAAGCCTTAGACTCAAATCAACACAAACAGAGGAGAAATGGTAATGAGCCATAACAGTAAGCACTTTCGACTACTTGGCCACTCAGGGCCCCCACAGGTCTCTTAAGTTACTTTGAAATGTAAAATTGTGCTCAATTTATAACATAAAATTCTGATTTCATCTTTCCAAAGACTTGAAACCATGCATTAAACAGACTTTTAAATATACCAATATTTGGATGCTTTGTAAATTACACAATGGTTTTGCCTGAGGTCATCACATTTGTGACATCAATTCAGAAAGTTGAGCAATTATAAATCTTTTAGTTCTGTGAGAAAACCACAAAAAGGATGCATCATATACCAACTGTCTACAGTGATTACTGTATTCATCTAAATATACCAGTAGTTTTGTGATAAAACTATCCAGATAGATACATCATGACAACCTGTGCCTACCATGATTACTGAAGTAATCATGATATAACCCATTACTTATGTGCCAAGACTAGAGAGATAGATTCATCATGGCAAACTGTATCTACAATGGTTACTATGCATATATGAGATATGTGATAAAACCAGAGCATTAAGACTGTGTCTCAATGTATACTGTATTTTACTTACTAAATAACCCAGTATTTATGAGATCAATCCATAGATATATGCACCAAGACAACCTGACTGTATCTACAATGGTTACTGAATTATCTAATGAAAAGTCCATGTTTGTTGATGAGATCCATACCCCATGGCAAATATTACCAGGCTGAATTGAGTGTCAGGATATACCTTGGAGTTAATCATTTTTAATAACCAATCCTATATTACATATTACTGAGTGTTTACCATCTAAAACACATTGTATAAGCTATCTAATTTTTTTAACTGAAGCAAATCTATCTTCTGTTCAATATCTTCCTTAATAATTCATGTTCAAATCATATACACCATTTATTTTTCTCATGTCCATGGGCAGTTTTGGATAATAACACAATATTATCAAAAAGCAGTTCTTGTGAGAAATGAGTGAAAGTACTTGTACCTGACCCTTTTTGACTCCCTGTATAACCTGATGAAAGCCACCTTGGAATGCTTTCTTCAAAGTCATCATCTCAACAGCACAGCACCCGAGGCTCCAAATATCAGTCTAAAATAAAAGACTAATTCACTGAACCACAGACTCAGAAGATCTGTCTAAAATAAAATGTGTGCAAGACAATATCCATGGAATATAAACTATTGGCTGTGAGAATCAAAAGACAAGTATGAATTGTTAGGTGAGACTATTATTCAGGGAATCAGAACAATGGACTCTGATAATCAAAAGATGGGTCTGCAGTTAATCTGTATGACTAGCTGTGTTGTTTCCTGGCAGGAATCAGCATGAATACATGTTAGCATTAATAACTGTAATGCACATATAATTGGTGCTGAACAAACCAAAACCTTTAACTTTCCTAAATATTAATGTCTAACAGTGATTAATTAAGCACCCAATCATTTATCACAAACAAAAATTGGAAACTGATGCATTGTTTTTGTGCTCTAATCAATTATGTTGTTTCAAAAGCTTTTTACAACTGCATTTTGCAAAGTTAAAGATGTAAATAGCATACATCTTTAGCAACTGATGTCCATGTCTCAGCTATAACATAGAAATTTAACTGACTAGAGTCAATGGTATTACCATAATACCCTAACAAGCTGATACTGGAGGTAAACAACTGTGAGTTTTATCTTCACTGATTATTTGTCATTGCACTTTTCTGTATGATGCAAGTGAATTTGGACACTATTAGGTAGGAGCTGGGGTATTTTGAAAAGCTACTTAATAGTCCCTGCTCACAGCATAATGCTGTTATGAGTATCAATGTTATAAGTGAGATAGCATTATGTGCTGGTGGGTTTAATACAAAAACACCATTTATCATGAAAAGGTAATCCCTGACCATACCATTTTCATATGAAGGCTAGAGTTATGCTGAGGAGCTATAAAGTAAAAGACCCCTTTTATAAATGTAATATAAGGAAATGCAAATGTATAGTAAAGAATTCCTGTACAAATGTAATATAAGGAAATGTATAGTAAATTATTCCTGTATAAATGTAATATAAGGAAATGTATAGTAAATTATTCCTGTAAAATGAAGTATAAGGAAATGTATAGTAAAGGACCCCTGTATAAATGTAGTAAAAGGAAATTTATAGACATTTCTTAATAAATGTAATAAATGAAAATTTATAGCATAGGACCCTTGTATAAATTTGGTTTATAAGGGACTTTACAGTAAAGGCTCCCTGTATAAATATTATATAAGGAAATGCTTAACATTAGACCTCTGTACAAATGTTATAAAAGGAAATTAATCGCATATAAGGAAATTTATAGTAAAGGTCTGCTGTATAAAAGTTATATATTTAACCTTAGAAAATCCCCCATATTCTTAGGCAAGATTAAGTCTGCATTATTAAATGCTCTGTTCCACATCCTGTTCTCATTCTTCGTCCTATATAATCCCAACACACACACACACACACACATTTTCCTAAAACTAATAAATATTTAAATATCAGATTCATCCTGAATTAGGCATTCAAACAAGACCTCTTTTTCATAAACTTCTTCTACTGCATTATATGATTAGCATAAGCCTTAAAATACCTTGCACAAGCAGTGATCTGTGACTTTTTGAGGCAAACAATGAAATTACCTTGCACAAGCAGTGATCTGTGACTTTTTGAGGCAAACAATGAAATTACCTTGCACAAGCAGTGATCTGTGACTTTTTGAGGCAAACAATGAAATTACCTTGCACAAGCAGTCATCTGTGACTTTTTGAGGCAAACAATGAAATTACCTTGCACAAGCAGTGATCTGTGACTTTTTGAGGCAAACAATGAAATTACCTTGCACAAGCAGTGATCTGTGATTTTTGAGGCAAACAATGAAATTACCTTGCACAAGCAGTGATCTGTGACTTTTTGAGGCAAACAATGAAATTACCTTGCACAAGCAGTCATATGTGACTTTCTATGGCAAACAATGAAAAATAAAAGGAAAAGATTTTAATGTTTAACAACTAGATTTGCTTTTGTAGTTGAAATGAACTAAAATCACCTTGTTGATTTTGGTTACTACTGGTAACATTAATTGTTTAAGTAAATGAGGTTCCACTAACATTCAAATATAATTCCAAACCTTATAATTGTAAGGCTGATATGAAAATATCTCTGGACTCATATAAGCAGGTGTTCCGATAAAGCTTTCTGCCATACTTCGACTGGGATCAAGTGCTCTTTGAAAATAAATGAAAAACAAAAAATATTAAATAGAAATTAATGTGTAGAAAAATTTACAGAGTATAAAGCAATCGTGTAAATAATTCAAACCTAAGTAATGAGAAATGACTAGAATAAAAGAAAGCATGACAAAATATCAATATCTAAACTTTCAAAATATATTAATATTTTTAATTTGTGGGAAAGAACTTATACCCATGCTTAGTTTATTATATATTGTCTTACATTTTCTTATCAAATATTGTCTTCCATTTTGTTATTAGTCTTTTATTTCATTATTATGTACTGATTACATTTTGTTATTACATATTGTCTCATATTGTTATTACATATTCCTTATTGTCTTACATTTATATAGCTCTATGCAGTTGAGTATTTCTACATATTTACAGGACTCTTAAGGTTTTAAAGAATTGTTATTGACTTCCATTTTAAAATAATGTAGAATTGTTGTTGTCGTAGGGTTTAATACTATTTTTCAGCATAAGATAGGCTATACATGGCAGCTAATATAACTGGTGGATAAAGAACCTAGGAAAATCATGGGAAAAACTACCAACATATTTAAAAGCTACTGGGAAGCATTACCATGTACACATGTTAGTTGAGCCCGAGACTCAAACCTACATAGACACAGGTGACATGGTAGTGATCTGGAACATTGAGTTCTTCAGACAATTCAGCCGTTCAAGGCCCCCAAAAATCATGAAGATCTGTACTCATTTCTCATTCTTCTATATTATATATTTTTATATTTCTTCATGCCATCATAAATGAGATAAAACACTTTTCAAATACTTAAGTTGTCTAATTTACATAATTATATAACATCCAAAGTTCAATTGGGGAAAACTTCACACATGAGAGACATAATTAAAAAATCTGAAGTCACTAAAATCTTCACATGCAAGACTTTATTGAATCCAATTTTATGGCTCATAAAAAATTTCATGTAGAACAAGAAGATACTGATAAAAGTACAGCTAACTGTACAATAAATATTTTTGTTATTAATTTATTAACTGCAAGCCCATGTGTGAAAAAGACAAGATGACAGGCAGAAGGTTGTGAGTGGTCAATGAAAACTGTACTGCATGACACTAAGTGACAGCTTAAATTAAAACTATTGGGAAGTAATGTAAAATCAAACTGATTACAGCCTAGGTGAGAGTAAAAAAAATATATGAAAAATTAAGAAAAATAGTGGTAAAATGAGTGGATACATGCTGTCTCAACATAATGAAAATAGAATATCAATAAGTGTATTATGAATGGCACATTCTATCTTTAATAGTCCTCTATGCCCATCCTCTCATATATTGTTATCTATGCACATCCTGTCTTTAATATTCCTCTATGCCTTCCTGTCTTTAATAGATCCCTATGCTCATCCTGTTTTTAACAGTCCTCTATGCCATCCTGTCTTTAGTAGTCCTCTATGCCCATCCTTTCTTTAATAGTCCTTTATGCCCATACTATTGTCAACAGTGAGTCTTCTATACACATCCTATCTTTAACAGCCTTCAATCCCATTCTGTCTTTAGAAGTCTTCTATGCCCATTCTGTCTTTAGTAACCCTCTATGCCATCATGTCTTTAATAGTTATCAGTGCAAATCCTGTCTTTAAGAGTCCTCTATGATATCTTGTCTTTTGTAGTCTGCTATGCCATCATGTCTTTAATAGTCCTCTATGCCCATCCTATCTTTAACAGTCCTATATGCTATCCTGTATTTGGTAGTCCTCTAAGCCCATTCCATCTCTAAAAGCCTCCTATGCCCATCCTGTGTTTTAATAGTCCTTTAAGCCCATTCTGTCTTTAAGTCTTATATGCCCATCATATATTTAAGTCTTCTATGCCATCCTAATTACTAATGCTTTATGCTTGTCCTGTTTCATATTCTTCCATGCCCACCCTGTTTTTAATAGTCATCTATAATCATCCTGTATTGATTAGTCCTCTATGCCCATTTTGTCTTTAGTAGTCTTCTATGTACATACAATGAATTTTGTATGTTTAAACTGACTTTCTTCTTTTATGGTCAGTTACCTTGAGCTTTGGATACCATCAGGCAAGTGATAAACTATACATAAAGTTTAGTCTTTCATTCCCAAATATTCACATTTGACCTTTTGAACTCAAATCAACAGACTTCTTCCTTACCCACAAGAGCAAGCCAGCCAAAAATGTCTAGTTCATCTGTTGGATGAAGAACAAATTTTATTTTCTCAGTTACTATGACCTTGATCTTTGACCTTTTCAAATAGAAATTAATAACCTTACCCCAAGTGTATGGCATACAGAGTTTGGTAGCCACTGATAGAGAAGTTGGGTTATTCAGTGAAAACCATTTTTTCTTCTTTCAGTCAGTTTACTTGACCTTTTACCTTACATCATGGGCAAACTAATAACTATGTTTTGTAACTGTTTATGATAGAGCACTGTTGCATATAAACCATTTCTCTTCTTTCTGTAAGAGTGACTTGTACCTTTTCCACCATAAAATCAAAATGTACCTTAATTACCCCCAAGTTAAAACCATCCAAAATGTTTGGTAACTGTGTATGATGGAGAACCAGAGGTGTAGTTTGAAAACCATTTTATTTCCATCACAGAGGCCTTGACCTTTGAAGTTTTAAGGTCAAAATCAATAAGGTTCATCCTTACCCAAATGCAGCATATCAATACAATCTGGTGGATGGTGGAGTTCTGAGTTATTGTACCATTTGGTAGGATACATTATTTAAACAAAATGACAAATGTACATAGATTTTTCACATCAATAATAAATGAAAACAGAAATCATGTACAGAACCTGACCATGTTTTTTTAAAACACATGTATACTGAGAGAAACAGATCAATGCTTTCAAAACATATATGCAACAAGTAGTTATGACTCTTTTGAAATGACTTTATTTCTGCCGAACAAAAAAATCATTATCAAAATTATTCATCATTTGTTATCTAATTCTGAATGTTTGATGTCTCTATCTTTCCATGGGGAGGAGGTCTTCATACATTACCTATTCAAATGTCAATTACACACACACACATGCACACACACACACACACACACACATATACACACACACAGAGTTAAGGATTTTAAGTGTAAAAACCTATGGCCTCTAAAGCTTTACTATGATGGATGGGGAGTGCTTTTTATGTCATAAATTTGACATATTGTTTATGCCAATGATTATATAAACTGTTGACAGAATGAATCTGAACAACATAATGTATTATAAATATTCAGATTGCAACTCACCCTGATATCTGTATTTATTTAAATCATTCATATTGTATGTCAAGTGTGATCACTGATCATGTGGTAACAAATATCTTCAAGTTCAACCTCACACATTGTTAAATGCTCACCAAATCTTCTGGAAGTTTATTTTATACAAATTTGTCAAACCCAGAAATGTTTATCACATTTAAATTCCCATACATATCATCATTTGAAGTGCTAAGCTCAAACATCTGACATCATGAAAATATCTGTAGGCATGATGGCCGACACTAGATCACATAACCAGTTCCAAACAGCAAATTTGTCAAGTTCACAATTTGATTAAATTTCACTTGTTTGTTGTAAATGCTGACCTACTTTTATACAAGTATAAATATGTTTTGAATATTTATATATTGTTTTCTTCACCTTTTTGCTGGTCAATATACTTTCAATGTTATAAGTGTTCATTGGTAGATGTGTACTCTTCAATCAAGCTTAGCTGTCTAGGTTACAACTTAAAATACTTTCACGGATGGTTGATAGACGCAACATAATCCATAATGTTTACATATTTGCTAATGACAGTGTATAAATGGTCATGTGACGATAGTTAAATGGTATTTTGTGCTGCTGGTTGTAGAGTAACCCTTCAGCACAATCCAACCTATTTGGCATCCAGGACAATTGATGTTCGATTAAAATATAATCACATAACTATTTTCAAAAGGGTATAAATATGAGTGAAATCCCTAATTTGGCATATAGGCAAATAGCTGTCAACATTAGTTTTTCTATCTACATATCTCCACCAAATAAAAAGAACACTGTACTGAGGACTCAGGATTAGTAGCATATTTCTTTAAAAATTTTCAAGGTATTATCAAGGTTTCTCAAGGTTCAAAACCATATTTTTCAATGTGCATTATTACATTAATTTTAAAGGATACATATATGAAACTGTATGAAAACACAAGTTAATACTTACTATTACTTCATACGAAGAATATTTCTTGCAAATTAATTTTTATAGAAACGTTACAAAACAGGAATTCAAGAGTATAATCATTATTCTGATTAATACTAAACATCCTATATGAGGGCATTAAAATAATGTACAGTCATTAAACAATGTCATTCTACTCTACCTGCACTATTTAGAAAGTCCAAAATATGTTTCAGTTCCTCCTAGCCCATCATCAAGCTGTTTTTCAAGAACTCATAGTTCAGTGATTTTGTCCTTGACACTTTTCCAAAAACTATATTGATGTTGTGATAAAGGAAATTTTCCTACGGGTCCCTGCATAGTCAGCAGCTATCATTGTCTCCATATCTTTTTCAGTACCTGCCTTTCTTTTTCACCCATCCCCATAATAAACGGAACAAAGATGAATGCATTTATTTTTGTTAAATATTACCATTTAAAAACTATGTGGATATTTAAAACTATTTCATATTAGATATATTAATATTTTTCTCAGCTTGGCTGTATTCTATTTATCTTAGATTTATCATGTTCTGTTCAATTACTGTTCATCCTGTTTGCACTCAATCCAAAAATAGAAATGGATCTAACTAATTTCATAATTAAGACTCTAAACAGTTTCTAATTTAAAACTTGAATCTCTGTGTTACAGACATACCAGTATTGTCAAAAACACTTTCATGCTGGCTTCTTGTTTTGCTATATTAGCTGCCATTACGAGAGCTTGGTGGTTTTTGTTTCATCTGCATGTGACTGTAGAGCACTCTCTCCCACTGTACACAAATCAATATACCTCTGGCATAATTTACATTTTTCAAAGCTCTCTGAGAAAGATCTTATAATCCAAACATTATATCCTTCGTGTCTAGCCACTGAAGTTGGAATCGGCAGCCAGCCATTGCAAAGCATACGAATAATTCAAATTTAAACCGTGGCTTCATCTAGTCTTTGTAGAATAGAAGTTCAAAATGTACAAGTATGCAGTGTTCTGTTGTAGAAATTTTTGTTCTGGCACAAACTTAGCACAAGATATTTCATAATGTGTTTCTCTTTTATTTTTTATTTAAATCTGTAAAATGAAAACTATTTATTAAGTCCTTTTGGTTTCAAGAAAATCTAGGCTTTTCAAGGTACCCAGACAATATTTTGAATTTTCAATTTGTTTTCAAGACTTTGAGGGACAAATTCATCTTTTCAAGGAATTTCAAGGATTTTCAAGGTCACCTACGGACAGTATGAGGTAGTTATAATTACAACTCTATTAAAAGACATTAAAAGCTCATAGATACTTATAAGAAAAAAGACAAGTCAACAAATTTTAATTTCTCTATCCTCATAAACAGACTGGGATTACATATATAGTACAAAAATATGAATAAATTCAATTCACTGCTATTGATTCAGGCTTAATATAAAAGTAATATTATGCCATATTAAATAAAGCAACTATATCCCACCTCACTAAGAATTTTGGGCTAACTTTCCAATTCATCCTAATATTTATGTTATGGTTAAGAAGGACAGCATATTATAGCATTTGCATATTGCATATGTTACACATAATCAAATACATACATTTGTGTTTTAGACATATTTCTTTTATTAAGCATCTTCTCACAATTTCATAGTCAAATATAAAAAAATCATGATTTTCAGCATTTATTTAAATTTATTTATTACATTTACACAAGTTAGCCCATAACCCCCCAATCTGTTACAAATGGTGTCTGAAGAGGCATGTCATAGTTCTATATGACATCTGGGATCAAACTTATGTCCATTTTTAAAGTGTGGTGGCAATATCAATATCAACAGGGCTAAATATCAACCCATAATTACTCGAAGTCTCAAAGGAGGACAAAAAAACAATTGATACCAAAGTGTTGTTTTGAGAATGGCACAAAGTCCTGTCTCAGAAACTGAATTTAAACAGAAGGGCCAAGATCAAATAGAAATTGGACAAACAAACATATGTGTAAAAGAAAATGAGGTTTCCTGCAACAGCACTGATGAAGTCTATAATAACAAACATGGCTGCATGAGTCATTTGCCCTTGGTGTACCCATGAAAAGTCAACTTATAGGAGAATGATGGAAATGAAGAACCATGTTGAAAGATGGAGTAGTTCTATCCTGAAGACACTACCACCTGAATTTTTAGCGAGAGCAAAGGGTTCTAACTGTCCCTAGAGTCAGAAAATTATAAAAAAAATTGTTATCTGCAATGCATGAGAGTTGATTCTATGACGGCCATCAGAATGAGAACAGCAGTGTTGGGCTGACTGGGAACTATTAAGAAGCCAACGAAGGGAATGAAGGAGTGGGAGTCTGGCTGGGACACCATGATAAGGCAAATGTATAAATCAAGCTTGCACTCAAGTAGAACCATAAGACCTGATATGCCAGTGTCTGAATCCAGGTTTGTTCCTTCCTATGATGAAGATATCGAGTTGCCTCAGATGAAGAGAACCTGATGTGTGTCATACTCACCCACCTGACCAGAAATACAGATGGAACTCAAAGAGAAGTCTTTGCACATGACAGGAGACAGAGTTACAATACATTCCATATCCACAAATGGTACCTTATGGTACAGGTGTGACATAAAATGAGAGGACAACAGTGTATGATTGTTGGATACTCTCCTCTGGAATGTGAATGCTAGAACGGACACCTCTTCAATGATTCCTATTCCCATTATGACAAATGTAGAAAACTTTGAAAGAGAATTGAAACTCAAACTGGCCAAAATTATAGGAAATAATAAAGATGCCATCACATATATCAGCCAAGCTTCAGCCACATTTGCCCAATCTCATGCAACAGAGGAATCTTCTGACAATTTACCAATCATGTCAAAGAAAAAGAATCTGTATTTGCCTGAAGCCCTAGACCTGTCTATGAAAATTTCTTCTCCATCACCAATTCCAGGCACAGCCAGTAATAAACTAAATATGTGCTTGACCAACAGGAAAGAATTTTGATGCTCTTGAAAATGAGATGCATGCCTCTTTTGGCCCCTGCCAGCCGGGACTGGAAAAAAGAGATCCAGTTTACTTTTATGGAAGGGTCTACTGTGATCCACTGGCCACAGGAGAGATGGACCAAAATGACCCATGACCAGAACTGTTATCATTGCCATATGCATTCATGACATTATAGATGGGGATGGGATCAAGTATGAATCCAGCCCTGGAGAGGAATTATCTTCTAGACTAATACAATATGCTAGCTCTTCCATTATCAGCTGAACCTGCATATGTGGGTGAAATGGTACCAAGAAAAGCCAGATAATATATCTATGAATGGCTGCAACAATTGGCCATACATAGCTGCAAATCAATGGCAGATCAAGAATTCTTAGCAATGGCTATGCGGTCAATGTCAAGAAGAGATCAATCTACTGATGACATCATAAGAAGAATAAAGACAGTTCCCCTATGTAATTATTAAAACATATTAACTTTCAAAACTCTGGTTTAACTGATCTCATGAATTTCCTCTTTTCAGGAATATCCATTTTATTTAAGTCAGGGGTGGAATAATATACCTGGGGGCTCTAATGCTTTAATATGACTGATGGGTAGGCTGTTTTTATGTCATAAATTTAACATGTTGTTCATGTCAATGAATATATTAGCTGCTGAAAAAATGAATCTGAACATCATAATGAATTAAAAATGTATATATTGTGACTTACCTTGATATCTGTATTAAATTATTCATGTTGTGATGCAAGTAAAATTGCAAGTCATACAGCAACAAATGTCATTGTGTTCAACCTTGTGTGATTGTTAAATACTCACAAAATTTTCTGGAATTTTATTTTATATAAATTTGTCACACGCAGAAGTATGTTAATACACTTAAATTCCCATCCAAATCATTGTCTGAATAGCACTAAGCACAATGAGTCAAACAGCTGACATCACTAAAATACATCTGTAGGCATGATGGCAAACACTAGATCATGACCAGTTCCAAGTAGCAATTTTGTCAAGTTCACATTTTGATTAAATTTTACTTGTTCATTGTAAATACTGACCTTCTTTTATACAGGTATAAGTATGTTTTGAATATTTAATATTGTTTTCTTCATTTTTATACTATTCAGTATATTTTCAATATTATCAGCATTCATTGGTAGTTGTGTACTCTTCACCCAAGCTTAGCTGTCTTGGTTACAACTTAAAATACTTTAATGTTTAACAGACACAACATAATCCATAATGTTTATAAATCTGATAATGACTAAGTGAAAATGGGCAAGTGATGATAGGTAAATTGTATATTAACCCTCAGATTGTGTCGTTGGTTGTAAAGCATCTGTTTGGCATCATCAGACCGTTGAAGATATTTACCCTTCAGCACAAAGTAAGGATCAAATGTCCCACTATCAGAGGTAGAAAAATGAAAAATCATGTCAGTTATACTACAGAAGACAAAAATCAGCCATTGTCAGACAATTTCAAGAAAAATTCTGAAGCTATGATTTATTATGGGCACTGGACTGCAAAGATAAACATTATTTGCAGGTTGACTCATAATAGAACATTTTGTAATGGGAGCCAAGAAAATAGTAATTTCTTAACATTTCATTCATACTTACTTTGCTATACCAAAGTCTCCCAGTTTTACACAAAAAGTCTTCAGCAAAAATATATTCTTTGTTTTCAAATCTCGATGAAGAATTCTATTCTTGTGAAGGTACTGAAAAATGTAAAACATGTCACAACTTGTTTGTTTCCATTTTCGTGGTCAATGTTATTCTCACTATGAAAAAAAATGTACATTGTAAAATTGATATGTACATAAACATTGTAGATTAACACTGTATAACAAAATATGTACATTAACACTGTAAAAATAATTATGTGCATTAACAGTGGGAAAAAATTTATGAAACATAGGTGTCACTCTCAACAGTATGTTCTCTCCACATCAACATGAATGAACATGTGCAAGGCTGTGTATCTGATTCTGAGATGCCTCAGCTCCATTCACAATTTTTTATTTGTTGATGCCACTAAAACAATTGTGTTCCTTAGCACTTTCAAGACTGAACTTCTTTTATATTATATTCTTTCTGATTCATCTCAACATCTACAACATAAATTTAGAACACTGCTGCTCAGATTATCCTTAGAGTAGGAAGAACTGTGTACAAGTCCCTCCTGCTCTGTAAGCTTCACTGTTACCTCCTGAATCCATCACAGAATCTGTTCAGTATGCTACATCTTGCTGACAGTCCAATATACTTATATGACCTCACCCAAGTATACACCCCATCTAGAAACTTATGCTTTTCTTCTAACGTTCCCATTCTCACTGTTCCACCTATTGTTTGCAAAGAACAGAATTAAAGACTTAATGTTTACTTCCTTACTTAGTTTCAGCATGGATTTTTTAATGTTCATGGTGCTTGTTTTTGTAATCTTGTCATTGTTTGTATGTGCCATTTAATAATTTAAAGTGTGTAGGGCTTCTAAAGATTAGGTGCTGTATTAAATCCACAGTATTATTATTATTATTATTATTATTTTTATTATTTACATTATTGTGAAAAATGTATGCAAGTTAACACGATGAACGATATTCTTATGTAAATCTATATCACATGTGTTAATTTTTTGTAGTTATAGATTATAAGAGTTATTTAGTACATAAATATTAATAGATAATTTTGTTTATGACTGTGAGTTTTTATTAGATAATATCATTTTGTCTGGCAAATATATTAATGTGGCCTTTTGATTTTGGAAGGTGTAAAACAAATCGTGTTGACAAATGTGATGGGATTTTAGGTCAGGTCATAGTTTCCTGCTTGGAAAACCAGGTGACCTAATTTTAGACTGGCTAACTGCCAAAGGACCCGTAAGTGTTGACAGAATGATCTAAAAATAATTCTTTGAATCTCTTTCTGGATCTGAAAATGAGTCTTAGATTTTTTATACAAGAGATGTTTACTTAAGAATTAGCTATGCCTAGTTTAAAGTCTTAGATGAGTCATTGAGTTGTATCCAGTTGACAGGATTTATTTATAAATTTATTTCCATTATTCACTGGATTTACAAGGTGCTCATAAATATCAGATTAAATAACTATATTTGAATTACTGTGAATTCATTGAAAGACATTTTGGATTATATCACTGTTATACATCAAGATTGTTAGCAATCAAACTATTATAAACTATTTGCACATCAGCACAGCAGACTAGACTTCATTCAAACACCACTGGTAATTATTTGGAATACTCAATACTTTTGGACTTATTATGGAACCTTGAGGACTATTTAGGATTTCATTCAACAAACTTTAAGTTAGTTTTAAATTTTCACTTTCCAACCTAGGGCAATACATTTTATTTGTTAAATTTTACAAATTTTGTTGGTTTTCACTCTCTTCTGTTACATAGTTAAAGACCACAGAGTTGTGACATCCTAAAATAAGTTTGCTAATTAAAAGGTCAATATTAAATAGAAAATCTTATATTTAAATTATAGGTTGGATGATTCATAAGAAATACATTTAAAGAACTAAGTACAACTTAATAATTTTGTAATTTTATAAGCTTGATTTAAAAGAAAATGTATCTACTTAATGCAAATTCATATAAATAAATTTTATAATTGTTTTCTTTTTTGTGATAAATTTTAGCATATCATAGATTGCCAAAAATACTCTTCTTAATGCAAAAGAGTTTAAGGGTGAAAACTAATTATAGCATCTGTGACCAGAAACATTCTTCTCAATGCCCATGGCTGTAACAATGGAAACTAATGGCTGTCAACTTGAATAATACTCAATTCTCTCTTGCTGAAAACATCACTTTTTTAACTATAAGAGTTATATAAATGATGAATATATTATGTACATCTATACTGTGTGCTTAATTATTGTCTGTGAGTGCTATAGATTTAATGCCCACCAAAATGTTGTCATCAATCTAAGAAGTTTATTTGAATCTGAGTTCATGACCAGACTTTGTTTACAAGTTAGTGGATTTTCCCATTGGAGATCTATTGCACTACAGGTCAATGATATTTTGTATATAAAGGAGATTTGGTAAACAATAATTCATTTTTGTTATATATCAGTCACTGGAAACCAAATATCAGATACTGCACTTGTGTTCTAAAAGAATTATTTATTTAAACCATTTATTGGAACTCCTATATGCTCACTGACTAGATTAACACATAATTTAGAATTATTGAGAACGCCAAAGTCATTCTGGATTTCATCATTGTATTACATCATGACATTCAAGACAATTGGAATTTTTCCGTAACATTTTATACTTTTGTACTTGTGATACAACATTTAGGATGATTACAATGCTGGATACTTGTCCCTTAAATTTTCACTTTGTATCCTAAAGAAATCAATTATTTGTTGATTTTATTAAACTTGTATGTTTCATTTCTTTCTGTTACATTGTTTAAGACCTAGAATCTTTATAATAAATGACCAATGTGTCCCTCAGACATGTCTTATATTTACAACAAAACAAAAATGTTAAGTTCATTTATTTCGTTATGCGGTTTACCTGAAGGGCATCTGACACCTGCGTAATCCACAAGCAGATGACTGACTCAGGAATGAAAATATCTTTCATTTTGCATTTCTGCAGATAGATGTCCACATCTCCCCCCTCACAGTATTCTGTAACAATGTACAAGTAATCCTCTGAGATAACAGACTCGATATATTTTAGTATGCCTCCATGATCTAACTTGGCCAAAAGCTTTGCTTCCCTCAATGCATTTTCTCTTTCTTCTTCATGATATTTACTAAGATCCACTTCTTTAACTGCAAACTAGAAAGAAAAAATGCGTAATAGAACTGATGGAATCTATTAACATGTGTATCTGAGACTCTGCAATTAGAAATTTCCTTACAAATATGTATGTATTTTAATACTCTACCCTCAAAACTTAATTATTATGGAAGGGAATGCACAAATAATAAGAGAGAATCATTTGTGGGATTTGATTGATGGTGGTCAAAACTTGTGATGTTTGTTCCCCCACCCCCTCATTAAGTGATAACATCCCAATCATAAAGCTGTCATCTATTCAAGTTGCTGTGACTGAGTTACAAACTTTGCTTACACTTGTAATCCCTGTATGTCATCTTTTAATGAAGCCATTGACTTTTCAGCCAATCATATTTAGCCGTTTATGTTTGTGCAGCTAAATATACATGTTTTCAAACTTAGTTTTGCTTATATGGGATGTATGTGTGAAGAATAAATTGTCTAATTCTTCCATGAAACAGGATTCCTAACATTGAATCGAGTTATTGTTAAGTAAACACTTACTTTTGCATCTACCACTGTTCTTTAATTGAAGAAGTTATGTATCATAGAGTCGCAAACATGGTATATATAGCTGTTTGCACTGGTTGTCACCTGAGCATAGATGTGTCCACTCTGACAAAAATTAGCGAAATTTGCATGTTTCGGAGCCCATAAGTTCAGTTTGTGCAATGTAAATGGCTTGATGGATAAAAAAAATATCTGAGGAGTAAAACAAGCCATAGAATATGATCATATACCATTAGAGACGAAAATAGCAAAAGCAAATCTAGGGTCATGGGTGGAAAGAAGTGTTCAGAAGTTACATACCTTGTCTCTTATAAAGTATGACAGAGGGGTTCCAATGTCAGAACAGGTCATGGGGTAATCTTAGGTATTTTTGTTACTCTACATGACTTTTTCCTTAAGATTATTGTTTTTTTGGGTTTTTTAACATCCAGCTCGTGTCGAGTACATGTGGCTGCCAAGTGTCTGAGATATCCCTGAAACTTTGACTACTCGTTCCGATGTCAATGACATCGGAACTGGCCTATGTAAGGAAGTTATTAGGGTTGTAAGACATAGCACTAAAACAAAAACATGTGCTGTCTTACAATGTAGAACTACTAAAGTCCGAAAATACATCCCTGTTGGTTTGTACCCCCCTACTGATTACAATAACGGAAACATTTAATTTGATATAAAGTGCAAGAAACATAGTCAATTCATTCATTGATTTATATTTTCTAACCTGAATGTGAGAAGAATTGCCATAACACTGTCATCGCCTGCATTTTTCATGCTTAATGGAAGTTTTCAATGTAATAGAATGACATGCTTGAGAACCATTTCCAGTTTCTGGACCAGTCCATTTTCAGCGAAGGGGCGCATGCACGACTAAATATGCTTCCGATATTTACAGTGTCAAATCAAGCAAAGGAAAAGTATGACAAAAAATTTGCCTTTCATGTGGATTTAACAAGCATTTTCATTCAAATGTTCACGTGTGCAATGGAATATATTTCCAAAGTCAACATTATTGCAATTTACGGAATTATCCGGCAGTTACCGAATAGGATCATTTACATCATTATGTTGTCGGATGGAAATAAACTACCCTGTAGTGTACCGAATATGGCTCCGTGTTAGTATGGAAAGTCCGTTAAGCATGAGAGGTGCAAGAGGATGCAAGTACTAGTGGTGATAAGTTAGAAATTATAAATCAATGATTCATTTGACTTAGTTATGTGCACTTTTAATCACATTAAACTTTTTAGTTATTGAAATCGGTAGGGGGGTACAAACCAACGGGGATGTATTTTCGGACTATAGACACCTGTAAAAAGAAAATTATACTGTTTTTGTCCTATCCCAGTAAGAATGACTATGTAATATACATTTCTTTCCTTATTCTTTTGGCTTTCATGCTTGATTATTTTCACTGCAATGTATTACTCATAAACTGAGATAGAAAGTTGAAATTGACTTAAACGTAAAACTAGAAAAAGTTCTTGTGAAACCTTTTCAGATGTGTGCGTGTTCCTGACGAGATATACTTTGCCATAAGACCCTTCCCCAAGTGTTCTGTCATACTCGAGGTTGCATAATACATCTTCCATGTTGGACAGTGAAATAACTGAAATTCAAATTCAACCTTAATCATAATTTCCTTCCTTGTTATTGATAAGCGAAGAATTTGGTAGCAGTTTCCAAACAAAGTTTGTTACGCTAACTTGTGTCCTGGCAATCGGAAAATTACTCGGCTATTTTCGTCGTTTGATGCAAAGATTGTTCCGATTTGTGTATCTTAGTACGATCGGATCAGTATCGGTCTTTGCCGATGAGTCGAGAGTGAGGTTTTGCTAAATTTACAAGTCCGAGGCACAGGTACACGACGCAAGTTTGATGATATAAAAAAAAAAAACCACAACAAAACAAAAAAAACAACAACAAAAAACACAAACAAACAAACAAACAAACAACAATCTTAAGGAAAAAGTCATCGACTTATAATATGGGGTTAAGTCCTTGATACGTCGATTAGGGAACTGATTATTCAGCAAGGATGTCTGCTCCCCCCCCCCAAAAAAAACAAAATTAAATAAATAAAGGACTACCAACTAACCAAACGACATTAATAAAATAAAATAATAAAATACCCTTCTCCCTTTCCCTGTTATATAACTTATAGCCTTTACAATAACTAACCATCTCATAACATTTACTCTCTACCGAACGATGACAGTCACCCCAATAGAATTAGCGACCGATATCGGGACCGAAAAGCCCGCAGCACAAGGTGGAGAGATAAAAAGACGAGGGAGATATAATACGGCCCCAAACAGACGATATAAGGTGATTTATATAAAAAAAAAATATGACTTTCAGGCTCCGCTTTAAAAGTTGGCAAAATATTACTCTACATCAAAAGATCGACCCAAAAACAACAAAGGCCAAAACCCCATGACCAAACGGCCCTTAAATCAGGTGCACACATTAGGACTCCAAAACTATCTCATATAAGGAGGTATAAGCCCAGCACCATAGGTGCCAGTCACTCAAGGTGACAAATACTGGAATCCATCTGACTGTTATCCAAGGTTCTCTAACTAACATATCTTACATTTATAGTAGATAACCATAACAGCACAGAGTTCTAAAATTCTTAGTACATTCGGACAATCACTCTGTATACTGCCTCGGATGCCTCACTGCGGCTCAGCTCTGCATTTTCCTGGACAACACCACCCTCTGCCACAACAGACATTAATAAGTGTGCAAGGCGGGCACCTAATAACAACTCGCCAACCACTATAACGTCAGTGAGTGATGACACAGCTCCCATTCACCATGTGCTTGACCCAGACTGAATAACATGAGTGTATGCTGGGACTATCCCCACTCATGAAAGTCTAACGTTCAGTAAGCTTGGAACTTATTGTTCTGCTGCTTGACGGCAAAATTAACAGAACGTGAGTGCATTAATGTATGGAGAATGTGGCACAATTGCATTCCTCAAGGAAAATTAACATCCTACGATGCAAGAATTAACAACTGGCACGCGCACTTGTGTACGCACGCAAATATAATTCAATCAGCAAGTAGATAAGGACCGTGTTCATATATTTGTTTTGCAGAAATAGACCATATGGTCTGAATATTAGTAGTTTATGGGTGTACTTTACCATTAATGGAAGTTATTAAAAATCAAAACTTCAGCCTTGGGTACTGTAGCGTCAAGGGAAAATTTGTATTACCACACATTGGGTCTGTATAGCGAGAAGAGGAATGGTACACGTTAGGTGACGTCATGGCACATGACACTTGCAACATTGGTACAAGTGGTTGACCTAAATACGCACAGCTAACACACTATGTAGAGACAAATACAATATAGAGACATACATAGATATACACATAGATAACACATATAGATGAAGAAAGAATTAAGATTCTTTTAGAGGCATGAGAAGTGGTCCTAAAGAGGATCTTTGGGGGTTTTTTGTTGTTCTTTTTTTTGTTGTTGCTTCTATTGTCCCACTTTTTCCACCGGATTTTCACTTTTCCAAAGAATCCTTTCATTTTCTTCTTATTTTCTTCTTGTGGTATCCACTCTGGATGGTCCATAGCTCAAAATGTTTGCTGTAATTTCATCCAGTTCTGATTTAGTCTTTCAAAGTCCTCATTCTCTTTTGGTTCCCCTTCTTCTTCTCTTTTGGACAGGTTTTCTTTATCTTCTTTACTTCATCTCCCATTACCGTTTTCTTAATATCTTCTCCTTTCTTTAAACCATATGAGCCTTTCATGACAGAAGGCCAGTTGGTTAAACGGAAGATGTCTTCCAAATAACATCTGACTTCCATAACAATATCAATCGCCTGTTTTAAAGTTCCCACTCTTAAATATTTCAGTTATATACCCTGAAAATTCTCTTAACGTATCCTCTTCCTGTACTATCTTCCCTTGTAAGTCAAAACTGGCTACATTTAGTCTGGTCACGAAGTCTTGGCTGCCTGGGAATATCCATTCCTTGTCGAGCCTATCCAATATGTATGATCCATCCATCATCCAATACCAACTGTCTCTTAATTGATTAAATACTTCCATTCTGCTGCTCCTCTTTAGTCTGTGTAGAATGGCGCGAATGACGAACGCTATCTGTTATATACTTCAAGCACGGACGTGTGAAGGAAAACGTCCCTTACACTCACTTCACATACTATCCAAACCAACGAATGAGCAAGCATAGACACACCTATTTACTATCCTACCAAACGAAGGAAGAGAATAAAAACACACATCCATCTACTATTCGCATTAACGTACTAGCAAACATGAAACATATTATAATCTATTTACACCAACGAACGAGCAAACATAAGAACACACAAATATACTATCCTCAACAACGAAGGAAGAGAATAAAAAAAATGTATATGATAAATTATCCACACCAAGGAATGAGCAAGCAAAAAACACACCATATACTATCCACATCAACCAACGAGCAAGCATAAAACACATATGATATACTTTCCACACCAAGAAACGAGCAAGCATAAAACATACCCATATACTGTCCACACCAACGAACGAGCAAGCATAAACCATATATTATATACTATCCACACCAACTAACGAGCAAGCATAAACCACACCCATATACTATACACACTAACGAAAGGAGAGAAGAAAAAACACGCACCATATACTATTCACACCAAAGAACGAGCAACAATAAAAAAACACCCACCCATATACTATCCACACCAACGAACAATCAAGCATAAAACACACACACACACACACACACATATATATATATATATATATATATATATATATATATATATATATATATATATATATATATATATATATATATATATATATATATATATATATATATGTATATATGTATATATATGTATATATATATATATATATATATATATATATATATATATATATATATATATATATATATATATATATATATATATATATATATATATATTAACTACACCATAGAAACGAACAAGCATGAAACACACAAATATACCATCCTCACCAACGAAGGAAGAGATGTAAAACACATAAATACTATCTACACCAACGAACGAGCAAGCGTAAAACACTCACCCATATACTAACCACACCAACAAACGAGCGATCATAATACACACATAATATATCCACACCATCGGACGAACAAGCATAAAACACACATACCAACGAAAGAGCAAGCATGAAACACACAAATAAACTATACACAACAACGAACAAGCAAGCATAAAACACACACCTATCTACCATTCAGACAATTGGGATGAGAAGAAAAACAAACCCAATATACTATTAAGACAAAATGATGAGAAAAAAAAAACCACAACTTATATAGTATCCCACAAATGAACGAGAAGAAAAACATACCCTATATTTTATCCACACAAACGGATGAGAAGAAAAAACACCCTATATACTAGTCACACAAACGGATGAGAAGAAATAACACAAACAATATACTATCCACACAAACGCATGAGAAGAAGAAAATACTCAGCCTGTATACTATGCACACAAACAGATGAGAAGAAAAACACACCATATATATGATCTTCAAAAAAGGGAAGGGTACAAGAACAATATTTACTATCAAAAACCCCAATATCTACAAACCATACAGAAAGGAAGGGAAAATAACATCTCCATGTCTACTTTCAACACAGAATGGGGAAGAAAAAACACCAAAATACCTACTATCATCACAGAACGTACAAGCGCACACAAACACACAAAACGTAAGAGGGCAGAGAAACACACAAATCCATACTTTTTTGTTAAGTGATAAGTTTTTCGTGAAGGGAAAGAAACAATCACACAGTTTTTCTATGGCATCAGTGTATGCGTGTGTGAATACATATGTAAAATATTTGGAAAAAATAAAGGCATTAAAATGATGGATTAACAGACTGAAAAATTGTATCTTATTTGCATGTCTGAAGTGTGTACGTGAAGGAAAACATCCGTTCAATTTTACTTCCAACTAAGACATTTTTAGAGGGATAGAGACAGGTGAAAGAGCATATATTCGTAGAGTGACAATACAAAACCAATATACACCATTATTATTATAACAATCAGGACCAAGAGACACTTACGCTTTATTTCCAGTTTCCGTTTGAGGATATAGGCCAACACATTGGATAAAATAGGCCATTTTCCATTTCCATCTCTTCATTGTCACAATGTCTTCCTTATCAGCACTTTCTTCTTCTAATTCTATCTCCACTTTCTCCTCTTGTTTCATTTCAATTTCTTAGGGCACTGTAACAAGCCTGGTGTTCTTTCTCCTGACAACGATAAAAGGTATTATGACTTTTGTCTTTCTTTATTGGACGAAGCAGATATGTTGGTGACAAATGCCCATATACCTCACAAATATAACAAACTTCATCAGGTCTTATACACTTTTCTATGACTCTCATTAAATCATAGACAGAAGAGAAAATTTTGTTGACACTTTCGCCTGATAATATGCTTGCAAATGATTCGTGGCCAATTCTTTGACCAGCAGGTCTATCTGTGTTGACTCTTCCGTCTTCTTGACTCTTTGAGAACTGAATGAATACATTAAAACCTCTAAGACGCTAAGCATATACAGTGATCTGCTGCGGGAGATATCTGATCAAACAAAATCTTGACAATCAAACTAAAGAGTAGTAAAGGTATATGATATTCCTGTCTCAAATAAGGTTTCAAGCTTAAAACCCCCTTATCCCTCAAAAATAAATATATGCTGACATGTTTTATCACCTTAGATACCACGTATTCATAAACAGGTACCCTTTTATCTAAGAAAATGAAATTAATTTGAAAACCAAAGGATATTCCAGGTCAATATATCTTTTTCATATTAAACAATAAAATTGTATACAATGTCATTCTGTCATGCAATCCGACATGTTGGATTTGACCTGACAAGCAGATTTTGTAAGAGATTTAATTCAATTAAATCAACCTCAAGCTATACTGATATAAAGCCTAATATAATAACCGATTGTATAAAAAGTTGGTTACCATATATCACCCAAATCTGGATCAGTATGGCTATTCGCGACTGAAAATGACAGGGCAAATAATCTAATGACATTTGTTGAGAATTTAGTTGATATTTTATTTGATAACGATATTTCTAAAGCTACACAAATTACACATCTACTACAGTTTTAACCCATATTTTATTTTAATATTTTTCATATCTGCTGACTTTCATTGGCAAAATAACTGTTAATATACTGTCAATAATATGGAACTAGTGTATTAAATCGCCAATATAATATTTTATTGTATCTGATCAAGTAATTTTTATAGTTGATATTTGCTGTTTTACAAGCATTTTTTAGTCGCGAGTCGAAGTTCATTTTTTTTACAAACTGTTTCAAGAGAGACAACAACCTTGGATTTTATTAACATAAACGAATTAAATGATAATCCACTTTAAGCTATGACAAAGATAGTTATTATATGATAATACTCGAAGTATTTTGTTATAGTATTTGTTTGTAACATTTGTTTTCACACACCAAAGGTTTTGATGAGAATATTTGTAATATTGCATTAGAGCGTCCACAGATTGTTTTAGAATGTTTTCTGAAATATGATTAAAATCAATTATTTTTTCATTATATAATATTTGTTCACATATTTTATTCAATAGCCTTGGTTTTGATTCATTATACCGTCAGCTAAGCAATTCATTGTGGCGTTTCAGCTGTAAATTCTAGACACCAATCAATAAGACGCTGAGGTTAATTTTTGTATCAGATGCTTCCAATATAAACATTTCCTCAGCAACTTTATTTATCAAACAAATCCAGAATAATTATAGGTTGAGTGACGCCATGGAAATGTGGCAAATATACAAATTTTTGCAGCGCTAGATACGGACAGACTATATACACCAGTGACTATGTTTCATAGTGTTATTTTGCGGTGTCCATGTTGCTGATTTTGATGATACCGTGTAAACGATTTCGCTAGCTCGTCCATAAGGAATTTTAACAAGAATAGTTTTTTGACCGATATTTGGAATGCCACTGACAATATCATTTAGTTTTCTGTTAATGTATAACCCAGATTAATAACTACAAGCAATTCATTGAAATATCTGTTTATTTTTCTAAGAAAATTTAGGAATGTTTCTATGTGATTACTATAATCAATTTTAAATGCAGTAATTTCATTGTTGATGGTTGTTATTGCTGTCACTGTCAGAATGTTACCATCGACATATATTTTAGCTGCAGCGTCGAAATCTGCTTCTGGTGTTCTGAGATTATTAATACCATTTTTTTCCATATTGAAAAATGCATGCATTATACCACCGAGCACTATCACATACTTAGATTCCTGATTTTCGACGTAAGTTTTTGTTGCTGCGTCTGATTCTGCGGCTGGGTTAAAAAGGTTTTTAATTTTATTCTTGTTCATATAATATTAATGTAACTGTCCCACCTGTTTTATCAAGTTTGTTGTCATCAACGTACTTCTACTGCAAATAACTTACCGCTTATGTTTGATTTAAGTCTGTTGGTAGATACCCGGTCTCTAAATGTATATTCTTGTCCCTGACATCTAAATTACCACTCAAGGTTCCACCAGATTTATCGCAATTGTTGTCGTCAACTAATTTAAGATGTGCATAACAGCGTGTGTAAGGTCAACTATAAATGGCGGATATGCTGTTTCTAAACCAGGTACACGTTGAATTGTCATAAACAACTCTCCCGTGATTTTGTCGCCGGATTTTTTTTTCTTCAGGTAACCTGATAAATCAACCGTACTTTCTTTTGAAGTTTCAGTATTTTTTATTTTGATTCTCCTACCAATAATCGAAACTTTGAATAATAGCTCATTATTTATTAATTGTTTGACATTTTTTTTGCAACACAAAATTATATAACAATGATGGCAAAATCGTCTATATTAAATTTTGATACATAACGTTTGGTGAAACAAAAACCTAGCAATGAACTTCCTTATTGTCATTATCTTATTGTTGGAAGAACTATTTCGTGGAAAATAAACTTGCTTATGAATATACTTCTCGAATATAATTTTAATTATTATCGCATTTATATTTACACAAAAACCTACAACAGGATAAGTACGAGCTACTTAATAATTATAATGACAAAATTGGTGACGATGCTGATGCTGGTGAGGATTTTTATATTATCAAACAATCAGCAGAATGTTTCCAGTTAATCAACTTGATTGATCCAGCCGCAAGAGAGACTTGTTTTTGATGATATTCTGCTAATCAACGAGGAAAGGAATAAAATCAGATATTTTTCATAATCACGTAATAAGAAATGTAATTCTATTTATACTAGCTCAAGGTTTCTATAATGTTGACAGATTTATCAGGCAAAATACTGCTTTTTATATTATTTCCAGGACTTGACAAAGTTGACATTAAAAATATCGCGATAGAACAATGTGGTGACATAACAAAAAGATAAATATAAATAATTATATCATAAAGCAACGCTAAATAAAGTCTTTTATTTGATAAATTAAGATGTACTTGGAAAACAACCTGAAACTGAACCAGTTTTATAAGAAGAATTAAAAAAACAATTAAAATGATTAAGTATGATTAATAAAAGAACAACAAGAAGCTGCAATTGCAAAATGTATTGCTAAATTTGATGCGAGAAAATGAGATTAGCTGAGTACCTTGTAGCAAATACATCTGGTCCTGCTGCAAGAAGAACTGAATTAAAATGGTTGTTAAACATTCTTCTATAATATCAACAAATAGTGACAAGAAGCAGTAGTAGTTGGATCGATCGAGATAAATGTTAGAACAAGAACGTGAAAGAGAGAAAGAGTGAGAATATAGATAAATATTTGAATATGATTTAGAAATATAGATAGCAAAATAAAATATCATAAATATGAAGATTTTTATAAAAAGTACAATTTCTAAAATGTGAGAATTCATTATGTTGGAAAAGATGATTTTAATGTAGACAAAATAGTTGAGGATCTGAAAAATGAAAGAAAATAGCAAGGAACATTTGGGCAAAGTAGTTTTAGAAAATAGAAATAACTATGATAGCATTAAATTATATCAACATTGAATTATCAATGATCTTTATATTATGGCTATTATTAATATAAGAAATAGACAATACAATAGGGATAGTCACCTTAGTAGCTTAAGTACTGAAGCAAGATCAATCTATGACAGACAAGAAAAATGTTTTAGACCAGGTGGTCCAATGATGATGACTGAATATTGACAATAATTAGTTGAGAATGATAACGAGAAACATCGTAAAAATATAAAAATCAAGTAAAATACGAAATAATATAGAATATTTTGATTCTATTGACGAGTATAAAATTTCCGACGTTGATAATATGTATTATTGGGTAAAAGAAAAATATGAAGATTTCATTAAAATAATTAATTGACATTATGGAACAAATGTAGGAGATTACAAAGAAACTGATACATCTGCAATAAAAGATGTTGAAGAACTTTATAACAGAGCTAGAGATGCTGTAATTGCTGGTGTTTTTAGAAATAGTTCAAAAAGGTTAGAGATAAAGTGAATGTTGAAAAATAAATTAACTTTTTAAAATTTATTGAAGTTTATTATAAAGAAGCGTTTAGATAGGATTGAAAAAGAAACAAACAGGAACAGGAATTAGAATATTCGCATAAGTTACTGAAATGATATTAAGATTATTGCTATTGATATTAGGTGAGCCTATAACTGGCATTTTTTATGAGCAAGAACTTCCGAAAAATAACATATTTGCTATAGAAAAAAATATCAAAAAGCGCGGCAGCAAACGTTTAATCAAATGGCATGGGTATAGTGATCAATTTAATATTTGAGTACTATCTAGGTCTATTGAGTAATATTATTGTAAATTTCATTTTTGTATTAATGCTTTTTACATTTTACTGGTCTACATAAAGAAATTAAATATATCTTTCTTGCCTTATCGATTGACAGGAAATTAAATATTTTAGCAAAAATAAAATCGTATTTTATGCTTCTTTGTTGTTCAGCCTATTATGTTTAAAAAGATGTTCATAAGTTGCCAAAATATTTGAGGCTCGGGAACAGTAAAATTCAATGTTATTATTTTGAGAATTATTGTACTTAACATCATATTGCAAATTTGTTGGTCTGTTTAATTTTTTGTTACTAACAACATCATCTTCATGATCGTTGTCACAGTTATAGAAATATAAGTTTCATTATAACCTGCAAATCTATCATCAGTACTATTTTCTAATCTAAAATTTGAAACCTGAGACAAAATCTCCCGAATTCAGCAATTTTCTCATTATTATAATAATCTTTATCTAATTAATAATAACAAGAATGTTCGAGAAACATAATATTAACAAAGAGTTAATATACTAAATCAAAAAGAACTAGATTAGGTAATTCACATATATATGTTGGGACATAGTTTTTATTTTGTTGATGCTATGATAACACTGGGCGAAACTGATAAATTTTTATTAACAGCAGCAGAAAAATAAAATTTAATATAAATGAAATGATGATATTACGATATAATCGTGATGGTGTTATGGGATTTATTCATAATTGTCTTACTCGAAATGATCTAGAAGATATCATTAATTATTGCATCTAAAGATAAACCTGCCAAATATCAACTTTGACGCTGCTTGTTTAGTTACATTATAATCTACAAAATTTACTGCACATGGGTTATGATATTTGATAATATTTTGCCGCAAATTCTATTGATTCAAATTTTACTTCTTCTCCAATTTCAATATTTATTGAAACTATTTGTCTAGCAGGATTTTCAAAATCAGAATCATCAAAACCATCTCCAGGTCATGTGTTTTCTTTTGCCTTAACCACATCTAAATTTTCCAAAGGATTATCTGTTTTAATACTATTTTTATTATCTTCAACTAAATTATTAGGTAATAGCTCATTAAAAGTCCCAAACACAAAACAACGAAATTGATAATGTACAAAATTAATTTTTGTTCCGCGAACATTAACACCAAAATATCCATTTCTTTTCTTCTTATATGTCTAATAAGTCCCTTGTCAAATCAGATATTGGGTGAAGTTGAAATTCATGTTGTACTCCTAAATTTTCAATATTATCATCAGCATTTGCACTTTTTTCCTCTGTATACTCGTAGTCCTTCCAGAATATCGCTGCAAAACAAGGTATAAAAACTTTTCTAAACATTTTAATTCATTTTTTTGTATCAACATTTATTGAAATTAACATGTTAGCTAGTGTTTATATATCAGCAGATTGCTCGATTCTATATTGATAACAGAACCAAGTGCATTTGCAGCATATAACTTGTACATTGGGTGAACTATTAAGTTTGTTGCTCCTCCGCTGTTAATCGCAGATATCTCAAATTTTCTGTCATCATAAACTAGGGTTTTTCATATATCTAATTAGGAATTTAAAACAAATTCAAATTAAATACAAAATAGTACTATATATATATATATATATATATATATATATATATATATATATATATATATATATATATATATATATATATATATATATATATATATATAATGTGAAACTTGCATTATCACATAAAAAGTGCTTCAGCATTTTCAGGTTATGATAATAGTTACAAACTTGATGATGGAAAATTTTAGCAAATGTTAGCTCCACAAATTTATTTCATCTTTCACAACCTGTTATATGTCAAGAACTTGCCTCTCATATCATATGATTTTATCAAAGTTAACCAAAGTTGAAGATATATTTAATATGTTTTAAAATAAAAAATTTCGATTATCAAATTTCAGAATCATATGTAACAGCTAAATCGAGACAAATATTAGCTGCAAGAAACATTGCAATGGTTGGCAATAAAATGCATCAAGAAAAACCAAACATTTAGAAGAATTTATCTCATCATGATGGTGCTGCAAACCGGAAATGATAAAGACGTTTTCTTTCATACAGGAAAATATAATGTACTTCGCCTTCGTACTTCGACCTCACTCAACAAACTAAACACATAAAATGCTGAATAATTGTCAAAAACAATGATAACATGTTTTCAATGGTCTATTGTTTCTGCGATTTTTGCAACCGAAAATAAAATCTGATCGCGTTAACAGGTATTTTCCAAACAAAGACGAACTAAATTTTTATCAATAACTTTTCCTATAGCAGAAAATTATATAACAAAATTTGCAAAAACAAAACATTATCTCAGTTAAAGTTTTCGGAATAGATAAGCGACAAAATGGTTTATCCGTGATATATCAGAAAATGCAACACAAGGTACAATAAATTTATTATTTTATCAGGGATATTATTGATGGCCAAACAAATTTAACGGCTGAGTTGGCGGATAGTAAAGTAACAATAAAAATAATATTCCTGCTACGGTTGTTTAAAAGAATATTCTAGTGATAAAGTATTAGAACATTAGAGGATCATCTTAAATATTGCGTCAATGTTCAAAATATAACTATGCTCAGCAAGAAAAAAAAGAATTCAAAAATTGTGATCATAAACTAGATATTCCTATTGTTATTTACGCCGATTTCGAGTGTATACTTCTTCCTGTGGTTGGAGCAGAAGATAATCCCAATAAATCCAATAAAAATACAACAACATATTCCTTGCAGAGTAACTTAAAATGTAGTTTTTTGTGCTATCAATAAATTTTTATGTCCGATGTTACATAGAGGTGAAAATCCTGCCGTGAGGTTAGTAAAAATGTAGTAGACACGGGCAATAAAATTTCTAACATACTACTTAAAATAGTTCGATAAGAAAAACGTCTAAGGAAAAGCTCGATTTTGATGATGCAGTTGATTATTGTAGTTGTGAAAAATTGTTTATAGACTCCAAAGAAATCAATGATAAGGTGCAAGATCATTGTCATTTGACCGGCCAATATCGTGGATCAGCTCATAACAGTTGCATTTTAAAGTTTCATGCTCCAGATTTTAATCCCGTAGTTTTACATAACCTTTGTAGACACGGTAGTTATATATATATATATATATATATATATATATATATATATATATATATATATATATATATATATATATATATATATATATATATATATATATATATATATATATATATATATATATATATATATATACATTGTAGAAGCAAAAAGTATGCCCTCATATTGGATGACAATATATGTACCAAAAACGAAGGTATTCCTTAATGAAATAGATGATGCATTTTGACGATTTTGAAATGGTGCTATCCAATAGCGCCAGTTTTTGCCAAAACAAATGTCATCAGAACAAATCATCGTAAACTTGAAACGAATACGAAAAAAAAATCGTGGACTAACCAACTGTTATCATAAAAGGTATTGCAGGAACCTCTTGGACATTATGCAAATAATTGTATCTAAACATCAGAAATAATGTTTTGAAAATTTAATATTAATCATTGGAGTTAATAGCAACATAAAAATAATCAACACTTATCATTTGAATTTAACGATGAACTTTTAGTCATTTGTTTTAGTAAATTTGATAGTATCAAACTCTTCCTTGTCAGATCAGACGATAGCAAATATATTTATATCGGAAATATACGAGATGATCTTACACTAAAATATAACAATTTTCATAATCCGATCAGCCAGAATCAGTATAGAAAATGAACATAGATATACAAAGGACGAAGGTTTCTGCGAAAGGTAGTGAGTATCTTCTAAGTAAAATAGCAATGAAAACACCGAGTTTCGTCGTAAAGAATCTTGTACAATTAAATTGTATATATTCAATCACGATTGTACATTATACATGATAGCGACATTCCAGACACTGTTCATTGGTTAAGAAATATCACTCTGTACATACTATCTGTTTTTAAAAGGGAGATAATATTGTTTAAGCAAAGCCTAAAATATTTTATAGTTATCCAACATAGTATTTATACTATAACATTTTGTTCGCATTTTTTCTGCTAATGAAATGTAATGAGTTGTAAATCTGATAGTATTTTAAGACCTGCAAATCCTGGTAATAGTTTTTTATTTGCCAAAGTAACTAGCAAGTCCTTTTATGTAGATAACATATAGTTACTATAGATTTTCGTTTATAAGTTACGTCCAACTGAACATACTCAAATATGCTCTCGTATAATACACAAACAGGTTTCGGTCTACACAGTTTTGCTAGAAGCAATCAGCAAAACAAACAAGATAAAATCTGATTTACAAGCGCATAATGCTATAGCAGATTTTTATCTTTTTGTCTGTAGTTTAGCCTCGACTTTCAAGCATGTATATATTGTGTATCATTTAACATACACAATATTGTAACCACTCCGATGGTCTTGTGGTTAGAGCGTCTGCCTCGGATGCGGGAGGTCGTGGGTTCGATCCCCGGTCGAGTCAAACCAAAGACTAAACAAAAATGGTACTAACAGCTGCCTCTGCATTAAGAGGTTAGTGTTAGGACTGGTCGGCCTGGTTTCAGGATAATATGACTGGGTTGGACATAATGCAACATGTCTGCGGCATGTTGCCCCAGTGCTAGACATCACTATAAACTGCCACACTGTAGACATCGTAGCGATATGACTGAAAAATTGGTAAAGCTACGTTAAAAATCATATTCACATCACATAATCACAGTATATTGATTATTTCTCTGAATTAATGTAGTCATTCAATCAGTGTCCTTGACAACGGTAGATCTTCTATATGTCATAGAGTATTGTGAAAGATAATAATGTGATTGCAATTCAGTCTGTGTTCAGGCAAAAAAAGATTCATTTTTCTGTACAATATAAAAGCAAAATCATGTGTTCCTCGATTTTTATACAACTATGTTTTCGGAATCAGATCTTTATCTTTATGTTTAGAATCGATTGTAAGCGAATGTCATTTAAGTAATGTGTCTATATAGCGCCTGAGTATTTCATTCAGCATATAGTATTATCCTTGGAAACGGTCGATCGTATAGAGTCTCAGCTAATATAAGGATTTCGTTCGTCTGCATAATACAAAATCAAAAATCATGTATTTCTAAATTTATTTATAATATCGTTTTCAATAGTTCAGTTTTAGAATGCTGGATTCATGTCATGGCACACAGAGTTCAATTCCCTTCACAGACGAAATCGATGGGTAGGGCTCTGGCTGGATTTGACATCGCAATTTTAAAAACGATGGATGGTTCGGAGCACTTCTTCGATATCCAACAAACAAAATACACTCTCCCACCATGTAAACACGTGGTGGGTGCACTTTTCAGCCATGGTGGGAGAATGTACGAAATTTGTTGGACGTACATAAGGCTCCCACGTTAAGATAAGGTTATGCTGTGTGTTTGTATCGTCTGTGCCGTCCAAAAATAAACAGCAGGATGATGTGCGTACGTGATCTTGTGACTTCACTAAAAGGGTATCCCACGCAAGGGTCATTCCAAAAGAAACTTTGCTAGACTAAAATGACTCTCATTAGAGACCTGGCCACAATAAAATCCTTTAAATAGACAGCACTCTGAGTTTCTAAACTTTCGGTCCGGATATTTAAGAAAAAAGCTGGTGGTAATGTCTTAACAAAATCAAAGAGTCCCGTTGGCCACAAAAAAGGCCTACATAAAATATATTGTGTTTCTAAAGTTTCGTCTTGAACATTAAAAAATTCGCCGGGATGTATGTCTGAAAGAGACTCTAAGAACCGTACTATTTTTATCCGACATAAATCGTGAAATAGTAGACTCAACATCATACTGGTGTTATTTTTTTTTTTCTTTTAGTTTAGAAATATTTTTATCAACCATATTGTCAATAAATATCATTAGATCATCTGTCATCTTCAGTTGCGAATGACCATACTGATCCATATTTTGGTAATATATGGTAACCAAATTTTTTTAATACAATCGCTTATTATATTAGGTTTTATACCATTACAGCTTTAGGCTGATTTCATTGAATTAAATCTCTTACAAAATTTGTTTGTCAGATCAAATCCATGTCGGATTGAATGGCAGAATGACATTATATAATATTTTTTTGTTTAATATGAAAAACATCTAATGAGCTAGAATCCCTTTTGTGCTTCAAATTTTGTGAAGGAAAGATTTATATAAGGTGATAAAAAAAAATGTCACAGTCAAAATATATTCAATTTTGATGGGATGGGGGTTTGTAAGCTAAATTCTTGTCTGAGAGAGGACCATCACATACCTACATATCTATCTATCTATCTATCTATCTATCTATCTATCTATCTATCTATCTATCTATCTATCTATCTATCTATCTATCTATCTATCTATCTATCTATCTATCTATCTATCTATCTATCTATCTATCTATCTATCTATCTATCTATCTATCCATCTATTCATCTATCTATCTATCAATCTTATATATATATATATATATATATATATATATATATATATATATATATATATATATATATATATATATATATATATATATATATATATATATATATATATATATACATACATACATACATACATACATACATGCACAGAGATGGGGGCTTTAGTGTTAGTTCTAATTCATTGGAAGACGACATGAGCGAGCCTTAATCAATGTTCTCCACTTTTGTCACAAAACCAAGAGAGTCCTGATTCAGCCCCCCCCCATTAATTCGTCCCCTTAATTTATTATAACATTTAAGAAAATTGAAAACGATGACTTACACCTGAACCTTGAGATGTAAAGAGTTCAAGTAATTTGTAAATTTAGTCAAAGTTTGTAATCAAGATACAACGATGACACGTTCCAAAGGAGAAACCAAGTGACAATGACAATCTTTGTCACACAATTCTTTCCTAATGTGATGGTAGAAATTCGTACTAGCGATCTTGAAAATATATTTATCTAATATCCAGTACCATTTGCACAAGAAAAACAATACAACAGATGAAAACGATACACACAAAGGATTTCTTAAACTATATCACCTAAATTTAAATTTCATGACTACAAACAGCAATCTACACCACAGGCACATGCCTGCAGCTGCAGGGGAACAAAGGAATAAAAGAAAACTGACCGTGAACTGGACAGACTACACCACACATAAAATAGCGCACAAGGTAATGACATCAATGTACAACCAACATTATACTAATTACACTTATTTAATTTAATTCTAAAACTAAGCATAGTTTACACGCCGTTTAATCAATAAATTATAGCTTGGTTTTAAACGATAATAATTTTTATCATAACTTACTGTATACCAAACTCAAACTATTGTATTTCTATCCACTAAAAATACTACTCCACTCCATTAATATCTATGTAAGAACAAACAAGATTTAATTTCAGTTGAAAGCAAATACCCGTACCTTATATAAATAAACCAAATCCCCATTTCTATATGACTTCAACTTTCCGGAATATGTCAAAATAGGAAACTTAAAGGAGGTTTTTGATATTGTTATGGAAGTCAGATGTTATTGAAAGGCATTTCCATTTAACCAAGTGGCCTTCTGTCAAGAAAGGCATAGATAGTTTAAAGAAAAGAGAAGAGATTACGAAAAAGGTAGTGGGAAAAGACGTCAAGAAGATCAAGGAAACCTTGGTAATAGAGAGGAAGAAGGAAAATAAGAAAAGAAACAACACTTTAAAAAACCAAATCAGAACTGGATAAAATACAACAAATATTTTGAGCTATGGGACATCCAGACTGAATATCAGAAGAAGAAAAGAAAAAGAAAAAGAAATAAATCATTGGAAAAGTGAAAAGCTGGTAGAAAAAATGGATATAATAAAAGAAAAAAAACAAAGGCCCTTTTCAGGGCCACTTCCTATGCCTCGAAAAGATCTCAATTCTTTCTTTGCCTGTATGTGTTATATATGTGTTTGTTTATGTCTATGTGCCACTATTATATGTATTCCTACCTAAAGTAGTAGCTGCGCGATCTGGTCAGCCACTTGCCACAATGTTGCAAGTGTCCAGTACCGTGACGTCATTTTATCTGTACCATCCATTCCTCTTATTGCTGTACAGACCCAATGTGTGCTAATACAAAATTTTCCTTGATGCTATGGTGGTTTTGACGCCAAAAATCGTGACGCAAAAATGCACTAGCTTGATTTTTAAAGATAACTTCCATTGACGCTAAAGTATCCAAATACACCAAAAATGACACACATTTAGTGCATTGTGTTGTGTCAGAGGGTAGGCGATAGTTTGTATATAAAGGTGGTGTTTACAATAAAGTCTTAATTCATGTTGCAATAAGAACTTGGAATCATTTACTACTGTGTTCAGTTTTAATTGGTAGGAACGGTATTTTTTATTCCAGGAATTACAAAGTGCTCTTTCACGTTTTGGACTTAAAACACTGGTTTTGAAATCATATTCAATTGAAAATTGTGTCTATGAGCTCAAGAGATGTCAAAAGCTATTCAATTAAAAACTGCAGCAAAAATCTTCAGCGTTTTCAGACCTTATTAATAACAATTAAAAACTGTAATCATCATTATTTTAAACCATTTATACTTTTAAGAGTGTCTTTCCCACTGTAATCACGATGCGGAGCAGTTACAATTTAAACCTTACGTTCCCACTGTAAACAAAGCACAACACGTTTACCTTCCCAGTGCAAACACAACGCAGAACGTTTACACTAAACATGCTTTGCGAATTTAAACACGATGAAAACTACTTACACTTTAAGAAATTGCTTTCACTTCACAAACACTATGCAATATACATCTATTCATAAGTTTGTATTGCAACTGGAATACAAACTGAGTTCCAAACAGGTCGGAATAGAATAAGTACACTCCAAGACATTTCTGTGGGGCAACAAAAGCGCCAAAACATTCACCAATACTCATATATTTGAGCAATACCAAAATGTACATGCTTTATTTTGGAACAATAATATGGCGTGTAGGTTATAATCAGACAGTCTTCTTATCGTCCTGTTACACACACACACACACACACACACACACACATATTATATATATATATATATATATATATATATATATATATATATATATATATATATATATATATATAGATATATATATATATATATACATAGAGAGAGAGAGTGTATATATATATATATATATATATATATATATATATATATATATATAGAGAGAGAGAGAGAGAGTGTATATATATATATATATTTATAAATAAATATATATATAATTAATTATATATATATATATATATATATACATACATACATACATACAAACATAATATATATATATATATATATATATATATATATATATATATATATATAAAGAGAGAGAGAGAGAGAGAGAGAGAGAGAGAGAGAGAGAGAGAGAGAGAGAGAGAGAGAGAGAGAGAGAGAGAGAGAGAGAGAGAGAGAGAGAGAGAGAGAGAGAGAGAGATTGTGTACCTGACTATTTTAATGTTTAGCCTACGTGACATTCATCAATATTGTGAACGAAAAAAAAATTGTTTTGTTACCTGCCTAGGCTTGTAGAAAAGTAACAAAGAAAAGAGTGAAGCCAACAAGCTTTGTAAATTTAAATAAAACATATATTTTATTTCCTTAGAAAAACAAGGAAAAGATATGAAAAAGGACTTACTGTTTATGAATCTGGTAAGAACAGGTATTTTCCAGCTTAAATAAATTATTTTAAATAAACAAAATTCACTTAAAATTTGGAGCTGTACGAATTAGTGCATGGCTTTAACTCGTCTAAGCCTTCCTAACAATTTTCAGGTTAAAAAAATAATCTTGTTTTTTTTTTGCTCAATAAATTTGTCATGGGTTCAGTAATATTAGAAAAATTAAAACAAAATTTCCGATAGTAACCAGCCATACCTGTAATTCGCATCAGTTGCTTTTCACTGACAGGCACAAGGAATTCATAGATAGTCTTGACCATTGCATGTATAGGTTTAGGTTATCCATGTCCCACATTCTGTCCTAGAAATGTTACACAAGCACGACATAACTCACTTATGGATATATTGATTGTCAAACTTGCAACATTAAATCTGTCAAACAATTTTCAAATTGTTGTTAGATATCCTTTCCATGTGTCGTTGTACATGATGTCATCGATGTAAGAATTATAATTATGTAGACCAGACGTAATCATATTCATCAAATGCTGAAAGGTACGTGGAGAACCCTTCATCCTAAACGGTATTACATTATATTGATAAAGTCAATCTGGAGTCACGAATGCCGAAATTTTCTTGGCCATTTCCGTTAGTGGAATTTGCCAAATACTTTCAGAAAGTCACATTTGGTAACATAATTGGCATTTCCAATTGTATCAATGCAGTCATCGATTTTGGCAATGGAAATGACTCTGTTTTAGTCACACTGCTCACCCTTCTATTATCAGTGCATATACGGAAAGTTTATATGGTTTCGGAACAAGTATACATGCTGAACTCCAATCACGTTTAGAGGTCTCTAAGAAATCATTCTCCAAAAAGTATTGAATTTCCTTTTTCAGGTATTCATGTTTGAAACGGTTTATCCAGTATGGGTGTTGTTTCATAGGTTTGGAATTTAGAACATCAACGTCGTCAAAAATTTTGTTTGTTCTTGTAGGAGCATCTGGAAATAAGTGCTCATAGTCTAATAATAGCTGCTTAAATTCACTCATTTCTCGGTGTTGCAAATATGAGCGTTTCTGGTCCAGATTATTCATAGCTGCCGATTTCCGAAGATTTGTGACTCCAAATTCAGAAGAGTACTGTTACTCCTATAATTTATTTAGATCCCAGGAGTACTATATAATTTAACTCATTCATTTTCTTCTTAACTTTGTAAGGGCCCTAATACATTATTTCAAGAAAATGTTAAAGAATGAGCAAGAGAGAAAGAATTTCTCTCCATTGAAATTCTGTCGAAACAAAATTTCACTTTTGTCTTGAGTTGCTCGTTGCTAAATTCAGGCAAAATTAGCTGGGAAATTGGACAAATTTTGGAAGGCCAAATTGAACAGAAAAACTTTAGCAATGCTTTTACGATAAGTTTAGTTTATATTCCTTAAAGGAATTGTCTCTAGAAAGAATGGTGACGCGTACATAATGGTCAGCAAGTAATGGTTGCCTGACTTGGTCTTAGGTAAGGGACCAAAACAATCTACCAGTATTCTGCTAAATGGTTGGTCAAATGCAGTAATAAGTTGCAGATGAGTCTTAGGTATATTATAATTAAATTTTCCTATCATTTGACAAGGATGACAAGATTTGCACTATTTACAAACTTCACTTTTGATATTTGGCCAATAAAAGTGTGTCAAGATCTTGTGATAAGTCTTATTAATTCCTAAATAACCAAACAAACGATTTTCATTAGCAAGACTAAGTATTTCCTGTCTGTCAAATTTTGAAACTAGTCCAATGACCACTTGTCTCCAGCAGGTACCTCTGAGGCCTCCATTTTCTCATAATAATTCCATTTTTATTGAAATAGCAGACAGGTAAACAAATATAATATCTCAGGATCTTTTTCTTGTTCGAAGATACGTGATTGTCGTTTGTCACACTGATTAGAAGAAAGAGAAAGAGGATCACTGTAATCAATACCTTTTTATTGATAAAAATCAGGAGTGACAGTGACCTCATCAAAAGCCTGATAAACATGTGTCAGCTAAAGAATACTTTCCTTATGAAAATCCTTCTCAAGAGCATTATTTGCCATTTCTCTCGTAACTACACATGCTTGGTTTATGTCAGTGTATTGCTTATCAATACAATCAAGTTTCTGATCCAAAGAAGGCTTGTCAGTTACAAGTGGATTAGTCACAACCTTTTCTTCAGCTAGGTCGTTGCCTAGTAATAAATGAATGCCCTGAACGGGTAGAGAAAACACTATTATGACTTTCACATATCCTGAAACTAAGTCTAGTGACAAATTTACACAATGGAGAGGAACATTAACAAAGCTGCACTCTACTGACTGATTACGAACACTCATTAAAAGAAGACTTCTCAAAAATGCAAGGTACATGATAATAAAAGACTCAGAGAAGCTCCTGTCCCTTACAATTTTATATGCTTAGGATTGGTCAAATCACGCAAGAGTGATGTAGAACCCTTTGACATGAATGGTTCATAATTCTCTATAATAAAATCAGACTTGGGTTAATGAGATCCAATAAATATATAGTTTTCAATACATGACCGTGACCATGACCTATTAGAAATATAAGATCATTTGGGATATGTCTGTCTTGATTCATATTTAAATGTGAATTAATCAGATATAATGTGCCCTTTAGTCTTAGAATAGGTACACGTAGGAAGAGATAAGGATTTCGGATCAAGTTTAGTAGGAGCTTGATTTTTAAAAGTAGTGTCAGACTGAATGTTAGATCGGCTTTTATTAGACTGAAATTCCTTTCTACCAGTAGACTGCTGAGTGAAATACGAAAGCAGTAAAAGCAGCATTTTTTGAGGTTTCGATCTTATGTTCGTCAAGATAAGTTTAATTATCACTATGGACACAGTTCATGAATTCTTGAGGTAATACAAGTTATTTTATAATTTCATAATCTTGATCAACGTTCTTGGCTAAGCACCATCTATCAAATAACTGCTATGTTTCTCTTACAAATTCGACACGAGTTTGTCAAGCTTTTTATAGTTCCTTAATTTTGACGATAAGCCATGGGAATTAACTTATAGCACTGTAAGATGCATTCCTTAACCAAATAATAGTAACAGCATTTCTGTACTGACAGGGATGCATTGATATTTCGGGCTTGGCCAAAATGTACATACTGCAATAATTGAGTCCAATGCTCTTCTGGCCATTTCAAATTTTCAGCAACTTTTTCAAAAGAAGGAAAATATTTCTTTACTTCTTTTTTGCTAAGACGGGGTACTAGAATTAAATTCTTTGTAATATCAAAACTTGCATTTGTATGTAAAATGGAAACGTGATTTTCACTTGCCAGCTCCATTTCTTTCATTCTAAATTGATATTCCCTCTCTTCCTTCTCTCTTTGCATACAAATGTCGCTCCGATTGCAAATCCTTTTATTCTTTCTGCAATTGCATTTATATTTCTTTCTCTTTTTCTTCTAATTGCATGTTTATGTTTCTGTCTATCCTGTCTATCTCTCTTCTTTCTCAAATTGTAACTGCATTTGTTTTTCTTCTTTCTTTAAATGCGTTTATTTTTTCTTTCTCCAATTTGCATTTGCATTTGTTTTTCCTCTTTTATCTTTCTGAAGTTACAGCTTCCTTAACTCTAATTCTATCTTGTATTTGAATTTTAATTCCCTTACTATTATATCAGAGTCTGCTACAGACTTACTGATTGAAACCAAAACATTTTTATCCAAATCATTCTTTTCAACCAAATACAGAATCAAAATGTTTTTATTTCTTGTTTCGTTAAAGATGGTTTGCTTCAGAGAGATCATCATTTCTTGCAAGTTCAGGCAATTCATTTTTTTTTAAACAATCCAACTGCTCCTGAGTAGGACTAGAAAGTTAAGTCTCCACTTTTGATGACGTTGTGAAAAGCCTGATAATTTTACTAACGATTTCAAACAAAGTGTGAAATAGTACTTGGGATTTAAAAACTTCTGAAAACTAGAGGAACTTAAATGTCACAAAACAATTTTCTAAAATATTTAAGCCAAAATTCATATATCCAGGATTAGTCCCTAATTTTATTTGTTATGTGTCTAGGATAGTACAAAAGTAATAAAGATAAGTATGAAGTCAACAAGCTAAATAATTTATTTCATTAGAAAAGCAATTTAAAAATAAAACATGGTCTTTCTGTTCATGAATCCAATCCAAAAGTCTTCCTAGAATTAATAGATATAAGTTCTATCAATAAAAAGTCCTAAGTGAATCACAGGTCGAATCCCGATGAAGTTCTAAGATGGAAGGCGATGACTTCTTTAATAACATGATTTGTCCCTCTGTTTCATCAGTTCCTGGTTAAATCAGCAAGAATAATATTTCAAATCCATCCATCCATCCATCCATCCAACGATCGATTGATCGATCGATCGATCTATCTATCTATCTATCTATCTATCTATCTATCTATCTATCTATCTATCTATCTATCTATCTATCTATCTATCCATCCAACGATCGATCGATCGATCGATCTATCTATCTATCTATCTATCTATCTATCTATCTATCTATCTATCTATCTATCTATCTATCTATCTATCTATCTATCTATCTATCTATCTATCTATCTATCTATCTATCTATCTATCTATCTATCTATCTTTGACTTTACTAATCACACATCATTTTCATACTAAATAGGAGCAGATGATATATGCCGTTTCAACTTGTACAGAAAAGAAAGAGAAACATTGGCATGTAAAACAAATCCATTTCATCCAAAATTATTTTCACTTTTTGTATACCCCTCCCCTAAAAGACCCCCTCCCAAAAAAAAACCCCAACACCCAAAACAAAACCAAAAACAAACAAAAAACCCTCAATAACTATACAGCTAAGAGCACATTATGTGCGTGAAATAACTACCATTGTATACAATCTACGAATTTAAAAAAGCAACAAAAATCCAACTTGCATCTTTCATTGATAATAGTTTGTCTTTATTCTATATCGGCAAAGTAAACGACGTTCATTTGTCTCTCGAGCAAATACAGTTCTACCTGTGTAGGCAGCAAACGAACCAATCATCTCCGTATGCACGTCGTAGCACGAGATAAGCATATTCACCGTGAGCTGTCGGGAATCCCAAATTATGTTATATACAGACCCTGAAGCAGGTTATATGCGGTCCCTGGTTTGAGAAATGTTTATCTACCGGAATAGACCATATCGTGTGTCAGGCTAAGCTTGGCAAACTTCATTCGTCACGGTGGCTAGATTTTCATACTTGTTGATAATCATGAAAACGAAGTTTATATTATCAATGGATATTTTGATATATTTTCTACTTCCGTGGATTTTGTGGATAAAAAGCGTTACCTGTGGTAAGTATTCATTTATTATACTCCATCGCAATCACAGGGCTTGTCTTTGAGTTTGCTGAGAAGGCTGCTGTACATATTAGCAAGTAAATTATAAAACAGAACAATTTTTCGTCTGTGTCTCCACACTGATCAAAAGATGCTGGACGCAATCTTCATATTGACGGATATCCACAGTACTACATATCTGAATCGTATAGCATTATAAACCTGGTTAATTCCTAGTCAAAGACACACGGGTTTGTTACAAATAAAATTGGTAGTCTTACCGGCAGTAATATAACACAAGGGAAGACACGAGACCGCACCCATCTGGAGTTTCAACCCTGCTAGTTTATCGTAACTGTGCCTGCTAATTTCCAACTTAAGCAAGTCGCAATCGAGAAAAGTTTAATTTTAGAAACAGCTCGACTCACTTCGTTGAGTTTGTGACATATTGGAGAAATGCAATAATTGTTCTCCGATTTAGCTGTTCTTACAAGTATCTGACCCGCAGTGACGTTTTCATTCGGGTAGTCTTGAATTTCACCATTGACTGAAAGGTAAGATCCGAATAACCTCGAGTCCGCAGTTAATTTCGTTAATGTATATTGTGATGCGTTTTAATTCTGGTGGCAAAAACAAATATTGATTGTGATGAATTGATGCTGATTTGACACAATCAATATTTGAACACAAGTGGTCCTACAAAATTCATGTTTATTGAAAGTTATACAAAACACTGGCCCATCGTGCAATCGTCGGACATACTAAAGCTAATCCTTCCGAAAAAACCTATAGTAGCCTATCGGAGACCAAAAAACCTCAAGGACATCCTAGTCGTGGCAAAGCTAACGCCAATCACTAGACAAGACCAATCTAGTCAATCTGGACCCAGTGGCGATAAAAGATGCAAAACCTGTCAACTTATGATAGAGACCAAGACATTCACTAGCACAGTAACTAAAGAAAAACAAAACATACATGGTCCAAACAAAACGTGCAAAACAGAGAATGTTATTTATCTCACCACATTTAAAGATCTATAGCCTTCAATAGGTCGGAGAAACTGAAAAGCTACACAAAAGGATAAACCTTCATAGATCTGGATGAATGACAAAGAAGCTGTACATAAGCCCGGTCGCAGAATACTTCTCCTCCCCTGGCCACACTTTCAGTGATATAACACTTATCGCAATTGCTAAAAGCCACAGCTGGAGTTCCGAATTAAGGAAGGTAAAGGAATCATATTGGATACGCCGCCTTAGAACATTAAAACCAAGCGGTCTAAACCAAGACTAGAAAAAGAAAACTATGCAATAGTAGAATTCGTCTTTGTAGCCGACAGTTTCTTTTCAAACTTTTTCAAAATTTTCTTAGTATCCTTTAATTACTATAATAATGAAATATCTGGTATAGAATCAAATATCAGGGATATATTCTGCGTTAGAGAAATGTACACAAAGTAATAGATGTCTCTTTGGCTCGTAGACTTTTAGGGAATTATTAACACTTTTTTAGTATTTGCAACAAGTCTATACAGGCTAATTGAGACAATGTATCTATAGGTTTAACTCCTGTGGAGAGTTTTACAAACAATTTGTGTTTGTTTTGTGTATATATATATATATATATATATATATATATATATATATATATATATATATATATATATATATATATATATATATATATATATATATGCCTTTGAAAAAGACTCATTAAGCGTCGAAAACGCTCATGCGATATATATATATATATATATATATATATATATATATATATATATATATATATATATATATATATATATATATATATATATATATATATATATATAATATATAACAATTTTCTTTTATATTTACGTAGATACGCAGAGCGCAGTTTGTCCGTATTTCATAACTAATGGCCATGTTACCAGTGAGTGCAGTCGTGAAAAAGGTTCAAATTGCACTTATGTTTGTGACAGTGGCTGCAGCTCAAGCGGTGACGAACTCTATTGTACGGAAGAAAACATCTGGAGCAGAGGCAGCTGTACATGTTACCGTAAGTTATAATGCATGTTTGGTTATCTTTCAAGGAACACTGAAAGAATGCTGGATACGAGCATCCGCCAGGTTGTCTTTTCCATCTGAGCACATAATTTACGAACAGTGCCTTTAGATATTTTGATTTCACTATAACTTGCCTACTAACTACCTGCATATTAAGAGGTACTAACATTAGTAAGAACATGTTACAAATTATTACTATAATATGATCAAAAATTCATAGTTTGGATTATTTGCAAAATATATTTTTATATTCAAAATTCTATGATCTTTTCCTTCACTCACAAAGAAGGTTGAGAATCGGGATAAGAAACAACACGAACACCGATAATTTCGTGAAACTAGTTTCGCATATAATATATGCTTCTTCAGGCACAAATTGTTTTGAAATAAACGGATGACGTATAGCAGCAGAGAGGCTGAACCCTATAACTTTTTAGAGACCTTATTTTTGAAATCTAAGGGTTCCTACGAAGGCTAAAAAAAGAAGTTTTTGCCTTAACAATGAAAACTTATCTAACTTTGCAAATTTTTTTGCTCGATATATTCACAATCTGGTCACTACGCGTATGTCATTCAGGCTCTCTGCTGCTATAAATTAAATATCAAGGACCAAAGATTTTATCTAAACCTACACGTTACCTTGATCTTGGATCATGTAAGTTTATCGTTATAATTCCAAATGGAACAGCTTGTGCTTTATAAAAGAAATTTCTAAATTTAATCATATCCACGTCCCCAGAACACCAAGTATAATAAATATTTTGCAAAGTATAATTATCTATGCCATTAAATCCATCTGATTTAGATTTTTAGCTGACATATGTATGATCTGGAACCAATCAACTGAAGAATTGGAGAAATTCATTAATCGCCTAAATCATTTTCATCCGACAATTAAATTTACTTATACTGCGTCAAGTACGCATATTTCATTTTTAGATGTAAATGTAATTAAAAATATTGATAACACTATTTCTAAAAACAATTATGTCAAAGAAACTAATATCCACCAGTATGTGGAATATTCTTCGTGCCATCCAATGTCATGTAAAAACGGTATACCATATAGCCAGGCTAAAATATACCGACGCATTATTTCAGACTATTGTCAATTAAAAAGTTCGTTGAATGACTTAAAAACACATCCAAAAGAGAAATTATCCAACTCATTGATTCTGCTCTGAACAAAACACACAATCTTACTCAACATGAGGCTTTAAATACAGCAAATTGTACAATGGAGAAACATATAGTTCCTTTTACAGTACAATACAATCCTTCATTACCTATTATAAGTCTTATAATTAATAAATATTGGAGTCTCCTAAACTTATTAAATAAAAACAGCGTAAAATCACTCTACAACAATAAACCTATTCTTGCTTTTAGGAGACCCAAGAATTTGCAAGCTTTTTTTATTAGAACTAAATATAAAAATAATAAAATAATAAAAAAGACGATTCTCGTCATCTAAATGTAACAGACACCGGTGCTTTCAATGTGCAAACATAAGAGAAAGTAGTTCTTTTAGTAGCGCTAATACAAAAGAGACATTTTCTCTACGTTATAACACTACGTGTCAACTGTCGTGATTTTGTTTGATGACCTGTAAAAATGTAATATGCAATATGTTGGACAAACACTTCAACAAATTTCTAAAACAAGGAATAGTCATCGCTTTCATATTAGAAATTATAGAGATTATCAGTTTTTCCCTAATATTTCTACATATTTTAACACAAAAAATCACTGTCTACTCTATTTTTCTTTCATGCCAATAGATTTGTGCACGGAGACATGAATAGACTCATAAAAGAAGCTTATTGGATTCATACATGATATACTTTGTATCTTTATGTCATTTTATATTTTATATTTTTAAAGAAAGTCAAGGAAATAATCATTTATATGGCAAATTTATTTTTCTATATTCTAAATTAGCATGTATACTACGCTGGTATTCTTGATGATTTTGTCACATTTATTGGAATTTCACATGTTACTGGATCCAGATCTTGTCTCAGTTTGAGGATGTACCTATTTTCGCAGCATTTAAAGTTATTGCTGTAAATCATATCATCTAAAATGTAAATCAATCATAATCATCATTGGTAGCAGAGTAAGTGAATAAACCATTTAGCTGGAGACCTTATTTACAAATATAATGTTTTATTCGATGGTTGAAAACAAGGTCCATAACGTTAAACTGAATCCTCTTACCGGAAATATTTCTATATGGTGGAGAACAGACCACAATAACGGCAAATCGACTGGGTTAGCTCATTTTTATTACTTGCTCTTTGTCATTATAAATATTATCAATAATGGTTGGATAAATACACTCAGATTAACTCAAGAGCGACTAGAGGAAATTAAAAATACTTACCTGTTCTTGATTCTGTCAAACAATAAATATAATCATGTTAGGATTCTTAAGTTGAATTTGAAGAGGAAACAAAAACAAAATGTATTTAAACTAATCACAGAATCCACTTCCTGTATTGTAAAAAAAAATCTGCTAAAGCAACTGGAAAAAAGCAGAAAGAACAAAACAAGAAAAAGGAATTTTACGTGGACTTCTAGCTGATACGGCTGCTGCTCAAATCAAAGATGTTAAAAGCACCATTATTTCCTAAAACAAAAATGACAAATAAAAAGATTAATTTGACTAATAGATTTAATAAAGGAGATTTTATACATATTATGGGAATCGACAAAAAGGATGAACATACTTTTGCTGTTAATACCTTCAGAGGTAGAGAATCGTTTTTGAATCTTGAACATGCTGAAAAACTCGTAGATCGTGAAGGTTGATATAAATGGATATATCGAATAAACACAGGAGTTGATCAAGCTTGAGCAAATGATACGGATTATACCGACTATAAAATAACACTAATTATAATAGAGATTTAGATTTTGAAAGGAAAAGTGCGAGAGAACAACAACTACAACAAAACAAGCAATACAAGAACAAGCGCACACATATAGCGAGTAGAAGAATTAGAAAAGCAAGTATAAAGGAAAGAAATATAACGTAACAAACAAGAAGAAGCATCAAACCCAAAACGAAGATATAAAAAGCACAACCAGCTCCTCAGACACCACCATTACCATCATGACCATCATTTAGATAAATGACTCATCCCACAGCTAAAGAATCTGTTATAGAAGAATTACCTAGAAGACGTTATCCAACTCCACATTTATAAGAAAATCTGGACGACTAGAAATGATAGGTGGAGAAATACTAAGCTTACTCAAAGAAAGAAGACATGAAGATTCATATAAATTGTCTGAAGTATTGGAAGCGAAAGGTGTAAAAATGCTTGAAAAAGCAAAATAATTAAGAAAATTATTACCTGAAGATTTGAGAGAAAAATAGTATTTGCTTAGTGATGATGATCTTACGCATAAAACTGGAAGTGGTGTTATTAATTATCCAAACAGCGTTCTCTCAGATGTTGATCGATTAGAAATTCTAATTGGAAGAGAATAAGCTGGTGGTAATTCCCCAGAAATCATTAATGAAGCAGCAGATATTTGCAAACGATTATTTACAGGTGGTATCATGAAAATTATTGTTTATCGGTCTCTCATTAATTACCACAGTGATTATGTACAATTTGATACAGTTACTGTAATAAAATGATTGTACACAATACTCAACTTGGAACGAATATGGTCAGGGTAATAAATTACACAAGATAACCGACGGAGTTGGACTAGGTGATGTTGCCCAGTGTGTCTATTCGGAAGAATAGCCCCAAAAGCAATACCGATTGCAAATCAACTAGGATCGAAAGCTATAGATATTGTTCATGAAAAAGGTATTGGTGCTGTAATTAATCTTGCTAGTAAAGCATTTTCATCAATCAAGGATATACTAGCAGAATTAATACGACATTAACCTCAGCCACCATTGAAGCTGTCCAGCACTGAAGTACTGCCTGTTAATATTAGTAAAATAATAAATCAAGCTGCTCATGAAAACACTAGCAGTGTTGGCTAATGTACCTTTATCATAAAAAGAAAAAATATAACCATATTCTGATCACAGGAAGTGGTCTCATTACCTGAAGTGGTCTTCGTGTTAGACGATGATAATAAATATAATAAAAATGGTCAAACGTATATCTGATCTAGCATTTGATATCAACGCACCAGTACTCAAGGATGAGTCTGTGCGTGATTATCAATATTGCAACCTGTTGGTGTTGATGCTGGTAAAGTATTTCCTACAAAACTTTTTCCATCAATATCTGAAGAAAAAATATTAATTTCTTTTATAGATCAAGGTGGTAAATCGATGTTATCATGGTTAACAATGACCAAAAAGAATCTATCCAGAGTAACATTAATGGTGTGCATGGCAAATAGCTTCTCAGCAAGGTGTAGGGCATGTATGTATTGCATTTCAAGAAAAATAAAGATTAAACAATCAAAATCGCACTGCAATATTTCATAAACTCGGTGCTTCTGAGCTTTCGTTGAGAATAAATGAACAAAAACCATCTGAGAATATATTACTGAAGTTCGATCAAATCATGTATCACGTGCATATCATCGTCTAATGACCTTCATGGGACGTGATAAAAATGTTGATACTGGTTTACAAATATCATATCGAGATTTAAAAACATTGTATCCGATTTATTTCTTTTCACTAGAACATTCAGACAATATGTTGTTGACACATTTGTGACAAGTGGAGTTTTTGTTAATTACAGAGCAATCGCTGTTTATACTCAAATAAATCAATGTTACTTGAACGTGTTGGTGGACGAATGAGAGCTGTTGATGATTCAGTAGAAAATATGTAAATATTTTCCAAATATGTAATTAGATCGCTCATATATTGCATCACATAATCACGTTAGTGTTAGTCTGAATACTGGTCAGATTAAAAGGCTACGATCAGCATAAAAAAATAACTGCGGCATAAACATCGCTAAGAAAGAACATATGAGAAGTACAAATAAATTATCGTTGACCAAGTGTCAACTCAGAAACTCAACGAAGTCAATAAAATCATATAAAAGTATAAAATGTAATCTTTTGATGGTGGCTATGAGAGACATTGTTAAGACGGTTGATATATTTCCACTTCTCGCAGTTATACCGGCATTAATAGCCGCTGCAACCTCCGCTGTTGCAAAAGCAGATGCATTAGACACTGTTGTAACTGATGCTGGAAGAGCATTAATGAAAACATCGGGTACTATTCTATAGCGTTGGATTCTCGTACGCATATTCCGTGGGTCGAGACTAGTGACTGACAATTTTGTCAACGGAGCGATTTCGATGCCATTTTTTAAAGTATTGGGGTCTCCGCCCCATGGTTTCTTAAACCCCTCACCACGTTGAGCAATGCGGTGAGTGCCTTTTGCACTTACCCCGGGGTTCGTTTTTGAGGTGGTATATGAAACCGCAATGCCAAGACAGTCGTTAGTCGTCTAAAGTTTCGTTTCGATTAGCTATTCTCCCGGGGATGTTTTATGCAAGGTCCCAATAAAATAATCAGCACCTTATGTGAGCTCTACGCTTCATTTAAAGGGTACCCCATAAAGAATATTCAGAAAAAATGCTGCCAAAAAGAAAACTTTAAGGGTTGCCAATAACGGTCATAAGATAGACATCATCATGCAAAGCCCTCAAAGGTTGTACAAAAGACACCTTAAAGGAACCACGGGCAATCAGGGGGCCTTATTGCAGGTAACCACTTATAATTGGTATTGATCATTTTTTAAATATTTTTATGACATAATAACGTATAATAATATATACAAAAGACCAAATCCGCTATATATAACCAAGGCAGTGAACCTAACATATATACAAAGACCAAGTCAGTCACTCTAACATATAATAATAACATATACAAAGTCAACCTTAAACTTTCAGGGTCAGATGTCGATGTTAAGGTCAAAGGTCAATATTAAAAAAAACTCGAATGTCAATTATTTTGTATTTTTAAGAAATATTTATTTGATAACGAACTATGAAAATATTAATGTTTTCTGCTATTGAAAAATTACAACATAATGGAATAAAGGTATTTGATGATCTTGATCTTTGAGAGAATTATGTGCAATTTTGAATCATTACAACAACGAAAATTCGAGAAAAACTACACATTGCCAACTAATATAGATTTTTGAAACTAATTTATCAATTTGTTAGAATCCTAAGCAATAGTAAACGACACAGGTGAAGCTATTTGCACCTCTTGCACGCTCAATCGAAAAATAAGAACTGAATTCTCGTACGAGTAGGAAAGAAAAAATATTGTGTTCAATCGTTTAATCAATTAAGAAAGATTATGTTATCCGATTCTGTCAAACGCGAAAGTGACATCGAGAGCAGAGACAGTGAAGGTGGACATTGACAGAGTCGAATTATATACAGTAAAAGGTATTTTTAAGTTAATAATACAGAGTTATTAGACATAATCAAATATTATCGGTTGATCATATTTTATTGAATATGCAGATTTGTATGCTTTATTTGCAACATTTTGTACCGAACTTGGTAAAATATTAAAATATTTAGCAGCCTAGTTAGTGGAATGAAAAAGTTAAAATTGTCCCTTCTCCAGTTCATGTATTTGTGGCTTGAATAGCTCTCTTTCCGAATATGTTACAATTACATGTATTTCCTGCCTTACAATTTTGACTCCTTGTAACAACTTGCCGGTTAGATAAATGATTATTTCTGAGATTTATATCAATATGATCAATTACAATTCAAACTTTGATAGAGCATGCCTCTCCGCTGCTCTGTAGCCTACACTGGCTTTCCGTACGATCCAGAATTAAACACAAAATTTGTTCTCTGTGCTACGTTTCACTGACGGGCTCCAGTCCAACATACCTATCTTACCTCACCATTGTGTATACACCTGCAAGATGCTTACGCTCTTCTTCTGACACTAGCATTCTCAATATTCCCACTGTGAAGTTGAAATTATAGGGACAACGTTCTTTTACATACAAGGGCTCAGCAACGTGGAACTAATTTCCCACTGCACTTAGGCACAAAGACACAATGATCTCATTCAAGAGAGCCCTTAAAACATATCTATTTCAACTGCAAGAACAGTCATAATGACCTAATAATGTATCCTTAGACCGTATCCTTACCTTAAATTTACAGCATGTTTTTCTGTTTCTAATTTGGTTGTGTTTGTTTTTTTATATTTGTAATCATTTCATAATATATGCTTTTTTTTCTTTTTAAGTGATGACAAATGTTATAAAGCGCTTAGAGCTTCTAAATATTAGGCGCTATAAAAAGTACTTATTATTATTATTATTATTATTATTATTATTATTATTATTATTATTATTATTATTATTATTATTAGTAGTAGTAGTAGTAGTAGTAGTAGTAGTAGTAGTAGTAGTAGTCTCATCATCTTTCTCCAACTGCATTTGTTTATCTAATTTCACTTTCTTTACTTGCATTTATTACTCTTGAGGCTGAGTTTTCTTAACTCGATTTTGTCTTGTATTTTAATTTCAATCTCATAACGCGCCAGTTAGAGCCATATAGAGACATACTAACCAATTCTAAAGCCCGTTTATCCAGAACATTCTTTTCTAAAAATATTGGATCAAAATATTTTTTTTAAATTTCTTGCTTCGCTAAAAATGGTTTCGCCTTAGGAAGTTCATGTTTTCTGGCAAACTGGAGCAACTTATCCTCTTTCAATGAGTAAAACGCTTCCTGTGTAGGAAATATAGACTTGAATTTATACTGGTTTCAAATGAGGATTTGAGTCTTGGATTATATTATTGTGATCCAGCAAAAGCCTCTTGGAACAACAATATTATATGTGCCACAGAGACTCACTAACATTTTGAACAGCGTTGGATTTATTTTGGATTTGTACTAAAGTTTATTAAGAACATTAATTATTAGTACCTGTGTCCTCAATTCATTGTTTAATTTTACAAAGTTTGTTGCTTGTTACTCTTTCCTATTGCTTATTTGATCATGAAATCATGATAATTAGCCTTCTCTTTCTCTCATCTTTTTTCTTTGTGCATCTGAAATTTTGTATTTGTCTCTCTCTCGTTCCTATTTCTGCAACTGCAGTTGATTTATCTCTCTTCTTTCTGAAGCTCTCGATTTCTTGACTCTCATTCTTGTATTTTAATTCCAATTCCATAGCTTGAAAATTACAGCCAGATGTACAAACATTTTTATTCAAAGCATTTACCCACAAAATATTGGACCAAACTCTTTACTATTTTTTGCTTCGCTAGAAACGAAGCATCTTCCTCAGAAAGATTATACTTTATGGCAAGCCGAATCAATTAATCTATTTTCAATTGAATCTAACCGTCTCTTGTTTGGATTTATAATAAAGTTATCCACTTTCGATGATATTGTGAAAGCTTTTTTGTTTCACTACGAAAGAACAACTACTAGCTAGGACTTAGAAAAATCCAAACAAGGTGAATTTAAATTTCAAAAATTAAGTTTTCTTAAAATTTTATTGTCCAGGACTAGAAACAAAATTTCTATCACTCGTTTATAGTCTCCAAATAAGTATTAGAGAATAAGAATAGTAAGCCCCAGCACGTTTTGTAAATTTAACAAATAATAAATTTCTTTAGAATACAATGTGAACAATTTTAATAATAATGTACGGTATTGAGAAACAAAACCCAAATAATCTAAAATTTTCGACCACTAGTCTTAATATTTAACGGTCTGAAAAAACTTGTGATATTCCTAAATAAATCAAACACTGGAAGTATTCATTTGCCTTGCATGGCCATGTTGTACTAATGGAACAACATTCCTTTGTTGAATCGCAATAATAAAATCCAGAAATATACTTTTATTTGAAATTGTACGTTACATTTGAACTAATAGTTTGTAACAATGGCATTTTGAACACTTATTTCCAGAAAACATCACTTGCTTAATTTGAATAAATTCCAACCCAAATGAAATTTTGCACACAACATTAATACAACTTGCTTTCTTAGATCTTTCAGGGCTAATAATTGTTTCTTTCCAGTAAGATTATTAATTTAAACTGACATCAGGTCTCAATTAGCTACAAAAACTGTTACCTAACGAAACTTTTAATTCATGAGGGTTCCAAATATTTTCAAGACAAAATCTGAATCGTAATTAAAAAGGTCTGCTACTACACTTTTAATAAAGAACATTGAAAGCACAATGTCACTGACGCAAAACAGGATAAATATGTTTGCATCTTTTTTTATTAATCCTAATTTTAATTTCATACTCAACTGAGAAACTATTAGTTATGCATTAATTGTTTATAGAAAAAAGTCAATGATTCTAGCCAGGTACAAAATTAATTACATTTTACAATTATCGATTCCATATAATGAAATAAAAATAACGAACACATTATGCAGATTAAATATACATAACGCATGCATCTGAAACAAGAAAGCTACTTATGATTTGGGATTACAAAGTCATTTTTCAGGAATCCAGAATATAAACCGTAAAAAAAACAAATCTTGTTCTCTGATACAACCGTTGATCAACCGCCGTGGATGACAAACATTTGAAACAGACTGTCGATTTTGCTGTCAAAGGTCTAGATCACCGAGTCTGGAAAAGAAATGATTGCTTCAGCTTTAAATGGCGATCGTACAGTTTCTTGTGCTCGTGTTAGAACTTGCAGATGAAACATTTCTCGATTTCTTTTCCACATTTGGTGACTTTCACAATGTATAGCAATGCGCTATAAATGTGTGTGCTTCTCATTTGAAGGTAGTAATCAACGGAATTTGCGATGTTTTTAATCTAGCCTTAAGATAATGCATTAAGATGACGGTAGGTTACAAATATCTCAAGTTTTGATATGAAAAATTAAATCTAAAACCAGTTTCTCAGCATTTGTCGATTTTTTGAGATTTATTTTACTTTCTTTCCAGATTTCCCAGGTTATCAATCGATGCTAAGCGAACAAGACTTTGTAGGGATTGTTACTGGAGTTTTGAGTTTCACCTTTTTTGTGAGCGTCTGCGTGACAGTTTGGATGAAAAGGTGATTACTTGATCTCACATCTCAGAATTGTTATTCGAGTTTTGATTTTGACCTCTGTTGTGAGTTTCTAAGTGACAGTTTGGATGAAAAAGAAATTATTTTTACTCTCCCTTCTCCAAAATATTGCTGAAGTTTTGATTTTCATCCTTTTTGTGAGCATTTGTGTCACAGTTTGGAGTAGTATTTCATTCCAGGTTGATTTTTGTACATTAAAGTATTTAGCTCTCTCACTTTACAGTACAAAATCAACAAAGATTCAGACCACACCGGTGTCCTAGTGGTATGAGCGTCCGCCTCAAATGCGGAAGGTCGTGGGTTAGATTCCCGGTCGAGTCATACCAAAGACTTACAAAATTGGTACTAACATCTGCCTCGTTTGGCGCACAGCACTAAGAGATTGATGTTAGGACTGGTCTGCCTGGTGTCAGGATAATGTGACTGGGTGGGACATCATGCTATACATGTCTGTGTCATGATGCCCCAGTGCTAGACATCACTATAAACTGCCATACTGCATACATCGTAACGATATGACTGAAACATTGTTAAAGCTACGTTAAAAATCATAATTACATCACATCACATCAAAAATATGCAGGTACCTGCAACAATGCACATCCAACAATTATTACGGCACGTGTGTGCGCGCGTGTGTGCGTGCGTGTGTGTGTGTGTGTGTGTGTGTGAGAGAGAGAGAGAGAGAGAGAGAGAGAGAGAGAGAGAGAGAGAGAGAGAGAGAGAGAGACTTTTAAAATTATGAACCCCAACAGTATGTATTGTGTTTTTGCAGACGGAGACGGTTAATGTTCCAAGGTGGGCAACATTCCAATATAAATAGGATAGCATACACTGAAGAATTACCTCATATACATTCAAGTAACCCGAGTACTTCTGCAACCGTCCCCACAATTTCCAGCACGGTCATGCATTATACAAACTTAAGCTATCCCCCGCCTACATACAATGAAATTCAAATTTACCCGCCTGCGTATGAGGAGATTAATTCTGCTCCGTCCCTAAACAACTGCTAATGAAACAGCTACCAGATTCATGAGCGGCAGAGATGAAAGAACGATTACACAATTGAACGTCAAGGAAATTATGATTATTAATATTAACATGTCCGGTCTGCATAATGGTAATTCTGTACTACGATTATATTTATTTTATGTTTGTGTTTACTTTTTACATGATTTGTTATATAAGAAATGCCTGATTTTGAAAAGTACAATGAATTTGTTACTGCTGCTTATTATTCATGTGTTTTATCAGAGTTGGACATGAATTTTTGTCATTAACATCTGTAAAATGATAATAGTAGTATGAATCCGAAACATGGGTTCTGTAAACGACACTTTTGTTTCTTCAAGAAAACAAAAGTTTTAAATTGGTAGGGAAAGACTGATTCAAAAATCTCCATTGATATTTCATGTATACCTTTAGGGATTATTTCTCTTCATCGTTTGGGTTTATTTTGGTTTCAGTTTTTAAAGTATATTTAAGACATGCGATACGATAAATATATGAAACATTAATAACTGGTAGAACAGTGAAGCGTTCGGTTTCGTTTGAAAGGTCTAGCTCTTTCAAGAGTTATTAAATTGACCAATCAGAGGTTGGATATTTTATCCGCACTGAAGTTAAATCAACAACAAACGATAATAACTAATTATAAACTAAACTAATTCACAATATTTGGCAAATGAAAAATATTGGAAATTGCCCTTATATTCATCATTAACGTTATTGCTAAGCCTAGCAAATAAACATTTCTTGGTTCAAATTATACTGAGCGATTATATTAATAGATGATACATCATTTTGGCAATTCTCGCCACCCCCACCCCCACCCCCACCCCCACCCCAAAAAATGTTACCGTGACCACACCTTGGTTACCAGTTTACAGGAACTATGGATGGAATAATATGTTGCGTCCTTCAACACAGAATGATGGGACCTAAATTCGTGTATAAAGAGTTTAACATTTTGGACTGATGTGTCATACCGTCTTAATCTTATCGGCGTCCAAAATCCATCCCATATATAATAAAATCTACGATATATAAAACATTGTGCCAAACTATAATACCGAAAAAAAAGTTTTCAATGTTAAAATATGTTCAAACTTTTCTTGAATTGTGTCAAGTTCTAAATAAATAGCACAAGTGAATCTTACTGTAAAGTCTCGATTTTTAATGTATGGAAGATCATCGTTTCTTATTTCCCCTCTAGTCAGAAATATTGAGCAATTTGTATCTTTGCCAATGAATTGACCCATTTGTACCCTTGTCAATGAACTGATGAAAAACTGATATTGTTATATCATTAAGACGACGTCATCAAAAGAAGGGAAGCAGAGATTAACATTTTCGACGTGATATTCAAAATGTATTATTGGCATTATCTTGATTTCGCAATTCTATAATTGTGTTTGGCTCTTTTTCACTTTTAGATGAAATGCTTAAACTCTCGAATTGGGGCCCCGAGTGGCCGAGTGGTCTAAAGCACTGTCCGTTACGGATCACTGCCATCTCACCTCTGTCTGAGTGTGTTCGAGTCTAGGATTCGGCTAATGTAGATATGTGAGAACGCTTGCCAGTAGCTTCTCGTGGGTTGGTGGTTCTTTCCGGTGATTTCCCGGTTTCTTCATCCACCATTAATACTGGCCGCCATGAATAGCCTATCATGTGCTGAAAATGGCGTTAAGCCCAACAACAACAACAACAATAAACTCTGGAATTCGTCGAATGTTTATCAGCTAAGTCTTTGAAATTATGGCACGATACTGTCCAATTATTGATTTGAGTATGATTCATTGTACTCTTGTACATTTAGTATATCGTGTACATTATTGTTCTGAAACATAAATGAATGGCAGCATCTAGGACACCACGGACTTGAAATGTATGAACGAGTAGAAACCTACACCTACAAATATTTAATCTGAAATGGAGCATATCATGTTTGAGATAATTATGGTTTTATTATATTTTAGTAGTATCAGGTTTATATATTTTAGTACCATTTGGATTTTAATATATGTATGGCATCATCATGATTTAGCATATTTTTATTTCCTCGTTTAGTAAACTTGGTATCATCATACTTGTAGTAAATTTGAATTATCATAGATTTTAAGCAATACAAGGGTAAAACAGAACATGTATAGTTAGATTTTAAAATAACACAGGAGTAAATATGCTCCACACTCATTGCTCTCACCTTTTGTTTCTATTTCACGGGTATTTTATTTTTTTATTTTATAGTTGTTTATATTTTTATTGTGTTTTTAAACATTAATTTGTGTATATTCCCAAGTTTGTTTAAAATATAATAAAATTTTTTGAGTCTTGCATCTGGATCCATTCTTGACACCTACAAATTAGTTAGGTTATTTGCTGACGTTTACAGGTTGGTAAAACAATTTATGTTCTGAGACAGTAAAGCAATGACTTTGGTAAATTGCTGTTTCCATTAACAGTACATTGTTATTTCCCCAGAAACAAGTAGAACGTATTAGATTTTAGGGTAATAATTTTTTAATTTTCATTTCGAATGTTTTAAATTAGGATTTTAATTATCTACTAAATTTGTTAGCTACTGTTACAGACATTTCTACAGTTTTTGTTACATTCTTTCGTGCAGTTATTGTTACAGACTATCGTACAACTCTTGTTGCAGACGTTCATACAAGTTCTTTGTATACTCTTTCGTACGGTGAAATCTGGAATAAATTGATCTCCTTAAGTGATAAATTTGATAACATTCGTACATGTCGTCTGTTCGTGGTTCATTAGTTTTATATGAAACAGCTGGTATCAAACGGAATATTAAGGTATTTAAATCTGAGGGTTTTTTGTCGATCATTACAAATATATTGAAATAATTAGGTCACTATGCTAGTAATGTTCTTCTCTGTCAACAGATTTAGTGCTGTCTGCGTAAATATAAGGAATAACAACAAAAACCACAACAAAATTAGTATATACTCCAATTCATATTATATAAATCAAAGTTCACTCTAAACATGAATGGTACATTATAAAATAATCTCAGTGTAGCGTGTGATTTTATTACTTAAGTCTGGCTCTTTTTGGCAACATTTTAAATCTAGCATATGAATGAGCACAAAATGCTTTAAAAAAGTATCCTAAAAGAACACGAAGACATGGAGTGTTCAGACAGTTCGCCATGACCGATGCGTGTGAGATATGAGTGTTGTGTTACGAGTCTATGCTCTTAAAATAAGAAAAAAAGAGTGAAGACAACAAGCTTTGTAAAATGTAACAAATAATTTATTTCCCTAGAATAAAAAGTGAAACATTAGGTGAAAAAAATTCAAGGTTTTAAAAATTTAATCCAGAAATAATCCAATAATTAAAAATAAACTTTTTAGTATCAAAACGTTCCGAGTCCGAGTCCCGAAGAAATCCAAAATGAAAGACGATAACGAATTGCTGTCGTATCAAGTCCTTTGTTGAATCAAAAGAAAATATTATTCCAGTTTTGAACTCAGCATCACTTCCAATAAATATATTGTCCTAGAATTTTGTACGAGCACTTTCTTATTCACAGGGGAAAAAAAATCACTTGAATTCAATAGATTGAAGGCATTACAAATTCAATCCAAACTGATCACAACATAATAACAACTTAACACGTCAATTGTTTGGATCCCAACTGATATATCTCTATCAAAAAGACGTTTTACGCTAATTAAGACGCAAAACAGATCCCTTGAGTAGGGTTAGAAATTAATTCTTCTAGAAAAAATAGAAGTTTGTATTATGCTATTTGTCACGTAGTCCAGGTATGACCTTGAATTAACCTTATGATTCTTACTCTGATCTGAGAAAGATTAAAATAAAATAATTAAAACATCGTTTACCAAAACTCTGATCCTGAAATGAGGTCATCAACTAAATTCAGTGTTTCTATTAGCTGATATGTCAGTGAACAAATGTAAGTCAGGTCAAACAGAACGGAACTCAAATTCTGGACAATGTCAAATCCAGTAAATAAAGTTACATTGCAATAGCATGTAATGGAATTATAAATTTTAAAACTAATACAAATTATTATTCATATATAAGAGTTGATAGCATTTTATTAACTGTGGATTTTTGTTTAGCGTTTAGTGTGTGTGTTTGATTGGATCTCGTAGCTTTAATAATTTTAGTCATATTGCTACGATGTCTGTTTGCATTGTCGCAGTTTATATTAATGTCTAGCACTGGAACATCATGCCGCAGATATGTCGCATGATGCACCGCTCAGTTACATTATCTTGACACCAGGCTGACCGATCTGTGTTTGTGCCTCAGTATGCAAGAACCCATTTCATGAACCCAGTGTATGCTGGCACTTCCTGGGATAAATCTAATCGGCATAGTATCGCAAAGCACTTCGTGCGTACGACGCACAGTTTATACAAGCACACTATCATGAATCAATCGAACCCGCATGGTGCTAGAAGGCATTTCCTGCGTACAAAGCCCAGCATGAAGCCTCTGTACCCAGCAGATCTTAAATCATTTGGTCGTAAGCCTTTTCAACTCGAATGAAGCATATAATTAGCGGCGTCTTGGAAGTTGATTTCTAAATAAGGACATGACTCGAGTATACTGAGTCACCATTCCGGACATTCTAATCAAGATAATTCGCAAAAATACTTTCCTAGCTTCACAGCCTTTATCCAAAGACTGCTCCGGTAGATTAATTGTTAGAGCGTCCGCCTCGCATGATGCCCTAGTCCTATACATCACTATAAACTGCCACACTGCAGACAACTTAGCGATATGACTGAAAAATTGTTAAAGCTATGTTAAAATCATAATCACATCAAATTACATCACCAAAGACGGCAAATATTGTTTTGAAGTTCCCTATTCGTTGTTAGATCCTACTATGATGCTTGAAGACTTAGCCTTACGGTTGTGGATTGAATACGTTTATTATTCTAGTTGTCATTCGGTATTTCATAGATATAGCTATCATATCGTTTAATGCAACGTTGATGATCTTACTTTAATATTTAGTCGAATTCTTCCTACACAAAAATTAAACTTATACTATTCATACAAACGTGTTGTCCACAAAAGGAACACGCAGTAAAAAAGTCAGAAAACAAAAATAATAAAAGACAGACATTTCTGTTATTGAAATTGTTTCTTGCAATGTCATTTCACATAACATGTTATATTGACAAATGTTCTGTTGCAAGCGGGACATTAAATTATGTTGTTCCCTTTAGAAATGCATGGTCAAATGACGAAATTCCAATGACATCTCTAACCACAATGAATATGCAGCTCCCAGGTGGTAAATCCTTCCTCAAAAGTGTCGTAATCGTAACTGTATCCAAGAACTTCTTTGATAGTAATAAAGCATTAAAATGATCTTGGTGATAAAAAGGTTAAATAAAATTTCGGTCCTCCACACAGGAGATCTCCACGAATTGTTTGAAAGTACACTTTTAGCGTATAACAAGGATCTACCACAGCTTGAAGATTTTTTCTCATTCCATTTCTTGCTCAGTCTTTCTGGAAATGCCGGCTTGGTAAATTAGTATTTCTACTTCTCTACGTAGTTAGATTCTAATGAGTTTCCATAATATCTGATTTATATCCTGCTTGAGCAGCTACTAGAGCTTTGGCAATGATGCTGATTGTGAACTTACTCCTTTAGCTTTTGACTAGGTCACATTTTCTCCTGGTATCATGCAATAGGTTTTGATCACAGGGATCATTTTACTACTCATTCTCTCTATTCTAATCCGGTTTGTTATGTTTGAAAGATTGGGTCCTTATCATGTTAGGACTCTTTGGTTTTAAAATACGTACAAAAAGAGCATAACTAATACGTTATGTATATTTGAAAATGTTAATTTAATTCCTTAAAATATTATAGTGTAAGAACTGAAAATGACTTACACTATGACGAATGAAATATTAAAATATGCTCTGTTAATTCCAATATCTTTGAATGAAATCAAAGTAATTCCACACAGCTACTATATATACATAATGTCTGTATATGCTGCACCCCACCAAAATGTAACGACCATATACATGTATCCATTTTTACTGACCATTGTAGTAGTAACTAAAGAGCAACATGCACTTGCCTGTGACTCCTGTAACTCTCGGCAACGGATAGTTTGTAATGTATGTTTGTTACAATAATTTTGCAAAACTTGAATTTTGTTTACAATAACAGTTGCAATATCTTTTTTGCTCGATCATGTCTTCTTCGGAACTGAAAATGTAGACAAATATTTTAATGCTATCTTGAAATTCAATCTTTGATGAAATATGATATAAAACTTTTACTTTCAGTTTATAAATCGATCTAAGAAACATGTAGCTCTCAATGCTATACGTCAGTTTAACTTCTATAACCCATTCATTAAAAATTTTGGTTTATTATAATGAATATTTTGAAAAACTTATATTCTATTTTTATAGGCTCGGTTTCGGTAGGACTATTACCTGGTGAAAGATCAATGAAATGGAACAAATCAATGCAGCAATAACTAAAAATTGTTCCTGTTATTCGGTAAATTGTATCAGTGACTAATTCATCGTAACGCTTGTCAACTGCTTATGTAGACGATTTACTCAAATTAAATATTACATGTTCTGCAATTTAATACTAATGTATCTTAACCTAATCAATCAAATCCTGATTGTGGGGCTCCGAGTGGCCTAGTGGTCTAGAGCGCTCTCCGTTACGGATCACTACCATCTCACCTCTGTCTGCGTGGGTTCGAGTCTAAGATTCGGCGAATGTGGATAAGTGAGAAAGCTTGCCAGTAGCTTCTCGTGGGTCGGTGGTTCTTTCCGTGGATTTTCCGGTTTCTTCTAACACCATAATACTGGCCGCCACGTATCGTGTGCTGAAAAATGAAGTTAAGCCCCAGAACAACAACAACATCAATCCTGAATGTTTAATTCTATGTACCTTAAATGTGTTCAAAAATCTTTCAGATAAAAATGGATTTTACAGGTACAAAAAGAGGACGTTAAATATCTACTGTTGATAATAACTTTATGTAAAGAACTAACATCTTTAATTACTGTTATTATTGAGAGAATGATTAATACGTACCAGAAAGAGCAGAACCAATACGTTATGTATATTTGAAAATGTTAATTGAATTCCTTAAAATACTAAGAAAAATAAGAGCCTGGTGTGGCTGATCCACGATAAATTTTAGAGTTCATCCGGTACAAACAGCTACATATACCATGTTTGCGACTACGATACATAACTTCTTCAATTACAGAACATTGGTAATGCAAAAGTGTTTACTTACCATTAACTCGATTCAACGTTAGCAATACTGTCCCGTTGAATAATTAGACATTTTCTTCTGCACACATACATCCCGTAAATAAGCGAAACTCAGTTTGAAAACATGTATACTATTCGGCACAAACGTAAACGGCAAAATATGATTAGCTTAAAAGGTTATACCTGAGTGTAAATGTGTCCACTCTGACAAAATTCGCGAAATTCGCACTTTCGGAGCCCATAACTTCAGTTTGGTGCAACGTAAAATAGTCTGCGATGGCTAAATGGATAGAAAAATATCTCAGGAGTAAAACAAGTCATAGAATATGATCGTTTACCGTTAGAGACAAAAAATAGCAAAAGGAAATCTAGGGTCATGGGTTGAACGAAGTGTTCGGAAGTTACAAACCTTGTCTCTTATATACCCGCTCCGGTGGCTTATTGGTTAGAGCGTCCGCCTCGGATGCGGGAGGTCGTGGGTTAGATCCCCGGTCGAGTCGTACCAAAGACTTACAAAAATGGTACTAACAGCTGCCTCGCTTGACTCTCAGCATTAAGGGGTTTGTGTTAGGACTGGTCAGCCTGGTGTCAGGATAATGTGACTGGGTGGGACATCATGCTATATGTCTTCGGCATGATGCCCCTGTGCTAGACATCACTATAAACTGCCACACTGCAGACATCGTAGCGATATGACTGAAAAATTGTTAAAAGCTACGTTAAAAAATTATAAACACCAACACTTTGTCTCTTATATAGTATGACGGGGAGGGCCCAATGTCAGAACGGGTCATTGTGGTAATCCGAGGTATTTGTGTCACTCTGTAAGATTTTTACTTTAGATTATTGGGGGGGGGGTAACATCAAGCTTGCGTCGAGTACCATGTTGTATTTCGTACACAATAAAACTGGTTAACCCTATGATGGACTATCCAAGCTAATTCAAAGTAAATGGTTTTTATCACGTGCATCAGTACTCATTTCCAGATTAAATGCTCCTGATGATATATTCTCACCTCCTATATTACTGAATATTTCCTTCACCAGGAATTAAAACTACTCCATCACCACAACAGGATAGTTTAGCCTGACACTTTAATCTGAAATATATTGTTCAATAGTTTCATATTTTCGTCTGAATCATATCCTTCCTGGCAAAACTTTGAACTTTCAATGAATCGTTACATGTGCAGCTGATAATTGACTGTAATACATGTTCCTATTATTAACTTTAGACCAGGACAAAACCTGGGGATCTTTAAATCTAGAAGGGCTCTTCCACTTGAACCGTCCGTGCAGATACGCCCAGTCCTACCAGTTAGATAAACAAGATTAAGCAGATAAAAGCAATGTTCATACATCAGAGGAAGAAAACAATATTTTAAACACAGAAAAGCAATCTTCCTATTTTTTCACGTGAAGCAAATAAACAAGAGTTTAAAATTATGTTAGGTGCTATATTTTACTTTTGAAATAGGAGGATATCCAATCTTTTTACAATAAAACTTACTTGTATGTGCTTTTGGTGTTGTTCCTACATGTTTTATTAAAACTCCTAACAACAATTATCACCGCTTTAAGATCAATCAGGTATCACAAAAGCAACTGGTCCATCTGAATTTTACAGCCAGCTTATTACACTGTAAATTATATAGTGCGACTCCACTTTTAGCTTATATCAGTACCAATGATATCATGCAATGATGCGGCTTCCCTTTTAGCAAAAAAAAATTGCACTGCCTTAACGAATAAACCTCTTGTACTTCCACCTCTCTCGTACCAAGAATTAGTGCATGAAACACTAGACTATTTCACTCCTGATGTTAAGAGTCTTATATTTATGTCCTATGGATAAGCAAGATTTACTGAAATCATAGAGACACGTATTTCAGCAACTGGATAGGAGATTTTTTCGGTTAGATTAAATTATTCAAAATTGATAGGACTTTACCTGATGTTTTTTATAGGCAATCTTTCCGCTTGCATCTGTTATAACTATTATAGAATTTGTTCTCTACAAAATAGCTAAATATTTTGTAATAAAAATATTAAAAGATTTCTTGAAAAAAGTTCGAAAGCTAGTGATTAGAGGATGAAATCAAAGTCAATGTTTGAAATTAAGTTAGCAATTTTAGAACATATTTTCATTAAACATCTAAGTTTAATAAAGTATATTGTAAATGTGACTTGAATAAATCAAATTAATATTAATTTCAGTTTACCTAACCTATAATTTTATTTCAGTTTGAATGAAAAATGGAAAAGAAAAGAGATTTCTAAGAAAAACATGGCATCAAAACAAACATGATAACAACTTCAAAAGGTAAATAGAAAAGAAGAAAGAGCCAAGCAGAGTTGAAGTTCGACAACAACCTGTAAATAAATAATTAGGAAAGTAAAAGCAGAAAAGGTAAAATACGAGAAGAGCAAAGCTAACTTTATTTTTTAAAGATAAAGAACACAATAGAAATTACATGATAGACAGGTTAGTAGCTGTTATAATATTTATTTATTTTAAAAGTGCTGTGTTTTCTTTTATAAATAAAATTATACACTAGACTAAACAAAAACCATAAATATTCAAAGAGCAATTGAGAGAACAAGAGAGTTAAAATTTTAGGAAAGGTCGTACTGTTGAATCTTTGTCATGATCTATGTTGTAATTAATCATATTATCATCTTTCTAATGAATTATATGGTAATTATTTATAATATCACCATTACATAGGCACTCAATATAGATATAGCCGATCAATTGTAAATTATGACTATTCCTCCCCTTTTTCCTACTTCAAGCATTTTAAATATGTTGTAATGGGTTAATAACTCTAATTCGTTACCACATTATTACTTCAGCTTATATTATTTATTGGTCGAGAAGCATTAAGGCATGCGAAGGATTTAATTTGCGATTGTTTAAACTGCTTTGACCTAATATATTTATTTTGTAATGTAGTAATCAAAAAGATCTTATAAATTTATTAAGTTGAATTTTTGTAATACCGTTAATGTATATGCAGTCAATTTTGTAGGTTCTTAGCCCTTTGTGATCTATATTTATTTTCAATCTTAGGCACTTTAGTCTATTTAAACGTTTCCTTTAATCCATATATTCTATGGATAACTCTTCGTAACTATTTTCTACTTCATAATGCCCATATTATCATCTTTAGTTCAAAATATAGCTTGCTTCTATGAGGTAATCATAATATAGTATTTGTATGAGAATTTAATTTTAACTCAGAAGTAACAAGAAAAAGAAATAAACATTGCAGAGAAGTATTTCTCTCATCCTTCATTAACGATACGTCTGTTACGATTGGCGTGTTTACTTGCGTATCTAATTCTATGTCACAAGCACCAAATCTTGATAGGTTACATGACATTGTGTCTCACATAATAAACGAGTTTTTACACCAAAATTCTTGAATTAATTGATAAATCTGCTTCATACATATCATCATATTGAATTTCGGTTTAGGAGATGGTATTACTTATTCATTAAAACCCTACAACCTGCCTGCTGAACTGCTGTTTCTTTATCGTAGAACGTGCAACTGAAGTGGATAGATCACTAACAACATCGAGATTAAAAACCATAATTCCGTTTCAAGTGGAGGAAGACTATAATTAGAGTTTAATTCCTGAATTCTCGTCAGTTCTCGTTAAACATCCCTTGGATGCCTAATATGCTACAAGTCATTTTTACTTAGTCTATACACATTCTATTATGTTCCTTTCAGTCGACGCAAGATTTGCATGTCTATGACTGATATCCAGTCATTGAAAAACATAAATTTCAATGTTCCTATTACACATGCTGGATCTTATTGTGATTGTATTAACATCGTCTCTAAACCTGTTCCAAATTTAACACAATAATCTTATCACGATTTAAAGTAGAGTAATACGACTATAAAGCAGTGAAGCATCTGTTTTATTTTATTTTATTTATTTTTGATCAGTCTCTAACTCCAATGTGCAGAGATTCCTTTAAGAAATTTTAAGCAAAACAACGCTGGAATTCTAGGGCGCTAGAAGTACTAAATTTATTGATTTGTATTCCTATATACGATATGCCGGTGCTCGATTATGTTCATGCGTGCTTTGCAGTGACATCGACAGAACAGGCCACTAATGTTTCATTAGCCTTTCCGAATATAGTACGGCGTATTAAAAAGTGTATATTTATATCATTCGTTGGATAACTATATTAGATTTTAAAATGTTAGAATATTCAAAGAAAAGATCGAGATGTTGCAGTTCCTGTAAGTTGATATTCGTTAGACTACAAAATGCGAATACAGCCGATAACTTGCCGTCAGTAAAATGGCTTGAAAAAGCCATTGTGTCTTACTTGTGACTGCAATTATGACTATAAATAAATTTGTATAATTTTAAATACAGATTGTCTCCCTTTAATGTTCATCTTTTACAGTAAGCCAATAGTCGGTTTTCCAGCAGCTTTCTCATATATCGTTCTCCACTATATCAATTAAATGGTCAAGTTGAAATGAAGGTAACCTTGTACAACTAAGTCAGCAGGTTGTCGATACTGAAAACCGATCCAAATAACAGTTTGTAATGTTGACATTTACTTTCAGTGTCTCTGAATATTGCAGCGAAAAAGCTGTGTATCGTGCACACGGTTGCTGTGGCATCTTTCAATATGGCTGCTACAAGTAAGTAGATTACATCCTGAATTATCATAGGTTGTATTTTGTGTCTTTGCATCTTGAGATCCATTTTGTGTCTATTCATCTTAAGATCCATTTTGTGTCTATTCATCTTGAGATCCATTTTGTGTCTATTCATCTTAAGATCCATTCTGTGCCTATTCATCTTAAGATCCATTTTGTGTCTATTCATCTTAAGATCCATTTTGTGTCTATTCATCTTGAGATCCATTTTGTGCCTATTCATCATAAGTTCCATTTTGTGCCTATTCATCTTAAGATCCATTTTGTGTCTATTCATCTTGAGATCCATTTTGTGTCTATTCATCTTAGGATCCATTTTGTGCCTATTCATCTTAAGATCCATTTTGTGTCTATTCATCAAAACATCCATTTAGTGACTATTCATCTTAAGATCCATTTTGTGTCTATTCATCTTGAGATCCATTTTGTGCCTATTCATCTTGAGATCCATTTTGTGCCTATTCATTTTAAGATCCATTTTGTGTCTATTCATCTTAAGATCCATTTTGTGTCTATTCATCTTGAGATCCATTTTGTGCCTATTCATCATAAGTTCCATTTTGTGTCTATTCATCTTAAGATCCATTTTGTGTCTATTCATCTTGAGATCCATTTTGTGTCTATTCATCTTAAGATCCATTTTGTGTCTATTCATTTTAAGATCCATTTTGTGTCTATTCATCTTAAGATCCATTTTGTGTCTATTCATCTTGAGATCCATTTTGTGCCTATTCATCATAAGTTCCATTTTGTGTCTATTCATCTTAAGATCCATTTTGTGTCTATTCATCTTGAGATCCATTTTGTGTCTATTCATCTTAAGTTCCATTTTGTGCCTATTCATTTTAAGATCCATTTTGTGTCTATTCATCTTAAGATCCATTGTGTATATTCATCTTGAGATACATTTTGTGTATATTTATCTTAAGATCCATTTTGTGAATATTCGTCTTAAGATCCATTTTGTGTCTATTCATCTCGAGATCCATTTTGTGTCTATTCATCTTAAGATCCATTTTGTGTCTATTCATCTTGAGATTCATTTTGTGTCTATTCATCTTAAGATCCATTTTGTGTCTATTCATCTTAAGATCCATTTTGTGTCTATTCATTTTAAGATCCATTTTGTGTCTATTCGTCTTGAGATCCATTTTGAGTCTATTCATCTTAAGATCCATTTTGTGCCTATTCATCTTGAGATCCATTTTGTGTCTATTCATCTTGAGATCCATTTTGTGTCTATTCATCTTAAGATCCATTTTGTGTCTATTCATTTTAAGATCCATTTTGTGTCTATTCATCTTGAGATCCTTTTTGTGTCTACTCATCTTAAGATCCATTTTGTGTCTATTCATTTTAAGATCCATTTTGAGTCTATTCATCTTGAGATCCATTTTGTGTCTATTCATCTTAAGGTCCATTTTGTGACTATTCATCTTAAGATTCATTTTGTGGCTATTCATCTTAAGATCCATTTTGTGTCTATTCATCTTGAGATCCATTTTGTGTCTATTCATCTTAAGATCCATTTTGTGTTTATTCATCTTGAGATCCATTTTGTGTCTATTCATCTTAAGATCCATTTTGTGTCTATTCATCTTGAGATCCATTTTGTGTCTATTCATCTTAAGATCCATTTTGTGCCTATTCATCTTAAGATCCATTTTGTGTCTATTCATCTTATGATCCATTTTGTGTCTATTCATCGTGAGATCCATTTTGCGTCTATTCATCTTGAGATCCATTTTGTGTCTATTCATCTTAGGATCCATTTTGTGCCTATTCATCTTAAGATCCATTTTGTGTCTATTCATCTTAAGATCCATTTTGTGTCTATTCATCTTGTGATCCATTTTGTGCCTATTCCTCTTAAGATCCATTTTGTGCCTATTCATTTTAAGATCCATTTTGTGTCTATTCATCTTAAGATCCATTTTGTGTCTATTCATCTTGAGATCCATTTTGTGCCTATTCATCATAAGTTCCATTTTGTGTCTATTCATTTTAAGATCCATTTTGTGTCTATTCATCTTGACATCCATTTTGTGTCTATTCATCTTAAGATCCATTTTGTGCCTATTCATTTTAAGATCCATTTTGTGTCTATTCATCTTAAGATCCATTTTGTGTCTATTCATCTTGAGATCCATTTTGTGTCTATTTATCTTAAGATCCATTTTGTGAATATTCATCTTAAGATCCATTTTGTGCCTATTCATCTCGAGATCCATTTTGTGTCTATTCATTTTAAGATCAATTTTGTGTCTATTCATCTTGAAATCCATTTTGTGTCTATTCATCTTGAGATCCATTTTGTGTCTATTCATCTTGAGATCCATTTTGTGTCTATTCATCTTAAGATCCATTTTGTGTCTATTCATCTTGAGATCCATTTTGTGTCTATTCATCTTAAGATCCATTTTGTTTCTATTCATTTTAAGATCCATTTTGTGTCTATTCGTCTTGAGATCCATTTTGTGTCTATTCATCTTAAGATCCATTTTGTGTCTATTCATCTTAAGATCCATTTTGTGTCTATTCGTTTTAAGATCCATTTTGTGTCTATTCATCTTGAGATCCATTTTGTGTCTATTCATCTTAAGATCCATTTTGTGTCTATTCATTTTAAGATCCATTTTGAGTCTATTCATCTTGAGATCCATTTTGTGTCTGTTCATCTTAAGATCCATTTTGTGACTATTCATCTTAAGATTCATTTTGTGTCTATTCATCTTAAGATCTATTTTGTGTCTATTCATCTTGAGATCCATTTTGTGTCTATTCATCTTGAGACCCATTTTGTGTCTATTCATCTTAAGATCCATTTTGTGTCTATTCATCTTAAGATCCATTTTATGTCTATTCATCTTGAGATCCATTTTGTGCCTATTCATCATAAGTTATATTTTGTGTCTATTCATCTTAAGATCCATTTTGTGTCTATTCATCTTGAGATCCATATTGTGTCTATTCATCTTAAGATCCATTTTGTGTCTATTCATCTTGAGATCAATTTTCTGTCTATTCTTCTTAAGATCCATTTTGTGTCTATTCATCTTGAGATCCATTTTGTGTCTATTCATCTTAAGATCCATTTTGTGTCTATTCATCTTAAGATCCATTTTGTGTCTATTCGTCTTGAGATCCATTTTGTGTCTATTCATTTTAAGATCCAATTTGTGCTTATTCATCTTGAGATCCATTTTGTGTCTATTCATCTTGAGATCCTTTTTGTGTCTATTCATCTTAAGATCCATTTTGTGTCTATTCATCTTAAGATCCATTTTGTGTCTATTCATTTTAAAATCCATTTTGTGTCTATTCATCTTGAGATCCATTTTGTGTCTATTCATCTTGAGATCCATTTTGTGTCTATTCATCTTAAGATCCATTTTGTTCTTATTCATCTTACGATCCATTTTGTGTCTTTCTTCTTAAGATTCATTTTGTGTTTATTCCCATACATTGATACATTCCTGATGTGAACAAAGCCACGTGGGAAAGGTTAGCAATGTGGGATAAGAAAGCGAACATTACGTCAGGATTTGAAGACATTGGTGAGACTTTTCCGAGATTGTGCCAACGAATCCCAAATGATAGGGTGGGAATTTTTTATACCACACTATTGCAATTGACAGATTATTTCTCTGCCTTTAAACAAAACCACACTAGAAATGCTCACAAATGAAGAAGTAGTAGGGAACCTCTACCCACTACTCCGCAGATATAAGATAGAACTTCAAAGGAAGGAACAGTCTATAAATCACTAACTACTGTTCCACAAACAGTCTCCACAGCAAAACAAAGCGTTCCGAACAACCGAAAATTAACCAGATCGAGGTACAATTCCTCGTCGCAATAAAGGGCAATTGTAGCCCCCACTCGAAATTGTCAATACTATATTGCAATCTAAATGAAGTCAATAGATCCATACGGCCACCAAACATGAATAGTTCAGATCAACGTACGACTAATCGAATACTAATCGGCAAAACGTTATTTTCAAGCAGTTTCAGAAAACACTTAGGGCCGAAAAACTTGGGGCCGAAATCCGTAACAATAAACTGCTATCACAGTCACACAGTTGAAGATCTTACACACATCTTTAACAACTGCCCACAATATCAACAGGCTAGAAACAAACTGCAAACAGCACAACATGCAATCAAATACCAATCAACCTACTCGGACAAGTTAATAGGCTTTCTTCAGCCAAATTATGTTAGAGTTGGAACTTTGAAGTAGGCCCTTGATGGTGTGATTAAAGGGAGGTGATTGTAACAACAGATAGTGAATCTCACAGAGTGGTCTTTTATGAAGTGGGGATTACATGAATTAAAGAAAGCAGAAGAATTGATGAGAAGGATACTGAAAGAGCAGGTGAAGATACCTGGGCTAAGGAGAGAAGGACAAAGAAAACAGAAAAAGAAAACTTTGACAGACTGAACAAAAACAGTTGCAGTAAAAGTTGAGATCCTTGGGACATCCTGATTTTATGCCAGACCATGAAATATTAGGAAAGTAATGAAAGAGAAAGTTTGGAGATGGTAGAAGAAGTGGGGAAAATAGAAGGAGGATCCAAAGGCCCTTTTCAGGGCCACTCACATGCCTCGAAAAGATATTTATTCTCTTGCCTAAACAAAACCAATTCTTTTGTCTTGCAGCAATAGTGGGTCAATTTTGTTGCTATAGCGGCCCAAGAGGATCTTGCAATGCTCCTTCCCATTATCTCTAAAGTGGCCCCATTCACTACTGTGGGTGTTAAGGGGATGTGGTTTTCAATAAGTATAAGGAACTAGACTGATTTTTACATTGACTACAAGATGGAATTAACATACGATAAGTGAAAGTAACGGCATTCAGGTATACAGAAGGAGAATGTGCTAAACACTAAAAAAAAAGATTGCTAAGACATTTACGAAAGGAACATTTTCGCAAAAGTTGGTAGAGAATAAAGACAAGAATGATGGACGAATATGAAGACAGAAGGTGTCGCTCCACAACGACTGGATAACTCTGTGATTTTCGAACTTTTAGCCCACAAGAAGGGTCTATGCTAAAATTTTAGCACTATGGACATCACAAGGGAGCCAACGTAATGGCAACTGAAAGAATTTCCAACATAAATTGTATTCATAGCAGGTGAAAATTATTCTTGCAATAACACATTAAATTAAAACATCCCAAATGTATTCAGTACCTAGTCCAACCCCGAAATTAGATATTAAATAGTAAACAATAAATGTATTGTCTGTAATCCTGAAAGACTTAAAAATGTAAATGATAAAGTCACTTTCACTGGAAAGGAAACTGTCAATGCTGCTGACGTTGACCTAACAATAGGGAGATATCGCTATTGTTTATATATCTTATTTGATATATCATATTTTGTTTCTTGAAAATACAAACTTGCAAGGTTAGTGCGTTTTTTTCAAAATATTTCAAATAACTGATCTAATTTATGCTATATTTAATTTTTCATTTAGTAATAGTAACTTTTCTATACCTGCTGCATTAACATACGTCACAGTTGCTAAGGTTTCTGCTACTGATAGTGTGGATGAATCTACTGACTTTAACTTTCATTCCAGACTAAGCAGTTACGTCAAACCTGCTCGTACTGAAATTTGAAACCATCGCTTTTATGTTGTAATACCAATACATAGAACAAAGTCTTACCGTATTTACCTATCTTTGGGAGAATTATAACTTCCGTCTAGCAGTTTCAAACATGTTGATTACGATATTGTTTGTTTTGTCAGCCCAATAGATTACGATAATGTTATTGACGTTTTTCTCTCACGTATTTCATATGAAATCATATGAATGTGTATCGGCTATAACGCCATGGTACGGCTCCAATACCTTCTAACCAGTCAGAAGAGGTGCTTCCTTCCCTGGTTTGGCAAAATTATCGATGTTGTGTTTTTCATTATATACATATATATGTATTCTGAAATGATTAAATAGTCGAAGCGTCGGAGCGGTTGCGCGACACCGAATGTTTAAGCAGCTATTACCCTGCATACTGAGTTTTTTTAACAGCATTTGTCCTGCATACAGCCAATTTATGAGCAAAGTTTGTTTGGAACGATAACGGCAACACATTCTCTTTCACGTGTAACAGGTAACATCAGTAATACACTCCCATTTTACGTTTCCATTGGACTACACTGAATCAGTTTTATGATTTTATTGACATTTTCACTTACTGCTCTTAGGTTAGATTAAATGCAATTTCTATTGCATACACGCACAAGTCAAGGTTTGATTGCAAGTAAACAGAAGTTATGGTTATTATGGAAGGACAAACAGAACATCAAAATTTTCATTTTCCTTACTCTTGATTAATACAAAATTCTCTTAGCAAACATTACTTCAATGTTGCTGGTATTTCTTAGATGGTATGTATACAATAAGAAGATAAACTCAATATCGACGTACTAATACTATCAATAAAAATGAGAATTCTTTCCACCACACTTCGCTGAAACAAAACAATAACCGTAGTGACCGATACATATGTTCTGCTAATGCTATACAAACTATAAAATAAAAATAATCACAAAACAGTGTAAACTAACATATAAAAAGAAAAATAAAGAGAAGAAAAAGTGCATGCTGATATTAGCATACCATAATTGTCTAACCGGAATAGTCATAGAGCAGATTGTGTAGACTTTTCTTGAATATGTTTTCAACCTTTTGGCTATTGCAAATTCTCTCCATTTTTAATGTCTTACCCGACTATTATTAGTGTGTTTTTGAATTTTATTAAATATTGTCAACTGTAGCTTTCATTGCATTTATAAATTTTACTAAATATCCTAAAAGGTTACATTCATTGTATTCTTTTGAATAGTGATAAAATTGTTGCAGTGTTCTTTTTATTGTATTTTTTTATCTCACTGACTATATACAGTATTTATCTCATTGTATTTTTTATTTGAACTTCACAAAATGTACCGCAATGATTTTTCATCGTGGATTTATTTTTGCAATGTATCAGCTATTTTAACAATGCATTGTATTTTTTATGTTTAATATTTTACCTTCTTTGTATCAATGTAATTTTTCTCTTTATCTAGCCTCGATAACTCAGCTCAAATGATAGATTTTTCAGTAAAAATAATAACTTTGAAATGTCCTCTAAATTGTATTAAACAGATTTTTCATTGGAATAATCTTTCATTAAATTTTAGTGTAAGTATTATCCACTAAAGTATATTTATATTAACCTTATTTATCTCATTTTACCATTGTATACTACGTTATGCGCCTTGACAAACAAGTACAAATCTCTCCTCTCGTATTATACATTGCTTTCAAATGCCAAGTCAGCAAAGCAGTAATCTGTGGCTGGATTTTTTCTGACCGAGTAAGCTATAATTCAGAGGTGTATATGGGATGCATAAATGCTGGTGTTGCTAATTCTGACGTAGCAAACATTCGCGTCTGTTACGAAGAGATGAAGCCTCTGTCTGATTCTGACGTAGCAAACATTCGCGTCTGTTACGAAGAGATGAAGCCTCTTTCTGACTCTGACGTAGCAAACATTCGCGTCTGTTACGAAGAGATGAAGCCTTTTTCTGACTCTGACGTAACAAACATTCGCGTCTGGAATCAGTACACAATTAATAAAATCCGGTTCAGTACCCACGAATGTAGTCCCAGTCTATTTTTAGATCACTTTTTCCGGTCAAAGTTTGGTGGTGATACTAGAGTCAGATTTTGGCATTCTTGGTAAGGATTTAAAGGCAATTGTTTATTCTTTAAAATGTAAGCTTATGGTGTGGTTGTCTGCGTGTATTTCGGCGACAGTGCACATTGAGTAATAAGGTCATGGTGATGATCCAGAAGTGAAATCTGTGTTCCGTTGCCTGGTGTTTTGTTTACAATTCAGCCTCTCAAAAAAATGCAGGTCAACCCTTGACAAGAACTAAACCGTAAAGTCATCTTTGAAGGTATTTTAGATTAACATATGATTTGTATTGATTGTCACACAGTGGAAAGTTCAGTACTGAGAAACAAATGTAGAGACAATATAGTGAAATTAATTGTGTACTATGGCCTGTCAGTAAAAACTTGAAACTGATATAAAAGTTTTATTATTAATGACATACACATGAAATGTTAATAGGTTATGTATATTGACTTAAAAAATATAAAAATTAAATTAAAAATAAAAATAATTTTAATTTTACAAATTTAAATGAAATTTAAAAAAACAATTAAAAAATAAAAATTTTCCACCAAGTATACACAGATATAATATTTATTTGGAATGATATGAAAATATATCAGCATATATATATACTCCTACACCATATACAAGCTCAAATGATGGATATTTGTCAAATTTGATCAGAGAAAATATCTTTATTAGTCAAAATAAGACCCTCATTTACAATACATGAAGACAAAATACTTCTTTGCTTTGTACCTTTAGGTCATTGAAACTATTTATTTGGGGTCCAAACAGTTAATTTATGTGTTTATGATGGGGTGACTTCCTGAGTAACACATATCTGCTTGTATAGCTATCAGTAATTGTTTATAAGCATAGTTATAGGGTATTTAGTGAGAGGACAGAGATGAAGACTTTATACTAGAACCTGTTCAAGTTCTCTACAAAATCATATTAAGCTGTCAGAGAATGAAATACAGGTCAGGGGGGGGGATATACTTTACCCAGGTATATTTACCATTGCATGTAAGAAAACAGCAAAATGATGTAAGTTGAACACAGAATGCATTCCATTTTATTGTTCAGTTTCTTTAAGATGTTGATTGATGTAATGCGGCGTTGTAGCCCAGATGATATTGTGAGAATTCTCATGATCCATTTTGCTTTATGCATTATTAATGACTAATAATATTTGTTATCTGACACTTGAAAGATTACGTAAGTAATATTCAAACAGATTATTTGAATTTAACTTTCTACAACTGATCCTAATATGGTTACATAGCTGACATGAACAAATATGCATATATTTTGTAATGTTTGGAATCAAAAGTTGACATTGTTAGGCTGACATAGTACCTATAGTCAATCTGTAAGGCTCAGTTTTGACTGTGTACACTTAAAATATCCAAAGATGTTATTTTCATCATGAATATGCCTCTGTATGGTAACACATTTCAATTTAGTACTTTGACAGAGGGCGGTATTGCAGCATCAGCTGATATCTGATTCCATTGAATCATTGAACTTAATAACTTGGTAGCCAAGACTCTTAAAAATAGACTAACAATGTTCAAACAGATTATTTGAATCATGTTTGCACATGTGATGTTACCAAGTACATTGCATATGTCCCACACATGCAAATATCCATCCTTGTTTACAAGTTTTCGGGATGAAAATTTCACATTTAGTTGATGATATAGGATCTATTGGTACCTATAGTTGATCTGTGTGGCCACATTTTGCTATATTCACTCGCAATATCTAAAATTGTTTTTCCTTCATGAATAGGATTGCATATAGTAATAAATTTTAATTTGGTACATTGTCATTTGACTTCCACTATATTGGTATGTATCAATGTTTTCACCAATGATCAAACCTCACCGTTCCAACATTGCCTTAAACTTTATGATACATACTCTACCTGATTAGTTAGTAAATGGCTAAATAGGCTTGTAGAAACTTCATATATTTTTAGGATGCATTTGTCACTTTAATACATGCCCATTGCTTCACATCTTTGAGTGTCACTCTATCAAGTTTACCTTTTCTAACCCTATTTGCAATCTGAATGTTATTTTAGAAATCACCATTTCTAACACATTATAACTTCATTTGCCTACATCTTTCTGGTTTTTTTTTCTTTCTAGAATTAAGTGAAACATGTTATATCTTTTCAGGTCTAGCCTGGTATCTGGAACAAAGTATTAGAGTTGTATCATTTTGGAAGCTCTCCAGTAGTCCAATGGTGATAGCAAGGTCTCATAAGGACATGTGCAGTCTGCTGCTATAAGTGACCAAGATGAGTTCATATCAGTACACTGATATACAGCATCTCAAAGACATGGCTTAGATCTTCATGACAGAGATTCACGTCATTTTTCAGTAAGGTGGAACTTCCCTGAAACTGTATTTTCATATTGCATTGTTGACTTTTGTAGTTATCGGCATTAAAATGGAATGCATATTTGTTATAAAACATGGTAGTGGTCCCATCAAAACTTTAAATTTGAGTGTGCTATTTGTTATACAAACAACTGCCCAAGTACCTAAACCAATAAATGTGGAACATAGCACCTGTCATTGTTTCTTTAGTATGTACACCTATATGCATCTGGATAAGCATGTTGCAATTTGCTGTCAAAATCATTGTGAGCTATCATGCTTCAGTACCCCTGGGATTAATATTATCAGTTGTACAGACCTAAACTACCATTTCTTTTAAACACCATTCATTAATCAACTTTTCTGCCTTAAATTTGTCATACTGAATGTCATAACTTGTATGAAAATTTAATTTTTGTAAAATAAATAGTTTTTAAAATTTATATATTTATTTAAATTTTCATTAAAAAATTAATATATCAATATTTTTTTAATTTCAAGAATATTTTCAGACAGGCCTTATCAAGTACTACAATTAGGTTTTTACTGCATTGAAAAATTCCTATAATTAAGGAAGATATAGCAAATTTAGTTTTGGTTTCTTAAGAACAATTCGATCTCAAATTTCACCCTATAGAAAACCAACACTACACACTTTCTGATAGCTGTCACGTGTTTTGCTTGCAAGGAAATTTCAAAAGACTTTATGTATGAAGTTGAAATAGTAGTTGCATGCAAAATAAAATGCAAATATAAAAGTTTGACAAAAACATTGACCCTTTCAGGAATCAGTACACAATTAATAAAATCCGGTTCAGTACCCACGAATGTAGTCCCAGTCTATTTTTAGATCACTTTTTCCTGTCAAAGTTTGGTGGTGATACTAGAGTCAGATTTTGGGATTCTTGGTAAGGATTTAAAGGCGATTGTTTATTCTTTAAAATGTGAGCTTATGGTGTGGTTGTCTGCGTGTATTTCGGCGACAGTGCACATTGAGTAATAAGGTCATGGTGATGATCCAGAAGTGAAATCTGTGTTCCGTTGCCTGGTGTTTTGTTTACAATTCAGCCTCTCAAAAAATGCAGGTCAACCCTTGACAAGAACTAAACCGTAAAGTCATCTTTGAAGGTATTTTAGATTAACATATGATTTGTATTGATTGTCACACAGTGGAAAGTTCAGTACTGAGAAACAAATGTAGAGACAATATATTGAAATTAATTGTGTGCTATGGCCGTCTGTTACGAAGAGATGAAGCCTCTTTCTGACTCGCGATGGACACACTCAGACTCAAACACCTTACAATATTTGGCTAGTAGCATGTCCAAATCAATATAAATAACCAGCTCAACCTGTGTTAAATCAATTTATTCGTCCGAGTCAAAAGAGCTTCGTTTGTCTTTCTTACAGGTAAGAATCGTTTGTGTTTGTAAATTTCTTTAAAGAATAAATACTTGTATTACAATAGACGTCTAAAGTAAAGTTCATAGTTTATCAATAGTCTGTGAGTTCTTTCTTATTTTCTATTATAATGTAATGGAATGTTTTATTGTTTTAAAGATTTTGTATTCATTTGTAATTTTTTTTCAGTAATAAATTACTAATGTTTAGTAATCTATTCCATTTTAAACTGAGTAAAATATAATTATCCAAAATGATTGTTGCATTAATCCCATTTTTTTATTTTATGTTCTTTGAATTTATTCGATATTTAGTCTATATTATATTCTAAAATGCAGAAACTGCACAAATATATGGAGTTGGCAAGCTCAAAGGAAAATTATAATATATATTTCATGTATTTTTCAATGTGAAGGCTTGATAAGGTGTATCAAGAGTAGGGGGCGGGCTCCCATCCACCGATTTATATGGAGAGAAAGGTCAGAGGTCAAATATGTGTGTTCGTCCGTCAAGACGACGAGGACCGCTTTAGTCATTCAAGTGGCTGGAGAGGTCGATGTGCGCCCTGAATATTGTATGGCAGTGTGGACAGTGGAATGCAGAAACACAGATCATGGGGTCACTGGCCTGAACTGCCTCCATTGTTCTTCTGTAGCGCCTTTTCCGATGGAGGAGCGCCACATGCCATTGTCTTCAGCAGTCTGCTACTATGGATATTATTTCATATTCAACTTATGCAACAACATTAAAGTTTTGACAATTTTTCTTTTGAATAATCTTAAATATAACAGATTTTGGGTCTTGAACTCTGGTTCCTGGTCCTGAAGTGATGGTTAAAGTAGTGTAGGCCGGGCTGGTGTGTGTGTGTCTGTGTGTGTGTATGTGTATGTGTTTATGTGTGTGTGTGCGTGTGTGTGTGTATTTATTTCAAAATAGCATATAGACTCCCAGTGGGAGCCAATAATGTTGCTTACATGTGAGAACTCTCTCTCTCTCTCTCTCTCTCTCTCTCTCTCTCTCTCTCTCTCTCTCTCTCTCTCTCTCTCTCTCTCTCTCTCTCAGGTGTTCTAGTGGTTAGAGAGTCCGCCTCAGATGCGAGAGGTCGCTCGTTTGAACCCTGGCAGAGTCATACCGAACACTCATAAAAGTGGTTCTAGTAGCTACCTAGAATAGCGCTCATCATTCAGGGCTTAGTGCTAGGGCAGATCGGCGTGGTGTCGGGAAAATATCTGCGGCATGAAACCCCAGTGGTAGACATCACTATAAATTGTCGCACTGTTAAAGCTAGGTTAAAATCTCTCTCTCTCTCTCTCTCTCTCTCTCTCTCTCTCTCTCTCTCTCTCTCTCTCTCTCTCTCTCTCTCTCTCTCTCTCTCTCTCTGTATGAATATGTGCATGTCACCAAAACACGTGCCCGAAAGATGAAAAGTTAGCATCTGTCCATACCATCACAAAATATTCTACAAGAAAAACTTAATAATTTTGTTATATTTTATTTTTTTTAAAAATATATATATGCGTCTTTTCCTGTATCACAGCTCACCTATCTTCAGCGTAAACACGACCCGGATCTTATATGAGATAAAATTGTTTTCGATACTCTTCAGGTGGTGTATAGGTAACGTCACTCGTTATGTTCCACCAATCAGCATTTAGTAGGCTCATCTTATCTGGACGGGTAAAATTTGGGATCAATAGACCAACATGGAGCAGATTGAGGCATGCCTGTTAACTTTACTAACAATTTTAGTGGGTAAGTTAACACTTTTATTCATCAGTAACTCTAGTGGTAGAAAGAAGAACACGAATTACCCGTTAAAATGACATATATGTGTTATGCACGCTTATGTCACATTAGTCGAATCAATTGTAACAGTATAATTTAACTATTTTTATTAACTTCCAGCTCGACTTCTCTTCGCTGTTCTCGTCTGGGGTTTGTTAGAATATAGTTTAGAAGATTTGTAATTAACACGACCGTGCGAATTGAATTGGTCTGAAAGTCTCTGTTAAGTAACTCATCAATTCGCCAATCAACCCATCCAACAATTAACACCGACCATACAGAACGAATTGGTCGATGTTATGTGATTCTTTAATTCGCCAATCAACCCAGCCAACAATACATAATCATGGTTTGTCCTGCCATCCTTAACACCAACCATTTAACCACAGCATCTCTCTGCTTACTTAACTACCGGACTGCAAACCTAATCAATTACCTACCTATATTTACTGACCCATTTTCATTTCAACAAACACTCATGCATCGGTTCTTGCATATATGACTTGAATTGCATCACATAAAAGGTAAAATATAACTCCATTATTTATGAACGGGAGATAGAGAAGCAAGCCATTCTATGTGTTACTTACAATATCAGAATCAAAAACAATTCTCTACAAACAATAATTAGTTCTATTATGACTGTTAATTTCCTTGAAACACATTGAAGTGATTAGTATTTATACAAAACTCTGTTTATGAACCAGAGAGCAGTGGGTGGGTAGGGTAACTAATGACTGGCAGTCATAGTCTAACAACTTCAAGTAGGACAGAAAAATAGGGAATACAAATTCAAGAACGGAAGTTTGTTGACTGTTCATGACGCATAATCAAACCACTTGTGATAAGCAGCAACAACAATAATGACTACAAGAATGATAGGGGTGCCTTAGAAAAGAATGTCGTTTTTAATACTGTGAAGGAATAAACCACACGCTTTTTCTACATCATATTAGTGACTGTTTGCCTCCTTATTCATTACATAAATTAAATTTCGAACTATAGCAGTAGTGTATGGAGACCATATAGAGCATATATGTCCAAAGAAGGGAAATCATCATGGCTTTGTTTGGGGCACAAATTTTTTAGAAACAAAAAGTCACCCTGTGACTGTATAGGGCAAATGAGAATTTTAGATAGGAGCAAGAGGAATGGAACAGGTAGCGTGACGTCGCGGTACTGGACGCTTGCAACAATGTGGGAAGAGGCTGACCTAAATGACCTAAGCACTCTAGATGGGGATAGATACAATAGAGACACAGATACATAGACAAGCACATATATAACACATACATGGCAAAATGAGAATTAAGATCTTTTTGAGCCATAGGAAGTGGCTCTGAAAATGGACTTTGGGTTTCTTTGTCTTCTAATTTATTATTTTTCTCTACTTGCTTCTTATTTTTTCTCTTTTTTTCATTCTTTCCCTCATTTTTCTTCTCCTCCTTCTCCTCTTTCTCTTTCTTCCGCCTTTCATTTTTTCTTCCTTTTCCATTTTTTTTATTCCACTCCCTCATCCTCTGTTTGTCTCCTACATCTTCCTTTTCATCTTTTTATATCCTTATCAATTCATTTAATAAATCCTTCATTTTGTGTAGGTTGTTAATTCCCATGCTTAGTCTATGGGGACTATACGCCCCAAAATGCATTCTGATTAACATTTCCTCTACCATAGCTAGTGTGTCCACTACAACCTGCAATCTGAGCGCTCATTCCCATTTACTGGCTATGTCTGTCCAGACCAGATTTCAAGTCGCTTGTTGCTCTATGGCTTATGCGACTGCTTATAGTCCCAGGCTTGGACTGCATTCCCTTTAAGAGGGCACCTGGCCTCAGAGCCAGGCCTTTTCCTGATCCCTAATGGAAACAAGGACCCTAAAATGACCTTTAGACCGTGACCATCATTCCAACCAGACATAAAGGCAGACCACCCAGCCCACATCTCCAGGGTCCAGCCCCACCCACCCTAGACCACCAACAAAGAAGTCCACCTCATCAGCCAACACTCCAGTCCATGCCAACTCTGTGAATCCCATCACTTCCTTTGCTGTTGTATGTCTTTCCTCCATCCTGGCAATGTTCCCCAAAAGGCTCTGTGTCTCAAAGCATCCGAGCCACCCCTACAACATTAGCAATTTATTTCCACTTTTACTATGGGTAAGCTTATACCAATCTCGTGTTTGCCACCTCTGCAATTGGATCAAATATTCCTGAGTTGTGAATTTGGAATAGTAATTTTAGTTGGAATTTTGAGTACTGAGCGTACATGGAAGAGTCTAAATCGTACCAATCAGTTGGGTGTGAACCACCTATTTTTATTTAGCGCCGCGTATCTTTGAGGTTATTAATTTTTCATGCCAGCCAAAGGATCAAATTAGGGTAAGATAGGTCATCCATATTGAATTGAAGATCTGAGTTTTATCCTCCCCATCAGAGGATGGTTTGATGTTTTCCGTAATAACCACCCCTCTCTTGGGGGTGGTTAAATGGTTATCCAAACTGTAGGTCCTCAGGTTGGGGGTTTATGATTTGACCTTCGCTTTTGCGATACCTGATTGCCTTTGTCATGGTGGGAATTCTTAGGCCCACATGGACCTGCAGGGTCAGAATCCCTTCCAGAAATTACTAGTATGAGTCCTAGCACCTGTTTTATGACCATGACCAGGTAATGTGTGTTGGTGTGGGGATAGGGTTTATGGGTTAGTTAGGTGGTTTTGAACTGTCCCTTGATTGTACTGTATTATAATATGTGTTATAATTTGTGTTAGTGTGTGAGTGAGGGCTTTGGGTTTGTGGGGATCCAAGGAGAGCTACTTGCAAAGCCCCTTAGTTTAATTTTATTCAAATTTATAGAGCAGTAGGTAAGGTGGTTACTACAGTTCCTTGTTTTTAAGTGTGCATAAGTGTTGTTGTGTGTCGGCTTGGTTGGGAATTATGAACAGTAGGTATGGACCTGTTCTGTTCTTGAATCTTATTATTCGGGGTTTAATTCTTGTAACTCTGCCAATCTCTCTTCCTTGGTCTCGGCTGCAAGTCCCATATTAACTGACTTTTGAATTCGCTGATTCCACAATTCCTAGAGTACGGCACTTGAATGAGTAGGTATTATACCACCTTCCCTCTTTTTCTCCTTATATACTATTGATCAATGAATATGACTCTGTTCAACACCTATTTATAATGAATTAATACGCTGCTCCCACCTTTCCTGGAATACGATTCCGCTGCTCCCACTTTTCCTGGAATACGAATCCGCTGCTCCCATTTCGTCTTGAATAATATTTCACTGTTCCGTTACTTCCTATGATATGAATCTGCTGCTCCCACATTTCCAGCTGAAATCCCTTCTAACTCCAGACTTTATTAGGTTATTAAATCAATTAACTGGAGAATAGGGACAGGATAATTCACCACTACTTATATAGTTAGTGATAATTTTGGTTAAATGATTGAGGTCTATTTGTCCCCATATGTATGAAAAATTGCATATCAATGTGTGTGTGTGTGTGTGTGTGTGTATGTATATATATATATATATATATATATATATATATATATATATATATATATATATATATATATATATATATATATATATATATATATCATGGCTGACTATTCGAACCGCTTAACATTTATATACTTCAGGCATGGATGTAAAGGAAAACATGCCTTACACTGAACACACCTATATAGTATCCACACTAACGGACGAGCAAGCATAAAACAAAAACATATTATCAACACTAATGAACGAGCAAGAAAAAAACACATAATATAAACAAACAACTCCAACGAACGAGCAAACTTAAAACATTATATCTATCTACAACAACAAATGAGCAATCATAAAACACACACCCATATACTATCCACACCAACCCGAGATGAGAAGAAGAAAACAAAAACACATCCATATGCTATCCACACCAATGAACAAATAGAAGAAACACATACGCACACTCGCACACACACTAATAAATGAGTGAGTGTTTAGTCACTCCACACTACATTTACACAAATTGGCAAATTTAATAGTCTTTCTTTTCTAGAGATCTGACTTGCCCTTACTAATAGCTGTTTTTTCTTAAACCCCAATTGTACCTTATTAAGATTGCACCTTCCTGGCCTGGAAGCACACACGCATCGCTGGTTCCAGTCCTGCTCCCAATCAGAGCATTTTTTGTGGCTATATGAAATGTCACTTTTGACAGGAAGACAAACCTGAAACCAGGACATAAACATGCGTTCATAATTTAGGTACGAAGTCAAATGATAATTAATGGTGAAGACTATGATAACTTGAGAAAAAGGCAACCACAACAATAACAAGAAATACATATTGGTAGTTTTGAAAGGAATAAAGATATCATGCTAGTGAATTCGTTTGAAAAAGAATTGTTACTTTTTTCTCTTCCACGAAATCAATTGTTATTAAAGATTTTCCCTTGTTCTGGAATTTAAATATTGATAAAAGTTTGAAAGTTGCTGCAAAGAATCACCGAACATCTTATTTTTTCTTCTCTGAATGTCATGGTTTGCCTAGATTGGTTGTACACATATATAAGTCACAAACTCTGCAAAGCTACACTGGCAATTGAACTCTCATTGCATCATAAACTATTTTAGGGCTATACAGTGACAAAGGTGAAAGCCTGCATGTAGTTCATGGCCTGTAACTGAGCTATTAAAAGTTCCTTAGAGCAGGATGGGTACTTGTTATCTCTACCCAATGTTCGATTTTATGGACTTCCGTTGAATGGTCAATACAAGTGTATGGAAAAGGTCGGGCAAGAAATGCCCACACATACGAACTACTTCTTCCTTTATGCATATTCGGCCTTTGGCGAATTGTTTACATGTGACCGCACCTATTATATGTCATGACTATATTTAGAGCTGTGTCTTTGACCTTCCTTTGCGAATACCTAGACGTATCCTCCATACGCAACATATCATTTAGCGATAACTTGATGGGATTGGTCAGCGGTCACTTCAAAATTCGCATATGCGAACGGCTATAATGCAGTATGGTGTTCTTTGCAAAACAAAATCGTACTCACTGGGCAAATCTAATTACAGCGTGTTGTTTCATCAGTCTGTGTATTGCCCCTTCAAATGGTTGTTATTATTATTATTTTATCTTTCCCACAAATCCGTATTTGAGTGGAATATATTCCCTTCCCTAACTCTACATACTGCCCCTCCCATTGACCTCTGCTCCCTGGTCCACTTCAAACCTAGACTATATTGGATAAATACATAGTAAAATTGCATAACTGCCTCGTGAAGGTCAAGAAGCAAATACACTGAAGTATTTGAAGATTGATCTTTTCGCTTTAGGTCCTGTATTGTGTTAAAAAAAAAAGAAACTATTGTTTTTGCGTGATTCTGTCTATCATGCGTACACCCTACACAACCTATTCAGAGAAAGCGGAAAAGTGACATGTTGACAGTTTACTCGGATAATGAAGCATTCCTTTCAATCAACAGATGCAGATAGTAAGATATTGTCGGGCTCACTGGTTTATATCAAATTTGCGCGATGCACTCGTCAATTTCCTACTGGAGTAAAGCTATCGTGTATAGAATGAGAAAACCAGTCCAATAAAAATGCATTATTTTGTTTCAGTAAGTAGGGCACCTCATAAAAACCGTGTCTTTTATCTCAGATGAAATAAAGAGAGGTTTATTGAGTCTTCTAACAATATCAATAAATATTGAGTATTAAAGCGACTATATGGCTAATGAATATAAGATTTAACTTATTGAAGTTATCTACCTAGCTGAGATTATATAGTCGGTATATGAAAGGCCCCTGCCATAGGACACATGTTGGCGTATTCAGACTGATCCTATGGCGAGAATCTAACCCGCACCTTTCTAGCAACGATATTATCAACTCAGCCACGAGGTCTACTCGGTAATGAAAGGACGTGAACGAACTAGAACAAGACAAAAGACTGACAAGATTGTTTTCTGGAAAAAAAAGCCGATGCATATCTGAGTGAGAAATTTCGATATGTACCATTGTGGATTTACCTCAGAACGCATGTGCAAAACATACTGACAGAAAGTATGACAAATACAGGTAGATAGATTCTCACACTCATAGATAGATAGATAGATAGATAGATAGATAGATAGATAGATAGATAGATAGATAGATAGATAGATAGATAGATAGATAGATAGATAGATAGATAGGTAGGTAGGTAGGTAGGTAGGTAGGTAGGTAGGTAGGTAGGTAGGTTCATGATTATACAAGCACATACATACATGCACATCAAAACATCTCAAACGAATTTGTAAGAGTTTACTGTTCGGATAACAGCATATGCAATAGTAGTAGTGTTGTAGCTGTAGCAGAGACAGCAGCAGTTTTAGACAGATGTATATGTTCAAATGTCTGAAATCGACTTAAATTGCAACAGTTAGCAAAAGCAGGGGCACATGCTGCAGCTGCCGCAGTAGTAGTTGTATTTGAAGCAACAGCAGTGGTATTTTAAGTAGAAACCTTATAAATTCATTTTTTCTTTTCAGGTCACGTGAAAGCAGACATCTGCAATGTAAGAGGTTATCAGGATACGATATATTGCCCATACGACTGTTGCGGACACAATGGCTACCAGTATTGCTGTTCTTATTACATGTAAGCTACGTGTCTGAAGGATACACCGGGCGACACGGTGTCAACACAATGTAACGAAACAGAATGCAGTAATGCGTTTACTTATCATTTGACCCATCACTTGCAGTTCAAATCTTTTAAATTATTAATCACTAAAATATATTTTGTTTATATCGTTATTTTTCTACGTACCATTTTAGCGGTTTACTCTAAACTCAAAGATTTTATTTCTCTTATTAAAAACAAATTCTTAAGTCTGAAGTTCTCTGCATAGAAAAGTTTTGGTAAAGCATCCTTCCATTAATCCATACATTTATCTCCTACAGCAGGTTTCCCATTCTATCCAGAAAAGAGGAAAATGTCTGATGAAATGATAGGTGTATTCCTGACTTGGAAAAGCCCATGCATTTTGTATTGATCAAAGTTGGGATAAAAACCTATAATTTTCTGTCGCCACGTAATGAAAAAGAACTGTAGCTGAGTCGTAATGAAACAGATGGAGAGTTAAAATAATTCAATTCTTACCGGAATTTTCGGAGGCTGAACTATTCGAGACTCAAGGTGCTAATGATATTAAGAATGGGAACCAGTCTAGAATTTGGTGACCATAAAATAAAGTATATATGGTTTGGTTGTTCAGGCTTGGTTGATAATGAAAATAATAGTTTAGTAAAAAGAGTGTTTTGGGAACTTATTGTAGTTATTAATGAAAAATTAAGGACATTTTTTTTATTGACAGACTTTTCGACCTGTTACAGATTTGAATTTGGAAAACTCTTTACCGAAATTAGCACCTAACACTGGTGTGGAATTGAAAACACATGTTTCAAACACACGTTGATCCAGAAAATGTTGCGGCTCATGTTGTTTTCTCTGCACAGAAACAATTGCCAAGGATTTATCTTTGCATATAAATATAGGTTTGATCATGAGCATTCAGAAATTCAAAGCTATTCTTAATTTCTAGTATTAAGGTGTTTGCATAGTTTTCTTTCGGGCTTTATTAGTACCATGGGTCTGTGGAGAACAACAGAACTAGTGGTTTCACATATTCATGTATAATTAGCTTTACTATCAATGCAAATTTACCTTTCTATTTTTTTAACCTCTACGGTGACCTAGTGGTTAGAGCGTCCGCCTCAGATGCGGGAGGTCGTGGGTTCGATCCCGGGTCGAGTCATACCAAAAACTTACATAAATGGTACTAACAGCTGCCTCGCTTGACGTTCAGCATTAAGAGGTTAGAGTTAGGACTTGTCGGCCTGGTGTCAAGATGATGTGACTGGGTGGGACATCATGCTTCATGTCTGCGGCATGATGCCCCAGTCACTATAAACTGCCACACTGCAGACATCGTAGCGCTATGACTGAAATTTTTTTTAAAGCTATGTTAAAAATCATAATCACATCACATCACCTTTCTGTTTGTTGACAACAAGCAAAATATAAACTTTTTCTATACCTCAGAGTGACATTCAGTACGATATTAAGCACGCTTTTAAATGAGGAAACTGTTGTCATGAAAGGGGATGGGGTGTATTGTGTAAATTTTGTAGATTGGATTATGCAAGGAGATGCACTCCTCACACGGTTGATATCTATTGCAATCAAATATATAAAACGAATACAATTTGTTATTCATGGAGTGACTATGGTCAGCAATGAGATATTTCCTAGCTTTGTTTTGAAACGTTATACTTTGGTCAATTAGGTCTCTACTGCCTAATGGTAATGACTCCTCATGATTCTTTGTCCCAGTAATTAATTCAATCAGTGAATGTTTTGGAAGTTCATATTTCGAGTTAAACGACTTTAGTTTTTAATAATAATATGCATTCTGTGGGAATGGTAGGTAATTACTGTAATATAAATGATATGCGTTATGTGGGAATTGTAGGTAATTACTGTAATTTAAATCTCCTTTTCTGTTGTAATATATGAACATATAGATGATCACCTTGTCCTTTCACTCATGCATGATATGACAAAGTCGATACTAGATTTCAGTCTTAAATTGAAGATAGGTAAATATTGATAGTAGAACATGTAGCTCTTGATTAGACAGATATGTTTTAATATTTTATTTTACTTTCTGAAATAAAACTCAAATACATATTTGTTGCTTGAAAATGCACCATTGCTATCGTTCGTATGCGTGAACTTGCAATAAAATTTAATATTCGCTATATGCAACTCTGAATGACAGAACTATGCATACTGTTTGAGTATTCTTCTGCCATGCATTTGTTTGTCAAATAAATCAGGGGTGGATATATGCTTCACAGTTCTAATGATATGGAAGAATGGGAACACGTCTAGACATAAATGAACATAAAAGAGAGCATATATGGGTTTGACTGGTCAAAATGTATTGCTAAGGAAAATAATATTTTAGTTAAACAAACTTTTGAGAGCTTATCCTAGTTTTAACACAAACAAAGCGATGTTGTTTTATTTATGAAATTTTAGTCCTATTTTGCTGCCTTCGAGTTTGAAAACATTATTGAAATGACCTGTCTCTTTGATGTGGAATTATAAACACGTTTCAAACACATGTAGATTAAGAAAATTCCGCGGCTCATATGGTTTTCTCTGCACAGAAGTTGTCATCAAAGATATATCTATACTTGTGTATCTATAGGTTTGATCATAAGTATTCAGAAATGTAAAGTTGTTTTAAATATCATTGTATTAGCATAGGATTACCCTGGAAGCAGAATTAGCACTTAAGATGGAATTTCAGTATTGAGCATTTGGATACTTGGGCTAAACATGTGAATCTCCTATCTCTTATCCTTCGTCGTTCCTGCTGCACTTCACTTTTAGATATCCCTTTATATCCGATAACGTACACATTTTAAAAAGGTGTGTATTGTGTTCTGGTTTTCTGGAGACGTTGACATTTTAGGTAGTATCGGTAGTAGTTATTGTCTTTTTCACACACACACACACACACACACACACATAGATACATACACACACACACACACACACACACATATATATATATATATATATATATATATATATATATATATATATATATATATATATATATATATATATATATATATATATATATATATGGATTAATCATTCTTTTGAACGGATTACTAACTAGTTCTAACTGGTTACTAAATTGTTATAACTGATTAAAAGTTAGTTTAAAATGGATGACTAAATTTGAAAAATAGACAAGAAAATCGTTAGAATAGATATACGACCACGTTTTACTTAATCCACTGAAACTATTTACTGTACAAATGTTTAAATTGTTAGTGTTTGAACGATTTAATCCGTTCAAATGAGTTACTAATCCGTTATAATGACTAATCGGCTTTAGTGAATTACGAATTATTAATCGTTTTAACAATTTATCAATTAGTTAAAACGATCACTAATGCGTTAGAATGATTTAGTAACTGTTAGAATTAATTACTAACCATTTTGAATGATTTACTAATCCGATAGAACAAACTAGCACTGCGATAGAATGATTGAATGTTTGTTCTTCACTTGCACTGTACTTCATTGGCACCCTATCTGCAGCATAATATTCCATGTACAAAGCAAAAAACCGAATATTATATGCCCCTCCCACGTCCTGAAAAACCCGTACACTTCAGCTCGTTAGCAGTAAAGTAGTGGAAGAAATCATTTAGTATTACAGGCTAGACCACGTGACTCCCATTATATATTAACAAACGAACCTCAGGCTGTGTTTTCTTTTTAAATAAGGAATTTAAAATACGAAATGTGTATATCAAATAGTACCAAAATGTGTTTTCAGCTATCAAGCCAGCTGGTCGAAGAATCTGTTCAATTAGCAAGGAACATATATCCGTCGAGACAAAAACGGAGCAAGTACCTGCTGGTTTGTCAGCACTTTGACAATGCATGCTTGAGAATCACGCTAAGGGGTGATTCAGGTGATATAGCGTCCCTTAAGTCTATAATTTCATCTAAATATGTTCCGAAAGTGAATGTCACTTCGCCTTGTATTGATTTTAATACATTTCTTATACCCTGTTGTACAATACATTGCATTAATAATCAAAATCAAACTTCGACCTGTTCTAAATGTTATATTTAGTATTAAATTTTAGATGCCAATTTGACGATCCTAAAAGCCAGAAATGACATTATATTTCAACGGAATTCCTGCAAAATTAACGCGCACCCAATTAAAAGGCAAATTATTACTCGTTGGACTACACTGCAACCATTGTATTAAATGCATAATCACATAGGCGTATGAACTAAAGCCTTCTGGAATGAAAACTGTTGTTGGTTTTCGACAGTAACTTGTTTTCGATGTTACCTTTAATGCGATACAACAATTGTAGTGAAGCAATTCAAGAACACTCTTACTATCGTTTACACACCCCTAATACTATTTCTTCAGCCTTATAATCAACTAACGTGGAAATAAAAATGCGTCTCCCTACTTTTCCATTCATAGCAAATTCTAGTTTGAGAGATGTTATTTCTCACAAATATTGGAGTCGAGTTTGTTGTAAATAAATACACTTAAAAGCAACATCAAACTGAACGAATAAGGTAAGATGTGTGGCAAGCAAGATTTACTAACATTCCACTGGGATATATCAAGCTATATTTTATGTGGCTGCAAGGTGGCTGCAATTTAACATAAGAAAATAATCTCTGAAAGGAGAATAAAATACAGAATCCTACTCTATGAGTGCCATCGACAATAATTCAGTTCAACACACAGTCCATAGTTAAATTTTTACCTTTACCTAATAAAGTTTCTTCAAACAAAAATAGAACTTAAACATATTCCAAAGAATCTTTAACTGAATTCACGGCAATTACAAAAACTCACTTAGTCGAAATCGAGAAGTTTTTACGCACCTTGTAAAAGTAATTCGAATGAATAATTGAAATAACCAAATCCTCTCATATTAACGGAATAAATCTAATGACTGTTTCCATTATTGATACTACCTAAGTGTTTATTATGTTTATCTTCTTTTCTTATCAACGCAGATTTCTAGTATTAAAATAATTATGTTTAAGCAGCCCCCACCCTCACACATACACAACCCCTGTATCAGCAATCCTGTTGAAGTTCTATTTTCTACATTGAAACGGTTTTACTGTCCCATTTCTTAACTGCTTGGAAACATGTTGATTGCTTATTTTTTTAAATAATAAATTATCAATATTTTAACCTTATCAGATATAGCGGAGGAGCCATAGCCGGAATTGTGGTGGGAAGCCTTGTCGGGTTGGGACTTATAATAGGCGTCATCGTTTGTTGTTGCTGTGTTCAACGCAGAAGAGCTACGAGCGGACAAATCCTTCAGCCGCAGATAAATCACGGTAACAAGTTTTCAGTCATCAATTACGTAGTTGCATAACTATGTTTTTTATTTTCATAATGTTTTCCATTCATTGGTTCTTCTCTGTTTTTTTAGGTTCTCCTTATGAGTTTCTTGACTTGTCTATTAAAAATCATCCGTACTTGTTTTCACTGCAGCATGTACAAAACATATGCCTTATATGTAAAGTCAACGCATGACATGTTTCTACTTTGTAACTAAGTGTTGTTTTATGAAAAAGTATAATACTGATGTAAACTTTATTATATGCCACATTTTTGCAAAATAGCCTAAAGGTATATCTAAGCAGAATACTCATTATCCATTGATATGTATACTAATATGCATTATTTATTAGTTGGTTTTTATGCCAAACCGAAATATTCCATATTCTATAAAATAATTTATGTAACAACAGACCTTCAAATTGTATCCAAGATTTTATCTAGTAAACATTAACATCCTGTTAGAAGGTTATTACCTAATCACCTGTTCTGTATAAGTGTTGTTACGTGTCTAGGCTCGTACAAAAGAAACAAAGACAAGCGTGAAGCCAACAAACTTTATAAAATTAAACAAAATAATTTATTTCCCGAGAAAACAAGTTAATGTCCGATTGAATTCCTTCACATTCATCTTGGAGAATTTCAAACATGAAAATTTACCCTTGATCCAATTGGACAGATTTGTGAAGTCCAAACTGAGTTCAAAAAGTACATTTTCAACGTTTCTACTATAGTTTTAATTGTTATGTTCCTTAACGGATTTGCCTCTCTCTGAATCTTGTTGACGCACACATTATGGACAACAAGTACTGGTTGCCTGACTTGGTCTTATGAAAGGGACCAACACAGTCTACCATTATTCTGCTAAATGGTTCGTCAAATGCAGGAATAGGTTGCCGATGAGCCTTAGATATCGTCTGATTGGGTTTTCCTACCATTTGATAAGTATGACAAGATCTACAGTATTTACAAACATTACTTTTGATTTTTGGCCAATAGAAGTAATTCAAGATCTTTTGGTAAGTCTTATTAAACCATAAATGACCAGCCAGAGGAGTTTTATGGGCCAGACTAAGTATTTCCTGACTGTAAGGTCTCCATTTTTTCATAAGAATTATATTTTTAATGAAATAAGATATAGGTTCATCAGTGGCTTTAGTTTCACTAATGGCCCTTAGAAACAAACAGGAGATCTCAGGATCTTTTTCATGTTTGATGACAATCGATTGTCGTTTTGTAACCCTGATTAGAAAAAAGAGAATGGTTTGTTAAAAGAGGATCACTGTATTCAATATATTTTGATTGATCCAAACAAGGAACGAAAGTGACCTTACCAAAAGCCTAACCAATACAGGTGGCAGCTAAAGGAATAATTTCATTATCAAAATCTTTCTCAAGAGCTTTCTTTGCCATAGCTGTAGTAACTGCTCAAGCTGGGTGTAGATCAGGGAATTTTATTTTCAATAAGATAAATTTACTGATCCAAATACGACTTGTAAGTTACAAGTGGATTAAACACAATCTCGTCTCTAGTTAGGTCGTTGCCTAATAATAAATTAATGCCCTAAACGGGTAAAGAAAACACTATTCCAACTGTCACATGTTTTTTGAAACTAAGTCTGATGACAAATTTACAAAATGGAGAGTAACAATACTCTCTGAATGAGAACACTCTCATTAGAAAGAAAAAGACTTCTCAAACCAAAGCAAAGTATCTGATGATAATAGACTGAGAAGTTTCTCAGTCCCTGAAAAATTTTAATAAAAATTGGATTTGCTAAATCATCCAAGATTGATATAGAACCCTTTGACATAAATGGTTCATAATTCTCCATAATAAAGTCAGGCTGGGATTATTGAGACCTAACAAATGTATTGCTTTCAATACATGCCGGTGACCTTGACCTATTAGAAATAAGACCATTTGGGATAGGTCTATCTTGATTCTGATGTATACGTTTCAGTTTGAAGCAATCTGAAATAACGTGTCATTTTTTTCTTGCATTTAGGTCACGTATCAAGCGACATGGATTTTGAATCAAGCTTAACAGAAGCTTGATTTGTAAAATTTGTGCCACACTAAACTCATCTGCAGCACGAGCAACATTTTCCAAGGTTTCGATCTTATGCTAGTTAAGATAAATCGTAATATCACTATGGACACAGTTCTTGAACTCTTCAACTAACATGAATTGTGTGAGATATTCTTAATCTTGTTTGACCTTTCCCGAGGAGCACCATCAATCTGATTCTTGTGATTTTGCTCATCCCAATTTGACATATGTCTGGTTATTTGATTGTTTAGAATTCCTGAATATTTGCCGATAAGTCTCAGGGACTAATTAATAACCCTTCAAGAGTTTCCGAGATTTGGATTTAACAATCTATTCTCTTTCGTCTAAAAAATTATGTTGTTGTTCTGGGGCTTTACGCCATTTTTCAGCACACGATATGCTATACATGGCGGCCAGTAGTAATGTAATCGTGGAGAAAGAAACCGGGAAATCAGCGGAAAGAACCACCGACCCACGAGAAACTACTGGCAAGATTTCTCACATATCCACATTTGCCGAATCTTAGACTCGAACCCACGCAAACAGAGGTGAGATGGCAGTGATCCGTAACGGAGAGCGCTTCAGACCACTCGGTGCCCCACTTCTAAAAAATTAAGAAAGATATTTATGAAAATTTATTCTGGAATTTTTCTGAAACAAAAGTTGTGATTCAATTGAGGAACTGTTGATATTCGTACATTGGACTACAGATGGCGTCATTGTCCTCCAATTTTGTACGTCGTAAAGATTTGAACCTAGATTCTAACAAATCTAATTAATGATAGAACTTGTGTTTTCATTATTTGGATCAACATTTGGATTATATTCATAAAATGTACGTCTTATTTACAATTTTTTACATTGTTTTTTAGGGAAGTAAATTATTTTATTAAAATATACAAAGCTTGTTGGCTTTCACTCTTTTCTTTTGTTACATTTGTATAAGTCTACACGTAACAGGTATAAACAAACGAGTTGGAAATGTCAGACTTAAAATGACCAGGAATATTGTCTTATTTTAAACAGTGTATTAAATTTTATCATGCTATAGCTTATGTATCAGCATTTCATGAATTCTGTTTGCGAATCTGATATTATTGTCTTCGAAACCCTTTCTCCCATTTGAGTTACAAATTGTTACCCAAACTTGTAGACTACATTAATATAGTGTTAGGACGTCACTTTTAAAATGACTTCAAAATCAAATATTTGAAGTCATTTAAATACTACTACAACAACAATAACTATTACTACTGCTACATCAACAACAACAACAACTACTACTACTACTACTACTATTACTACTACTACTACTACTACTACAACTACTACTACTACTACTACTACTACTACTACTACTACTAATAATAATAATAATAATAATAATAATAATAATAATAATAATGAGAAGAAGAAGAATGATAATAATAATAATATAATCATAATACGATAAATCTATCAAAAAAGAAGATATAGCATTTTAAAATCTTTAATCTTTTTATCGTTTTCTTCTTTTTTAACTCCTTTGTTTGCGGTGACTAAAACGATATCATAGCTTAAGAATTTTCTATAGTTGGTTCGCATTGGATTCGAAGTCAAGGTCAGTTTTGTCATGGAACTGCCTAATATGTCCTGTGTAAGATAGACACCATGCTGGTGTTTTCATTAGTCAGTTGAAGTCATGGGACTGCCCAGTATCAGAAAGCCGTATCAGAAAGACATGAGCGTCGTGTTTTCATTGGTCAATTTAAGTCATGGGACTGCCCAATATATCATGTATCAGACAGACACCAGCCTGATGCAAACAGACTACTAATGCATGAATAATGCTCTCATATTATGGAAAAACTATACAATTCTTTTTTATCGCCCTTATCCAAATATCAGCTTTTTATTGGTCAGGTTAAGTCATGGAACTTTCTAATATGTCATGTGTCAGATAGACACAAGGCTGGTGTTTTTATTGGTCATTTAAAGTCATGAGACTGCCCAATATCAGAAAGCCGTATCAGAAAGACATGAGCATCGTGTTTTCATTGGTCAATTTAAGTCATGTTACTGCCCAATATATCCTGTTTCAGACAGACACCAGCTTGATGCAAACATAGTACAAAATACATTTTTAATGCTCATCATATCATGGAATAACTATACAATTCTTATTTTGGTGAAAATGAAAAGCAAAATTAACATTTATACGAAAGTAACAAATAAACTGAATAAACTCAATATCTGAGAAGTATAGAAGGTACTTTTTTGTTTTATTGTCGCAAACACAGTGTTAACAGCGGTGTCATCTGATCTGGCAAAGATATATATTTATTACTTAGTAACAATCAAAAGCATGTTCTGTACCTTTTTGTTCAAAATCAACATTGTAACAGGTTTAAACGATTAAGCAGAAATTGTGCAAAAATAGTTTTCTTGTTAGTTTTATACAGATGAAACAGCACACTGTCAGCTTTTAGGATAATATAGCGTAGATTTATTATACCGCAAATTTTCTCAGGTGATGAAATATCTCATTAAATTCAACAAATTCTTTGTTATAATTACTATTTGTAGCAAACGGTTAACAAATAAAACCAGACAACTGTCACGAAAGGAAAAAACATAGTTAAGATAGCCTTAATTATAACACCTGAACACGAAAGCACATATTACAATTTACTTTGATTAGCTAAATAAAAATAATTTGGTCATCTTGATGTCACAATTAACGTCTTAAGTAGGATATATGTATCATGTGTTGTGATTAAGATCCGATATGGAATTTTATGTATTTATTAGTACAATTATACTGCTCTCTCATTCGAATGTTACGCACTCCATACAAATCCCATATCAAATTAATATTAGCAAGCACATTCTGCTGTAGTACTAGTGCTATAATCTCACGAGCATCATTATTACATTCGAAAAGCTAGGAACCTCAAGCAATCCCGTATCGAAACCGTTATATTCAAGTTTGCTAATGATTTTCCATATTATTCCCTAACAAACTCAATTTGGAAATGTTTCTCAAAGGTAAGTCTCGCTTCTTCCACCAAATATTATGGTATTCGTTACATCGAAAATTTGTGATCATCAAGTGAGATCAAAGGTTATTCATCAGTTTGTTGACAAGCTTATCATATAATCCACAAACTGCTTCATAAATGAAATATATATTCCGACGCTGATATTGTTTTGGACATACATGGTTTAAAAGAAAATCAATTAGTTTTTAATAACTTGATCTGTTATTGACTAAGAAATGCATTTTTACTGATGTCGAGCTTTCGATATATTTTAGGATTTACAGTGATGACAGCCACAACAACGACCAATGGAACACAAATGCAGACGACACAGTTGCCTCCCGAAACATATCCCCCTTCTTATCAGACCACCCCGCAATTTATTGGAGGTTATGTACCCTATATTCCCACCAATGAGGCCATTAACAAGCCGTATGGTTCCCCTCCACCAGCCTACGATCAACTTGCCAGGAACTAATCGATTTATGAGATGGAAAACAATCAACATATTGAATTTAATTGCTTTATGACGGTAATTAATAAATGGAATGAAAACTAGTAACTTTTAGCAAACCGTAACAAATTCATGTCATAGGAAGGGATTACACTATTCAATAATAATTCCCGAAAAGGGAAAATTGGAATTCTGATCTTGTGTCAATCTAATCATGCATATATAATTATATTTTCTCAACAAACTATTTAGATGAGTTCCATTAGGAAAGAATGTCAAGACAGTCAAATTAGAAAAGTATTGAATCAGTTAAAATTTAGGGAATATGAACAATATGTGAAATGTTTCATAGATGTTTGAACTTTGCAAGTGGCTGTTATATTAGTACAGGAAATGACTTCCTCATCAGAGCATGTTTGGACAAAACGATAACGATCGTTATTATATAGTCATTTTGTTTCTTCTTCAACTTTGCATTGTCAGAATTGTGCAGTAATTTTCCATGCTACACAGCTTCTTACTGCACGACACGTGTGTGTGTAAAAATAATATCGTGTATAAGGAGCTGCTTTGCAAACAGTATATATAGTGTGTAGGCTACTACACGCATGTAGTAGCTTTGATTGATTACGTTTATATTTTATAAATGACCTAAATATGCTGTTTCGTCCATTTGAAAGTAAAGATGATAAAGTTAACGAGGTGGACGAGTTCACTGTGTCACAAGAGAAACTTTAACGTTACGTTAACAGTAGCGTGTAGGCTACTACACGCATGTAGTAGCTTTGATTGATTACGTTTATGTTTTATAAATGACCTAAATATGCTGTTTCGTCCATTTGAAAGTAAAGATGATAAAGTTAACGAGGTGGACGAGTTCACTGTGTCACAAGAGAAACTTTAAAACAAGTAAACGAAATAGTCGCAATATCAACAACAAACTTGAGAGATGCACTAATTTAAAATGCCATTCTGATCATTTCAACTGTTATTTAGAAAACATAATTGAAACTATAGGGGAAAAAAGTTTAGACTTTGGCCAATGCCGTCTAGGGTTGATTAAAAAAAAAACCCAGCATATTAAGACCAAAGGCTGTCGAATATATATATCGAAGAAGTATAATTTTACAAGTCAGTGAAAATACTGAATTCGAGACAAAATGCAATTAAAGGCTTTAGTAGAATGCTAAGAGAAACTGAGACAATAAGGCAAGACGATGTTAGGCTAGCCATAGAAGCCATACAGGTCATAACTTGAGTCCCTCCAGTGTTAGGCTAGCCATAGAAGCCATACAGGTAATAGCTAGAGTCCCTCCAGTGTTAGGCTAGCCATAGAAGCCATACAGGTCATAGCTGGAGTCCCTCCAGTATAAGGATTGCCATAGAAGACATACAGGTCATAGCTGAAGTCCTTCAAGTGTTAGGCTAGCCATAGGAGCCATTCAGGTCATAACTGGAGTCCCTCCAGTGTTAAGCTAGCGATTGAATCCATACAGGTTATAGCTGGGATCAATCCAGTGTTAGCTAGCGATAGAAGCAATACAGGTCATAGCTGGGGTCCCTCCAGTGTTAGGCTAGCGACAGAAGCTATGCAGGTCATAGCTGGATTCCCTCCAGTATTAGGCTAGCCATAGAATCCATAGAGGTCATAGCTGGGGTCCCTGCAGTATTAGCTAGTATATTGAAGACTTACACGTCATAACATGGGTTCCTCCAGTGTTTGACTACCCATGGAATCCATACAGGTCATAGCTGGGATCTTTCCAGTGTTAGACTAGCAATAGAAGCCATACAGGTCATAGCTGATTCCCTCCAGTGTTAGGCTAGCCATGGAAGCCATACAGGTCATAGCTGGATTCCCACCAGTGTAAGGCTAGTAATAGAAGCCATACAGGTCATAGTTGGTGTCCCTCCAGTGTTAGGCTAGCGATTGAAGCCATGCAGGTCATAGCTGGAGTCCCTCCTGTGTTAGGATAGCAATAGAAGCCATGCAGTTCATAGCTGGGGTCCCTGCAGTGTTAGGCTAGAGACAGAAGCTATGCAGGTCATAGCTGGGGTCCCTCTAGTATTAGGCTTCCGATAGAAGCCATACAGGTCATAGCTGGGGTTCCTCCAGTGTTAGGCTAGCCCTAGAACCAATACAGGTCATAGCTGGTGGTCCTCCAGTTTTAGAAACAATGTTTTTGGCGGTGGTATAAAGAAACATTTTGTATACATTTTTTTTGTCTGAAGATTAAATATAATGCCTGAACGAAAAACTGTGCGAAAAAAGACAACGACGAAACGAAAGACAGCGACGAAAAAAAGACAGGTGGATTTCTTCCTATAGTCCCATTACCTACAGGATTAGCGGAAAGTCTATTGCCGGGTCTGTTAGGACGAGGACGAGGACGAGGACTAATGCTGCCTGGAACAAGGCGTTAAGTAATTGTGATATACTTGAACAACTTAAAAAAAGTTTAAAATTTTCACGGAGTTTATTCCAAAGATGAACTTACATCTCCAGCATTGTAAGGTTCTTGCATTATAAATATACAAGATTTTAATGACGAATCCGGTACACATTGGGTAGCTGTTTTTGATAACAAGTGACGCGCTAAAACGATGTATGAGTAAATACAAAATAATAAATTATTCTTCTAATCAAATTCAGCCAATTGGAACTTCCGCTTGCAGTTATTATTGCGTGATGTTCATTAAGCAGATGCCTAAAATCCATATTCTTTAAAGTATTTTTTGCAACTTGATAAACAGCCCTCTCGCGCTAATGATGAAATCGCAATTAATTTGATCTAAACTTACAAATAGAACAATGTCAACATATTGTCATAAGTGTAAAACTAAAACAGAAAATAAAGACGAAACAACGGAAAAACGAAGAATAATGGAATAATACTAAAAAGTATTTGCGAAATTTGTGGAAAAAGAAAAAGTATGTTTTTCCCAGCAGCAAATTCCGTGGCGGATAGTCCTGATGTTATTTTAGTAGACGCCTAAATAAACAATGACGTGCAACTGCGATGCAGATAGAGATTTGTCTCGAACAAAATAAAATTGTTACTTATTGCCAGAAATGCAACAACAGAGAAATAATTGGAATGGGAATAGATATACATAAATTAATTGGCAAACTGCCGAAACCGAAAAGTGGTTGGACATTGCCAGGCCATAAATATACTGGTCCGTAGAATCCGCTTGATGAGCACCTTGACGAAAAGGATAATCCGCTGACAGGACAAGAACCATGCAATTAGGTTGAGATGCGTCATGATATTTGCTACAGGGATATTGATCTTCCTAGTGGCGAAGCAAAACACAGCTGCGACAAAGTGATGTTAGACGAACTTCGCGAAATGAAACCAAACAATATGCGAGAGCGTGTCGACAGACGGTTGGTACAGGATTTTATTGGAGCAAAATATAAACTCAGACTAGGTAGAGACGTATATGATGACCCAGTGAAAACGTCGCTTGCAGTGAAACTACACAAACCTCAAAAAAGTTTCCGCGACGCAAGGTTGTAGCAAATGCTGTTAATGACATTTGGGCGTTAGATTTAGTTGATATGTCAAATCTAGCTCAATTTAACGTTGACGCTGATGGTGCTCCAAACAAATAATTGTTTAATGTTTTCGATGTTTTTAATAAATATAATTTTAGTGTTCCAGCTCCGGATAAAACGTGGAACTCAATGACTAAAGCACATAATAACAACTAGATAAAGAGAGCCGAACAGACTCTAGACCGATTACGCAGCAGAGTTTTTTTTTATCAAAATGTTAAGCAGTTTTTGGATCAAAATAGCATTAAAATACATTACTGGAAATGTGGGGAAAAGCGTTATCGTCAAACGATTCAATCGCACACAAAACGAAAACATTTAAAAGTACGTTACAGCTAAAAACACAAATAAATACATCGACAACTACAGAAAATTGTTGGCGAATATAATAACAAGAAACACCGAACCATTAAAATGTAACCAAACGACGCAATTGCAAATCCAATATTAGCTAAAGAAAATATGGTGTTGTAGTAGTTGTTGTTGTAGGGTTTAACACCATTTTTCAGCACAAGTTAGAATATAAATGGCGGCCAGAATTAATGGTGGAGGAAGAACCATGGAAAACCCAGTGAAGAACCACCGACCCACGAGAAATTACTGGCAGGCTTTTTCACTTACCCAGACAGAGGTGTGATGGCAGTGATCCGTAACAGTCAGCGCTTTAGACCATCCAGCCACTCGGGCCTCTCGAAAATATGTATCGAAGACACAAATTTAGACTTGGCGATAAAGTTCGAATTTCATTGACTAATAAAAACGTTTGAAAAAAGACTTATCCGAACTGGAGTGAAGAAATATTTGTTGTTGATAAAGAACTTTTAACAATACCAGTTACATATTGTGTGAAAGATTTGCTAGGTGAACCTATAACTGTCATTTTTTACGAACAGGAACTTCAAACAACAGATCAAAATGTATTTGTTATTGAAAAAGTTATTAGAAAGCGCGGCAACAAAAGTGTAGTTAAATATTTTAGTTTAGTTTAATACCAACTCAATCGATCGAATAATATTATTATAAATTTGCTCGTATCTTATTAGTACTGACTGACATTTTACAGGTTTACATAAGGAAATTAAATGCAATTTTCTCTCATCATTAAATATTTTAACGAAAATAAAGTCATATTTTATGTTTGTTTTTCCGGTTCTTTTACGTTTAGAAAGGGTCTTATAAGCTGCCAAAATAACTGATGCTCGGCAACGCTAAAATTAAATTATAATATATTTTTGGTTTCTTTCTAACAACATCATCTTCGTCATCATCGTCATAGTTATATAATATAACATTTTCCGTACGGCTGATAAAGTATCTGTTGTCGGTGATATTTTTTAATGTGACATTGGGAGCTGGAACAAAATCTTCCGAATATATCTGAGTCAGTCTCTCGATTAAGTCCATTATTATAATAATCTTTTATCTAATTAATATATATATATATATATATATATATATATATATATATATATATATATATATATATATATATATATATATATATATATATAATGGAAATAAAATATCATTGTAGAGTTAATATTCTGAACAAAAAAGATTTACCTGAAGCAGTAAGAAATTGCTTGCTGGGATACAAATTTTGTTTCGTTGACTTTATGATAACATTGGGAGAATCTGATAAATTTTTGTTAACAGCAGCGGATAAAATAAAACTTGAGACAAATAAAATAATGAGGTTACGATTAAATCGCGATGGCATAATGGAATTTGTTCATAATTGTCTCTCTCGTATTTAAAACTAAACTGATTAAATGTCAACATGGACACTGCCGATCTTCTTTTATCATCAGCCACAAATCTTATTGAAGGTGGATCAATTTTGTGATATTTTGAGGCAGATGTTATTGATTTAAATTTCATTTCCTCTCCAGTTTCGAGATTTATTGAGATAACTGATTTTGGATTTTTAAAAGTATTACTATTACCAGCATCTCCTCTTCTACTATTTTCTTGTTGCGTTACTAAATCTAGGTTTTCCAAAACGATTATCACTTTTAGTTTTGTTAATGTGGTCAATAACTAAATTATCAGATATTATTCCGTTAAAAGTTTCGAACGCAAATCTATGCGATCTATAACAAACAAAATCTGCATTTGCTCCACGTGCCAACACTTGTAAATAACTAGCATTATCTAAATTTCCTAATAGATTTTTATTTTTTATATTTCGAATAATTCCATTATCATTTATTTCGTATACATTAAAGATTGGAAGAGGTTGATATTCGTTTTGTAATTCTAAATTTTCGATATTATCAACAGCAATTGCACCATTTGCTCTATATAATCGTTGTCCCTCTCAAATATTGTCAACAAACAAAGTATAAATAAAATCTTTTCTAAACTTATTAATTCTATCTGCATTGTCACCCTTTACTGAAATTAATTTTCAAACCGGTGTTGGTACGCCAATAGCTTTTTCAGTTGCTATGTTAATAACAAAACCTAATGCATTTTCAGCATATAAGTTGTATTCTGCTGTTAGTGGTAGATATCTCAAGATTTCTGTCATTATATATATATATATATATATATATATATATATATATATATATATATATATATATATATATATATATATATATATATATAGATAGATAGATAGATAGATAGATAGATAGATAGATAGATAATTTTTTGTGTCTCTAATTAATTTTTTTTAAAAATTCAATTAAATAGACAATATTAATATATACATATAATGCTGAAATTGCGAGATATTGCTAAAAAAAGCATTATTAAATCCGAAAAAATGCAACGGCATTTTCAGGTTATGGCAACAGTTACAAACTTGATAATCAAACCATATTAGCTAGCTTTAGCAAATCTATGTTGGTGCAGCTGTACTTGATATATCAAAGTGATTGATGTACGATTTCCATTATAAATTTACCAAAATCATGTGGCGAGATTTAGAGTTGCTATTTACTGACACGGGTTCTCTAGTATACAATATAAAATATGATAATGTCTATCAAAATATTTACGATAGTAAAAATCTGTTCAATTTATCAGATTATCCAACTTGGAATGGATTTCATGATAATTCTAACAAGAAAGTTATCGGAAAAATAAAAGACGAGTTTATGTTTGTGCCGGTGAGAGATTTTGTTGGACTAAGAAGCAAAATGTATGCTCCCATATTAGATGACAATAAACTGACAAAGAAAACGAAAGGCATTCCCAAAGGATATGTAAAAAGATGATGCATTTTGTGGATTTCAAAGCGGATTTCAAAGCGGCTCTTAACAATAGCGTCAATTTTATTAAAACCAGTGTAATTCGGACCATTTATCGTAAGCTTGAAACTAATACAGTTATAAAACGTGGAATAAGCAAGTTTGATGATACAATGTATTGCAAAGACCAAATTAATACTCTCGCTCTTGGACATTATTTAATTATAATTGTCTAAGCATGAGAAATAAGGTCTGAAAATTTAATATTAGCCAATGGAGTTGATAGAAAAATAAAACAAACAATTGTTATTTGAATTTAATGATGAAGTTTCGTGTATTTGTTTTTGTAAATTTGATAAAATAAAACTTTCTCATATTAGAACAAACGATAGCAAGTATTTTCCATATCTCGAAAATTTAATAGATGCTCTCTCATCGAAATACGAAAATCTACACAGAACAATCAGCCAAAATCAGTACACAAGAATTACCATAGACTTGGAGAGATTAGAAGTTTTTTGCAAAAAGTAGCAAATATCTTCAAAGCAAATTAGCAATGAAAGAGCTATTCGAAAGTCGCCGTAAAATATCTGGAAGAATCAAGTTTTTTTCTATATAATTACAAAAATATGCCATACTTAATTGCAAATGTTGATATTATTTCAATAGGATTAGAGATTTAGATTTTTCTGTATACTTGTTTTAAAAAGGGAGATAAACACAGGTCTAGTTTAAAATCATTCGCGAGATGTCGAACATAAAAGATATGTTTTATATATATTATATATATATATATATATATATATATATATATATATATATATATATATATATATATATATATATATATATATATATATATATATATCCTAATTTTTAATCAGATTTAAGATCGAGTTGTTTATTGTTTCTTAGTGAAATGGAAATATATTACAGCATTTTTAAGAATTACTTATTCTGGTGTAGTTCTGTATTTATTAAAATAATTAGAAATGCCCTTTTACGTAAATATTTACTGACGTCAAACCGTATGAAACTTGATAAGTAACCCAAATCTGGTTATATGTATCGTGCCATGGGTTTTAATCTGTATAGTTTTGTTATTAATTAATTAGTGAAACAAACAAGAAAATCTATGATCTTCATATACTGCTATTTTTCACATTTGTATCTTTTTGTTTAAGTATATATTCACTTGTATAACGTACAAACGCCTTTATACGATTTATTGATTTCTCCTCTGCACAGCAGATTTCCATAGAGATACAGTACATTTTGTCTGCTGATAACTACGCCTGGCAATACAATTCAAGTCATCTATAGATGCAGTGGGAAAATTCGTTTTATATAATATACTGAAAGTACATTTTGTCTTTTGTAACAACTATTATTATAGCTTTTAATGGAAAATTTGTTATACAAAATAAAGTCATATATTTCTATAGTAATGAGATATATATATATATATATATATATATATATATATATATATATATATATATATATATATATATATATATATATATATATATATATATATATATATATATATATATATATATATATATATATATTATCACTTAGTTATCTTCTACTTTGTTAGCGAGAGTATACTGCTAGCATTACATTTCTCTTTTATATTGCAATGTGAAATCAAATATTCATGCATTCTCTTATTATTCATAGTATATCGTTTTTAAAACAGAAAAAATAATGCAGAATTACGTGTTTTCATAATCAGAAAATGTATAATGCTGTTTTTGTTAAGTATATATTAACTAATTCAATATATTTATATAATGCGTCAGTAGCTCATTTAGTTGCGTCTTAAAACTTTCATTCTGGTGCCTATGGTTCGATTCATGTGAAAGGCAAATTTGTTATGGGGTGGGCGATTTTATGCCAAGAAAAATATTATCTATTTAGTGGGAGACTCAGAGAAACCCTCGAAATTCAACAAACGAAACATATTTCCCACTATGTAAACAAATATTGGCTGCTATTTTGCACTCATAGGTGTCGCCATAGTAAGGAGTGTGGTGCGTTTGTTGGCTGTAGACAAGGTTTCCCTGCCTCGTTAGGATAAGTTTGTGTTGTCTTGTGAATATGTTATGTGTTGTGTGTGCCGTCCCTAATTAAGTTTATATGTGACCTCTGAACTTGCGCGAATGTCAAAAGGCAATCTCGGAGTTCACAAAGGTCAAAATATGCCGTCCGCAAAAATCAACATCATATGACCTTCTGTAAATATAATCATTGTTCGTCAATCAGTTTTTATATGTGACTTTTAGTCCTTCTAAAATACTGTTTGGCACCTTAGGGGATTACATGGGGTTTGTGTTTCGTCTTTTGAATTTCATCTGCTCCTTCTAAGATGCTGTTTTGCACCTTATGGGATTACATGGGAATTAATTTATATGCTCCTGATATTGCTAGCATGTTATATGACAAGCTAGGAGTTCATTTAGAGTTGTATATGTGTATATTTGTTTTGTTAATTTTTTTTATAGCTTATCAAATAATATATCGACCATGTTATCTATAAATGTCATCACATCATCTGCCCATCCCGCTATTCTCATATCATTTTTTACTTGCGAATAACCATACCGACCCATATTTCGGCGTTGTATGATAAACCACCTTTTTAATGCAATCGCTTATTATTTTAAGTTTTATACGAGTATACGCTGACGCTGCTTTTATCGAATTAAATCTTTTACAAAATCTATTTGTTAGATCAAATCCAACATGTCTGATTGATGGTTATTAAATATTTTAACCTAATCTGAAATTCCCGTTCTTCCTTTTCTTATTGCATTTACATTGGCATTAGCATATCTGCGTTTTGTTTCTCAAATTGCATTTGTCTTACTTCACTTTCTTTTGCCATTTTTAATTTTTCTATCTGAAATTGAAACTGTCTTATCTCTAATTCCAACTATTCTAGCTGTAATTAGTTTAGTGGGGTGATAGGGACTAAGGGAAAATACATTACTGACCCCTCTGGGGCGATATAGAAACACGATTTATAGGGACAAATGGCATAAGGTGGGGCCGTATATGGACAGTTGGAATTTTATATAGAGACAATAGGAATGGAAGAGGTGGTATGACGTCACAGCACTGAACACTGGCAACACTGTAACAAATACAGTGACATCATGCCACCTGTTTAATTATCGATACAAAGTTGTATGCCCTTGCGCTTGTATCAGTGAATATCAGAGTAATTCTTTGACTTGCATATACAATACAACTGACTGAATATTTTGTATAGGCAAAGTGAAAATAAATATCTTTTCGAGGCATGTGAAGTGGCCCTGAAAAGGCCCTTTGTTATGTTAACACCATTCTGATAACATAGAGGGCATCTAATTGGTCTTCTTCTCTTCCTCAAACTTCATCTAACCTCTGGTCGCTAAATCAGAACATTCTACAGACAGCCATGTTTTTCCACATAGATCCTTCTTTTCCAAAGGGCTGTATCAGTGATATGGGTAATGACCCATGATGATACGACATACAATTGATAGTCAATGTTGAACAATATCAAAGATTGGAGGGTTGACGATTATATGTTGTTCTACATCTCTGTGAAATGAATGAAGGGAACCGCGTTTATTTATAGCCGTTTATTTATAGCTGAAGACCGGATCGAAACGGATTGAAATTGTTCACCAATCCCAACACGCATTACAAAATTCAGTCACTTCGCTGAGTCTGTCTTCCAATCCGAAGAGAATTACCTCTGACGTCACATTATCTATATGGGTGCGCTAACGTCAGTGAATCGATATGACATTGTTTTGTGAAACATGAAGGAAGCTAAGGAGATGATGAATTAGGGTGCACTGGTTGTGGAGAAGAAAAGCGATAGCACAGCAGCGACTACCAAAGTTAACACAACGCTACTTCCCAAAGAGGTTGATTTAAGCTGGAATTTAGTAGATTTTCTTTCTTTGCAAGGATTTGTACGATACCAGTACCTTCCCCACTTGGTCCTTCTTTACCACACGTGAAAGATTTTAAACAAAGACAGAAAGAAGCACTGTAAAACATTTTACAACAGCAGAAAGAGGCAGAAGAAGCAACAATGAGAAGAAGACGAAGAGGCAAGAAAAAAAGTTAGGAAGAAGAAGAAGTAGAGAAGAAACTAAGGCTAGGAGAGAAGGAAAACAGTAACCTAAAACAATAACTGTACTGTTGGGCATTTTGACTGAGTTTAGAAGTCTGAAAGAAATTTATCAGACTTATTTGTTACATCCCAAGAGACAAAACCCTTCCTGAGCCAAACAGCATAACACTGTGACAACAGAAGAGATAACACCGATAGTGATTTCTACCCGAACATTGACAGGAGCGAGTCAACAAGTAGGTCAGCCGCAGAAAAGGCATAAGACAGTTAAAGCGGAGTGTTTCCCGTAACTAATAATTTGTTTTTTGAAGAACAAAACAAACATCCAACGGTCTTTTTCAGGTCCACTCACATCTTTTGAAATGAGAGACCTTTGAATTTACCAATATCAGTTAAAACTCAAAATTCCTTGTTTTGGTCAATGATATACGTGTTGTGAGTGCATAAGTGTAGACTATTATTATTCTAAACACTCAAAAGCAAGAGACACTTGCGTTTTCCAGTCTGGATTATTCTGGTGCAAATATATTTACAATGCAATATCACAACACCTCTAAAAAGCTCATAGACGTCTTCTGTCTTTTTTCACTCTTTATTTTCTTATTTGCTTCATTTTCACATGATATTTTTCTCCTCTTCTTCCTCATGTTTTCTCGTCTTCTTTTATTTCCTATCTTCTATTTCTGAACGTGTCGGTTTTCTTCTCTTTTTCTTCTTCCTTCTCCTTCTGCTCCTGTTGTTTCTTAGAGCACTCTTAAGACCAACGGCCTTTTTCTTTACAAATATAACAGGTATATTTACTTTTGTCTCTTTTTGACACTGGTCTTGCTTTTTTTGACGATCTGGACATTCTGCAGCCTAAAGCTCTTTCTTCGGACAGATCCAGCAAGTATTTTGACATTTGCTCTCGAAATGAGGGAGAAGTGTCCGTCATCTTATCTGAAGAAAATTTTTGTAAGAAACCTCGGAAAGCTTTAATTAGAATTTCAATATATATATATATATATATATATATATATATATATATATATATATATATATATATATATATATATATATATATATATATATATATACACTGGTCTGACATGGATATAAAGGCTACCATGGCTTTTCACATGTAGTCATTTAATTTTCTGTAAAGAAAAGAGAAGAAAGTAAGAGGCAGCAGAAACGTGATTTATCGCCTCGCACAGTAGCTGAAGTCTTGACTCAAATTTAAACACGTTATTTTGAAGATTAGGTGAGCAGGGCAGAATTACAAAACTCCGAGAATTACGGCAACATGAGAGAGAGAGAGAGAGAGAGAGAGAGAGAGAGAGAGAGAGAGAGAGAGAGAGAGAGAGAGAGAGAGAGAGAGAGAGAGAGAGAACGCTCCTCTAGAAAATTTAGAACCGTACGCAGTAAAGTTTCAAGATCTTAAGTCCGACGTACCCTTCAAAAAAGCAGAGGGGTTCATCAATGATGTATGGGATTCTTTGTTAACCACACTAAAACAGCAATGTGAAGCCTAAGAAGATGATCGCTTGAGACATTCCATTCATCACGACACTTTGAATTTGGATCGAGTTTAGCGGTCCAGCAGAATTGACGCCTTCCAAAATCATGGACACGATTCAGGATGTAAAACAATCTACAAAAGTTTCACATCATTGATGGAAAAGAAACATTGTTCTTGGCCCCCTCTTCTGTTCCCCAAGGGACAGGATAGCGCAAAAAGGTGTATTTGGTTAACGACCTTCCCAGCACCAAAGGGGCCATGGTTCAAGTTAATAATCTTCATAACAAGATGTGTTTTGCTCGTGCCAACGTGGTTGGATGAACGTATGCCGACAAGAACGACACTGCAGAATGGTAAAGAGTCTCGGAGAACACTCGAAAAACGAAGATAAGCAGAATTTATAATACAGAAAGCGGGGATATCCAAAGACACCGCTTGTGGCACTCATGAAATGCAAACGTTGCAAGACGTCTTGTCTCTGAACAACACATTGAAAGTACACAAGACAACACAACGTTCGACCCCATTTGCCTGAGGTTCACTACTATGACCCCGACAACATGCGTACCGAACGACGAGAAGCTTTATACAATTGGCACCAGAGTCACGCCTCGGACCCCTTTCTTCTTTCAGGAAGAAAATTGAAAGTAGTGTCGTTCCGACGAGGATATTTTACGACCTTGCTGTGAAAAAGTTAGAGAACTGTTCATGGAGAACGAAAGGATCGATCCTTTGAAAGAAGCTTTAACTATTGTAAGAACTTGATTCTTAGTGTACCGTGGACGGTTCATGCCTGAAAATAACCTAGCTGTCATCAGTCTTCAAACGACAAACTTTCTTAAACGTCAATACTCGGTCAAAGCCGTACATTATTTACGTTACTTGTAAGACAAGGAAGACAAATGGATCTTTCATGCCCAAAACAGAGTAGGCGAAAAGACCATTGTCAGATATTCAGTGGATGGCTGGTACTCAGAATACCCTAAGATCGTGTACGAATTTAACAGTTGATTATTTCACTGATATTCCATCCGTTACCCTCAACGTGACTCCTCTACAAATCAGATTTTACAACGGACCATGGAAGACTTGTCCGAGGCTACTTATCAGCGTCGTTTAAAATTAGAAGGGCAAGGACACCAAGGGGTGGAAATGGGGGAACACTATTACAATCGCCGTTTTGAAACCAATCCCGAGTTTAAGCGCATCTAGGAAAATTACAAACTGGCTGACCCTCTGAACCCATGGGATTGTTTGTACGGAGGACGGAGGTATGCTTACTGAAACAAGACGACGATTAGAAAGGAAAAGAAATCAAATACTTGGACTTGTGTTCACTGCATCCTTAAGTGTGTAAATATTGTCGCTTTCCCACAGGGCACTCGCAATTGGAGACGGAACATAACGACATGGACAATATGAGATAATATGAAAGATCGATCAAGTGTAGAGTCTTACCTTCGTTATCCCGTGTTTCCACATCATTGCCAAGGAAAACTGATGTTTCCCTTGTGTCATGCTTGTGCTGAAAGGTGGAAAAAATACCGACCTTGTCATCTCATAAAGGAAGAACTCGCCTTCAATGGAACGTGGGTCAGCGTGGAGTTATTCAAAGATATGGATTTGAGATAACAAGTGTTAGAAGAGTACGAAATTTACCACATTCCATTGATAGCGAAATACCACAAGGGCGAATAGACTCAGAAAGAAAGTTTTTCAGACTATGTGAATACCTTTTAAAAACAGAAACAAGAAGCCAGTGGCTGTCCTTCCTGGTGCCTCACTCCCAAAGGTCAAATATAATTTAAAGGAAAATACTGGCATCAGGTAGGTATCACATTAGAGAAAGGAAGGCAATCGGTTGCCAAAGTGATGTTAAATTGTTATAGGTGAAAAATGGCACAACTACCGTTGTTACCCAAGAAGGAGCATTTATCTGAACCTTGCGCTATTTCCAGGTGATGCACGACTAAAGCAAATACACGGAACATGAGGACGTCGTTCGTTAGGACTTGCTCTTAGTCAGTTGTGATAAAAAAACTGGACTTCGTAGAAGCCAACGAAGTTGGAAATGTCATCATTGTGGCTTACGTAATAGCCAATACTCGCTTAAAACTGTAATTAGCTTTAGAACTGTTAGAAGATCGCTTGTTGTATTTTGACACGATTTTACATCGATTTTGTGGGTCAACAACACCCTAAAATCGAAGATCTTTTAGAAGCCTGGACGAATGAGCATCCCGACGACAAGATTCTAAGTTTTGCAAGTGGCGGTCCCAAAAATTACGGCTATAAATACCGTGATCCCCAAGGAGAAGTGTTCATGGAGTTTAAAGTGAAATGATTGAATCTCAATTATCCCACCAGTCAAGTGGTAAACTTTAGCATACTAAAAGTAACCTCACAGTCTGAACAGGATGGAAACATTACATGACCACTTACCAACCTAACAAGATTGTACGTTTACCCACACATCAAAACATCAGTCTATCAACTCGTGTACCAGAAGAAAGTAAGGCTTCCCAACCTCTACACTTTACAGTATGGACTCACTAGACACACTGATATTGGCCAACATATAAAAAAGCGACAACGTCCAAGACCTATAGTTCATTGCAACTACAGAAAGATGAATCCTTTCTGCTGGTGACATTAGAGGTATTGCTAAGACGGGTGGTATATTTCCACTTCTTGCAGCTATACCAGCATTAATAGCCGCTGCAGCCCCAGCTGTTACCAAATTAGCTGAATTATGGGCTGTTGGAACCGCTACTAGAATGGTATTAAAGAAATCAACCGGACAGGTAATAAAATAAATTAAAATAAGGTAAGTGATCTAAAATTGCAAGGGACCCTATATTCATGTTACGAAAAGAGCTTGAGAATAACAGGGACTGTTTACTGATATCGCCTATGTCTAATTTTGATTTACCCAATGCTGATTAAAAAAACAAACAAACTAAAAATAGAAATTTCAGAAAAACAGCCCAACAATACTGAAATTGGTATTATTCATCTATACACAAACTTTGAACCAGGCACCCATTGGGTTCAATAAGCAATTGATTTGCGTGGAATTATTTATTTAGATTTGTTTGGATATGCGCCACCAAAGGAAAATTTAAGAAGATATTAGCAGCATTCAAAGTACTCCAATCTTGAATTCAACGTTATTGACACAAATATTAACTGACCCACCCTTAGGTGGAAGTGAAGTACTTAATATACTTGATGCTGTATCAAAATCAGCAAATCAACCTCATAAAGTTGTGCATGAATCTACCACATTGTCACATTTCAACAGACATTAATAAATATAAGATTTGCTCGTGGTAGAGCTCAGAAGCAAGGTGAATGATCTCAATATGCAATTCTTGATCAGCTCAGAAATGCGATTGACGATTCATTAAATGTTACAAGTGAGGATCAAAATGAAGTCTTTGTTTTGGGGGATAAAGAAGGACTATTAAAGATGAGTAATACATGACTGCCAGATGTATTCATGCGAATTCCTACCATAGTTGTAGATAATATCGTTACTTTTACTGATCGGGTGAATATTCGTTAATATTCATAGGAAAGTTGTTTTCTTGAAGGCAGAAAACAGGTTAGGTATAGCTAATCTAGGTAAAGGAGTTAGCGACAAGACAGATAGAAAAGAATGGCAACATTACGGCAACTTGCGTGAGAATTCAAAGCTCTTGGATCCGAAGATCTAGGTTATGAAGGGACCCAATTAGCTGAATTTGTAGAACGAAGTCTCAAAGAGTACAAAGAACAGCAGGCAGCCGAGAAGGAAAGAGAAAAAGAACTTGAGGTAGCCAGACTGCAGGCTGAAAGAGAAAAAGAACTTGAGGTAGCCAGACTGCAGGTTGAAAGAGAAAAAGAATTTGAGGTAGCTAGACTGCAGGCTGAAAGAGAAAAGGAACTTGAGTTAGCTAGACTGCTGATTTTGACCTTTGACCTTGACCTTGCCTTTACTTTGACTTTGACCTTTGTATATAAGTTAGGTTGATTGACTTGGTTTTTATATTATTATTATTATTATTATTATTATTATTATTATTATTATTATTATTATTATTATTATTATTATTATTATTGTTGTTGTTGTTGTTGTTGCTGCTGCTGTTGTTAGTGTTGTTAAACATATAAAAAATTATCAGTAGGATCCTATGCGGTTACAAATCACTGGGGCCTCTTGATGGCCTTTGTGCATATTATAAAGTTCTTTGCATGATGATGTCTTTCTTATGACCGTTAATGGCTCCTCCATGTTCTGTTCTATTGGAGAACATTATTTGTGAATGAAGTGGAGAGCTCATGCATGTTACTGATTATTTTAGGGGCACCATGCAGAGTCACATCCCCCAGAGAATTGCTGAACGAAACGAAATGCAACGTTAGAGATCCAGAGAACTGTATAGGCATTGCAGCTTCTGTATTTGCCCCACCAAATAAAACGCACTCACCATGTTCATTAACGTGATGAGGATTATATGAAACCTTCGAAATCCTGTGGTGCACCTCCACCCCCTTAAAATATTTTGGCAGCCCAGGACCATACCCATTGACATATGCCGAACATAGGAATCGAATGACAGAACTTCACTACGAGAATCAAATATTCACGCACTGATTTACGACACTCGGCTACATATGTATATCCGAGAAATTATAATACGTTTATGAATAACACGAGAGCATTACATTTCTGACTGTTTGACTGTTATAAATTTATGATTATATTAAAATACATTACCATTTGTATATATAAAACGATTAAAATATATCACCATTTTTATATATAAAACGAAATGACTTACAATTATACTACGGTTCGTTGCTAGGGAATGACCTCCGCGGTGTGATTTACCCAGTGTGGATAGATAGAAAGAAGGAAGCAGATCACTGAACAAGTATATTGAGGAAATAAACACTACGAGCCCCCTTTCAATGAACAAATATAAAATTTAATCAGATTATAAACAGAATTTAAAATGAAAAGAAATCAATGACTTAGCTACAAAGAAGGAAAGAATGGTACTAACATGTACTCAAATAAAACACAATACAAATTTCTTTAAATATAAAATTACTTTCACGTTAAATTGCTATCATCATTGCCAATGGGATGTGACCTTTGAGTGTAACGATGAGAGACTTCATCACCTAATTTATGCAGACATCAAGACTTCCGTTCGTCCCTGCTTGTCGATCTTTGTCTAGCTTTTCGTCTTGGACTCTTGTCCGTCTAACTCAGACTTAACAAACGTCTCTGGACTTAGATTTCTGCGTAGAATGTGTTCCCGTCCTATGATTGTTCAGGGATTCCTCATGTGTGTCCAGGAAGCTGTTTCTCTTTTGCCGTTTCTTTATGTTTCCACGAACCTCACGTATAGGCCGTCTCCTGAGAGAACTATCCGGCCACTTACTCAATACGAAAAACGTACTTTTTACGAATTTCGGAATCCAACTAACTTTCCTTGCGAAAGATCGAAGAGACTAAAGAATTTGCCTAAAGTGAAAACATTTAATTTCGTACATAGTTACACCCATAAATCCATACTAACCAATCGGAATAGACAGTTTCCTAAACCTGTTCGTAGAGTTTTTGGAGTGACAAGAAAACTAAACAACTAATCATGCCGTAATTAATCATTTTCTTTGAGCTATCATCTATAGCCAAATGCCGCCTTTAACCCTGCCGATTTTGGGGTAAGGTCTTATGTCATTCTCTTGTACCATAGCATCTGACTCGGTCATGTTACTTCGACCAGAACGAATTCCCTTTTGACGTTCAGAGATGAAATGAAAATAATCACCTAACTATCTCTAGCCCTTTCTACTTTAATTAAGTTGACTTTGATACAATTCCTTTAAACAAAGCTTCTAAGAGTTTTCAAAATTCGACACACACACACACACACACACACACACACACACACACACACATATATATATATATATATATATATATATATATATATATATATATATATATATATATATATATATATATATATATATATATATATATATATATATATGTTTGCAGTCTGGCGATCAATAACGACTACGTCAGCGAAACCCACAAAATCAATAAAGTGCATCTGTTCCGCTGTGGCCTTTACAAATACATTTTTCGTTCTAAGGTTTTAAAATTACTATCAGAACATAGCTTGAAGCAACACCCTCCACATTATCGGCAGGGTCTATAAATAGGTTGGTTTTTAACAAACCTTTAAAAGATTATGTTAATTTTGTTTTCAGGACAGACAGGTGGATACGCTTTATTGATGAGATTCAAATATATAAATACATTAAGTTTATCTTAGTAACGACACAGTATATAAGTTTAATTTGCTCTGTGGATAAGTTTTTTCTTGGCAAAAGTTTTCTCGCTTTATTATATGTCCCACTGCATTAAAGTCATATTCAAAGTTAAAAAATTTAATGTCAATTATTGTTTATTATATATATAATAAACGTCAATAAAATATCACGAGACGCTTCATAATCTGTAAGGATTGGATGAGCTACAAATTAGTAATGATCCACTGATGTAATAATATTTGTCTAAATCATTATTTTGAAATCTGGCCTGGTATTCATTGCGTTTTTATAGGAGATTTACCTGACGATGATAAGGTATTATTTTTTTGTCATAGTATTGTTTCACTTCTCTATATTTCATTTTACCGTCGCATTTGAGTTTTTCCTCTGACTTCAACACAGCACTGAAAACATGGTATTGGTCCTGTATTTCCACGCTTGATGATCTGTACTGATTTCCGCAGTATTCGTTTACACATGGTTTATTGCAATGAGAGATATTCCGATTTTTGAGCCAAATTCACTTATTCCTTGTTTGAATCACACACACACGCATATATATATATATATATATATATATATATATATATATATATATATATATATATATATGTATATATATATATGTATATATATATATATGTATATATATATGTATATATATATATGTATATATATATATATATATATATATATATATATATATATATATATATATATATATATATATATATATATATATATATATATATATATATACTACAATTCAATTTAAATATTTGTCTTATTAATAATGGATAATTCATTGTCCGAAGTTGAGCCTTGTAGACCTAAATTTGATCTTGATAGGCTAACAGAATATAAATTTAGTGTATCGATGCAGGATCTAGCTTTAACGAATGAGGATATAACTAATTTTCTAATTTTATCCATGAAGCCAAAATAAGATTTCGTGACGATGGTGCTGCTCATGTGTAGTCAACATTCAGAATGGGAATTACTGTTAATACTGTAATGAATAACGGACTAGGAAAAGTAAAAAGTAATTATTAGCCACCTTGATAATCAAAAATATTTTATTTTAATAAAATTTATCGTAAGGACAGATAACGATACTTGGATTAAATCGTAATAAGCGTGATCCAGTCCATATACAGTCAGGAATAATTATTGTTCTCTTAAATAAAAAATTCATAACAGGAATACTGCCTGGTGTTGATAAACCGTATTATGAACGAGGGTACACTGTGACTGCTGTTGTCTATGCAATGTATTCACAGAATGATAAACCTAACATCCCGGATCGTAAACCAATGGAACTGTCAGAATCAATAATAAACTGTGTGGCTGTACTTGTTACATAACATTCCACAAATGAGATACGTTGCAATGGTTTAACAAATTTACTATGTAAAAACTAAATACATGGGCAGAAGCTGGTATAGATACTGGAACATCTATCAAAGATGTTGCTGAAATAGAAAGCTTATTAAGATTTCCATTAACAGTAAAATCACTAACCGGAGAGAGATTGTACGAACCAAAATAATTATTAAAAAAACAATCATTGATCATAATGCAAAAATGCTGTAACGATATTTCCACGAGACCGAATTGTTAAATTTTAATATGGTGATATATTTGATCTTATCAAAAATATGAGAAAAAGTGATCCTGTATCTATTTGGTTATTTCAAAGTTCAGAACATTATTATCATGATCAGGTTGTACGGCAAAATGGTGATATTTATCGTACTGAATATCTTCATGAAGAAATGGAACATTTTGCGCTGAAATATACTTCTATGTCAAACTTAGACAATTACTGAATAATTGTTATACCGTACCATCAGTTGCGGCTAACTTTGCTTAGGAGAAGAATTCATGGAAACCAACACGATCAGAATTTCTTGAAGATGTCCAGAAAAATTATACAGAATATCGGCACAGTGGATTATGGAATACTAAAGACGATTATAATAACGTTATCTCAGTTGATATGATAGTATGCTATGCTAGGGGTTTTCTTGGATAAGGAGAATGTTCTAAATACTTTAAGATTTGGGCTTCCAACATATGAGATGACCAGCGTTGTGATAAACCGACCCTTACCATATTTTGACTCAACCTGATTAGCCTATATAGAATCATTCAAGTTTGCAGAAGATCTCTATCCGATTACTTATGCTTGGTTTGGAAGAAATTTTTAAGAAAAAATGTTGGGTTCTAATAGTACTATAGTGATATATGCTTGATGCTGGAATTTAATATCGTTGAGAGTAAATGAAGCAATTATATCGTATAGTCCACAAAAGCAAGTTTGGTTAACCGCATCGATTTAATATCGATAATACCAGGAAAGAATTTCTTGATGTAAAAGAGGATGACATTAATAAAATTACTAATAATATATGTAATTGCATTGACGAACACGATGCAAAAGATCTTGGAAGAAAGAAGATCAGTAAGTTTACTCAAGGTAGTTCATACAATTATAAGCGACACTTTACAAGACTGATTATGACCGATGCTGTACTTAATTCTATAATCGCTGATACAATGCAGAAAACACATTTATAAGCCGGTGTAATACTTATTTATTAGATGGAACCAACTTAGGCACAATTGTGAGCTTTAATGATGGCGACTAATCGCTGTTTACACATTAAAGATCTTCGATGCTAGCCTATGTTTCAATAAATCTACTGTCTATGATAAATAGATTTTCTCGTTATGCTGTCAGAGTTGCTAAGGATTCATTTTATGTACATAAAAATATACAGATTTATTAAAACCGCTACTCGGTAATGGTGAATAGGGAACATAGAGAATAAAACAAGAAAATATACTTAGTTATTTTGAATCTCTCGATGTTGAGATTTAGTAAATTACACACATAATAATCAAGTAGCAAAGTCATCTGCACCATCTGTATATGATCCTGTGGCTAGACATAAGACTGTTCATCTTAATGAATATGGTGGTTCAGACAAAACAACTCCTGCTATTAAATTATTCCTGAACAACAACTCAGATATAATTGTTTTGACACCTACAAATAAGCTCACCAGAGAAATGAGAGAAGGAAAAGAAAAAGCATGTACATATCAGAAGTTCTTTAAATGGTGCAGTGACACATGGACTCCTGAGAGAATGGGTGAAAAATATATACCAAAGTATATTTTATGGAACGAGGTGGACACAATGTCGTTAGAAATACTGAAAACATTTCTTTATTGGTTATTGACAAAGACTACTGCTATAATAATGTGTGGCGATCATTTCATTTACCAACCTTTGTTGGACATTCTCCACATGAATGGCTAAAGAATAATGTAGATTATTATGAAGAAATATATAATGACCATAAAGCTATTGATGAACTGTTGAAAGAACTTTTAAGATTATTTAGACTATAGGAAGATAAAATAAAATATGAGAAAACAATGCGCAAATTCCAGAAACTAATTTGAATGATTTTATTCAATTTATGGAGACCTGCTGATTTGATAGTCGCAAGTAAAAAGATAGTTCGCGTTGAATTGTAAGAGAAATTATTTACATTACATAATGAAAAGTTTTCAAATCTACCTGTACCTTAATGTTATCGCCCAGCAGATACTCAACGAGAGAATATTGAAGTTGAAATTTCCGGTGGTGGAATACAAAATCTTGTACTGAATGATATTGTTTTTGTTGCTGCTGCTGTTGTTGAGAATGCATGGAATATAAATAAACCGTCGTGGACGTTAAAATACTCTATAACGATTCATTCATCACAGAGATTTACTATCTCTGATAGAAATGTCTGGATTGTAAATGATCGGATCTAATGGTCAAATTTTGTCCATCTTGCACCATCTCGTGACAGAAGAATAATTCAACTACATAGGGTCATTATAGATTCCGTGATAACTGAGGTAATCACTAATGTTCCTGCTGATGTCATAAAGAAAATATTAGCGGGTTATAAACAATGTCATTAAAAAATAAGCGTGATTTTGATACTGATACTGATACTGAATTTATTATAACACTAAAGCAACTACAGAATAATCATTGTGCAATCTGTAACACAATAATGTTATGGCAATATTCGAATAATAATCTAAGACAATTTACCGTCGACAGAATTATTAGTGATCTTGGTCACACGCGTGAAAATGTGATGCTAACCTGTCTTGAATATAATAGACGTAGAGTTGCTAGCTAACATAAGTGAAGGTGGTGGTAATTGTGATTCCTCAGGAATTACTTGTAATCGTTCACGCACAAATCCACGTTGATGGGCTGTCGAATCTAGTCTGTAGATTGCAGGTCCTCCAGTGGATCTAACCATGCTAAAAATTGTATGTATAGTCACGCTCCAGATAGGATAAGTTCCTCATTTTGCCACCTTCAAGTTCACCAGGTTCGTATAAATGTCTCACAGTTGCATTACATAATACTAGTTGAGAGGAAGATTCACGGCGTTGTATTGGTATATATTTCTTGTAAATGCATTAGAATGTTTCATGGAAGTTCCACAAGTAATTGCATTATTTAACGCAGCTATCACACCTGGTAACCTTGCAACCCATTCACGAGATCTCTCACTGACCTCAAGTCAGTAGATATTTCCCTTGCGCATTGATATCTAAATAACCCATCAGCAAGTGTTCGATTAAATCGTTAAACGATTGCCTGAGATGAATTTCATGATGTCCTCGTCTGATTTTATCGTTATGTTTTTTCATCAAAGCTAATACTATACCAAGAAACTCTTTACCAGGATCAACCTGTAATAGCTATGGCCACCAAGTTGATAAATTCGATCAAACGCAGATTTATCTTCAGATGCTGTCTTTGTTGATAATGGTCACGTTTCTTTATATTTACTTTCAACTTCAGCGACAGTCAATGCGTATTTGTTTGTGCGTGATCTACGTCCACGTGCTTTAATAGTATCCTAATGTAAAAACAAAATATTTGATTCATGAACTTCATTGGGGATGCTGACAGCAAACTGTGCGTATTAAATTTTTATGTGGTGAAAGATAAATTACGTGAGACTTTTGCTACTTCAGCAAGTTTAGTGATTGCTCTTCAATATCTTCGATACCTCTTCAATATCCTCTTGGGCTATAATAAATAGATTCAATTATAATAGTTATATGATTAATTACCAGCCCCTAGCATTATTTTACCTTTCATGGCAGACTTTACTAGAAAACTAGCAAGTTTTTCTCTAAGAGATTTAATATATATATATATATATATATATATATATATATATATATATATATATATATATATATATATATATATATATATATATATATAGAGAGAGAGAGAGAGAGAGAGAGAGAGAGAGAGAGAGAGAGAGAGAGAGAATTTAACGCATGAATCAATATCGCATCTGCGCGATGCCGTTGCTGTTAATCTTTACTTATGTAAGCAGCATCATGAATATGACATGCTTGATCAATCTTATTTATTGGATGCTCCCCTGGTCTTAGTTGATCCTGATCATCAAGTCGGATATCAAGTAGAATTCCAGGACCACAATAATTATATCCAGGAAGTTGTTTCTCACCAGCGTATTTAGCCCATGGAACTCCTAGCAATTTCTCTAATCTCCACCTGTTTTTGTTGATGAGATAAATTTTTATTTTTGTGTACCAAATTGTACACACCTTTCTGTTAATGCATGTCGCTTTTTTGTTAGAGTAGTTAATTCAGTAGTGGATGTGGGTTCTCTACACTGAATACAATATAGACTCATGATATTAATTTATATGGATACAATTGGCTTTTCGGCGACACGAAACAGGCACCAGTTAAGCACTATCCAGCATTATACCAAATTCGATAAGGATGATTATAATAGGTCCATCTGGATCAGGTTAAACAGAACTATTACTAAATTTAATAATGATATGGTTGAGATGGAGAAAATTATATTTAATAGCACCAATTGCAGATGATCAACAATGCTACGATGAACTCAAGGATTTTAACGAGTAAGCGAAATCAATTAATGAAGAATATGAAAATAATTTTGTTATCGATTTTATCACTGATATTGAAAAATTGCCGTCCATAGATGACCTAGATAGATTAATAATAATTTAGTAGTATATGACGACGTGATGATGGATAAAGAAACAAATCCTGCCATGATATTTTCCAAAGGTAGACATAAATATTTATCACACCTGATGTTCATGATCTGGATGTGATTAAATTCCAAAAAAAACTTCTTCTCTCGATATATAGCGATAAATGTACACGATCCGAGATCCAGATATCGTATAGGTCTGGATAAAATCTTTGGTTAATTTCTAGCAGCAGAGAGGGTGAACGACAAAAGATTGAGCGACTTGACAAGTAAACAAAATCTCATAAACATTTGATAAAAAAATACATCAACGATGGGATAACAAAACTGAGCTAATCCAAACGATCCTTTCTCAACCGCATGGAAATATTCTCGATTAGAGTCTTCAGTTTAACGTTATTGACCTTGTCTTTTAGCCTTCGTAGGAACGTTTATTTTTGGTAAATAAGGCCTACAAAACCTTGTAGGGTTCACCCTCTCAGCTGATCTTGTTCTAGTCTATATTGGATGTCTGACTTCTTAATAATCCGATTGACGGTAAATCTGGTAAAATTTCGTTAAACATTTGTGACTAAATTGCATGTTTAATGTTCCGATTTGTCAATTTTACAACAATGTTATGGTTGAACTTTTTTTTAATGTGACAAGGTTTTAAATATGAAGAAATCAGAACTAAACAGCAGTCATCTCTCTCTCTCTCTCTCTCTCTCTCTCTCTCTCTCTCTCTCTCTCTCTCTCTCTCTCTCCTGCCGATTTGGGGATCGGGATCAACACGGAGTTTCAACGCCCATTACTCTCATAAATATAGGGGGCGCTACTCATGTCCTACCTGTAAATGGGTCATAAGCGATACAGGTAAGATATGTTTAAAGAATTTTAAAGTTAAACAAACATGGATGAGGAATAATTCCTGTATATTCATAATATTAGTAGTTTATCATTATATAATATTTTCCAACCATTATTATTATCATATAAGACTGATATCTGTCGAGTTCCGAGACGTAAACAACTTGTCACTTGTCAATGACGGCGTTTTGGCTTGGCCTGCATAATGAAATCCCAGCTTTCTTTCCAACTAGACCAACAAGTAGGTCTCTGCTTTTTTTAAATATCTGACAGCATTGTAAAGTTCATAGCGAAAGATAATTTTTTTCTGAATATTTCTTGGTGATATTTAAGATACAGTTGTTTGAATAGACTTTGTTTAAAGAAATTTGATCTTAAATTTTTAAAGAACAATTTATATTTCATTTTAAATGATTAAATTTGCATACATCACCCCAGTGACTTGTACTATAATGATCGGAACAAAAAGTCAGTTTTTCAGGAATATCTCAAATACTTGGCAGTCCATATTGACACCTTTATACAAATTGAAGTTATAAAGTTTTAGTCAGACTGTACTTGCTCTGATGCCTTTTTTCTTATTAAAAAAAAAAAAAAAACAAAAACAAATGGAAATGTTTTCAAGTTTTATTGGCCAATATTTCAGCTGGCTGGAATACAATGTAAGCTGGTAATAATGAATTCAGTTAAATCGTTGATAAGAAGAATTTTGAACAAAGCTTTCTAAACACATTCTTTAATATTAATATATTTTCATTAGAAACATTAGTAACTTTAACTCAATCTGGGCTTCCAGGTTTGTGAGATATTCTTGAAAATTTTATTTTTAGATATGCCGTTAATTGACATTAAAATACTACACAAGCATCATTAAATAAGCACTAAGATTATTTTCCCCTTAACTTAAATATCTTGGCTGATATCTTACATTGTAGGACTCTCTTCACTTCCTACTTTATTGAAAATGGTTTAATGCCATATAAAATACCATTATTGTCTTCAAACCAAACTACAGCCTTGACCAGAACATTTTCCCAACTAGACTTGTAAAGCATAAATGGTGAGGATATTAGTTCAACAATGTAAGGCGCCTCACCTGATACTTGTATTGTTTAGGTCACCCTCTTACTTCCTATATAACAGAATTGTGTAACATGTTCCAAGGTTGATTAATATTGGAATAAGAAGTCAAAGTTTCTGGAATATCTTACACTCTGGCAGCAAATATCATTGCTTTTCTAAAGTCATATTGCTGTATTCTAACTTTACTTACATTGTTGTCCTGTTTCATGTTAATTCAAATTTTGACACATGTAAACACAAAGTGTTTTCAAGATCAGTTGACCTATAGTTCACCTGGCTGGAATGCAATGGAAGCTGTGAATGCTGAAATCAGATGAAATGATAAGTATTTTGAACGAAATGAAGCTATACAAACATTTTATTCAGTATTAGCTTATTTTTATTCATTTCATTAAAGAAAGGTAATTCAACTTAATAAGATTTTAGTTAATTACTAATGGACCTTAAAAAATCCACTAGGTATCCAGAAACTGTTGGGTTTGGGGGTTGGAACTGGGCTGTTTAATAACTATATCCTCATTTTATAATCATGTCAAGGTTGTCAATAAAGTGCTTTTTCTAATATAGTTGTTTGTACATATATTTTCAAAATATTGAACATCTGAAAGATCGTCAACATTATTCCAACTGCTTTCATCAACCATTATTTGTATGTGTAAACATCATTATATTATGTCACTGCTTTCTGTTTTGTTGATTAGCCTGGTTTCCTGAGTGGTATATAAAAGTGTAAAGTATAGCAGAGAACCAGACAGTGTTGATACACTACCAAACGATTCCTTTTTTCAAAAGCAAATGACAGAGAGACAATTCTCTTTGTTGGAAGTAATAGTGAAACTTCATACCATTCTTGAGAATATCTCTCATTGCCATTTCATGAATTCTTCAGTTTCCCTCACAATGATCTGTACATGTGAAACAAAGCTCTTTTTTTACAAAGTGTTCATTTGATTTAGTTACCTTGCTATCTTTGATAACATTTGTGATTGAGCAAGTTAATTTAAAGTAGTTTAATTATATAGCCTACACAGTAACATTTATAACAGTGTTCGATTCATCAGCTGAAATGAGTTCACTTGGCATATGACAGGCCAGTAGATCATAAGCATGTAGGATTTGCATGACTTTTAACAATTTTTTCCACCTCCATTATCTGATTTTAAAGATGTAATTAACATCATAATGCAAAGGTGGCCAGCTTTTAATTCCAAGCAACAATACAACAAATACTTCCGCTAGTCAGATATAAAAACACGTTGGCACATAATTAGGTTTTCAGAGAATGCACTTGGATATTGCTGTTACAGTGGATTGACACATTTTACATTTAATTACAAGAGAACATTACATTTATGATGATTACATTTATAAAAAAAAACTAAAACACAAATTTTACTTAATAAAAAGTTATTTAGTTATTATTTATTTATTAAATTACTGCCACCACTAGGTGCAAGTGACATTTTAATTGATAAAAACTTCCTTAGATATCATTAAGTATAGTGTATAATAATGTCATTTGGAAAGAAAATGTAACAAATTATTTGACTTCTTATTAAAAGTTGATAATTTTATAATGTTGATTAACATTTCCAGATTCTATCAAACATTTTTGATGATATCAGGTTCCAAGTACCAATTTTGATGCGTGTGATTTTCTTCAAGTCCAAAAAATCGGGATAAAATTTTGGTATTTTCTGATTTAAAAAAAATAGGAAAGACACCTGATCTCATTATAATCTGGTTTGCAAGTTATCAGGGCACAAGTTGTTGTGGGAGTTGTGTATATAAGAGAAACAATCCACTTCATAAGCAAAACTATCATCTTGTCATTTCCAGCTTTCAAAACTCTTTAAATGAGTTATTCACATCCAGATCAAAATTACTTTGACAGCATCTTATACCCTTACCATTTTGCTTTTGTAAAGGTTTATCTGTAAAGCTGCACTAATGTGACTACTTGATGACTTGCACAGAACTAATCTGATGCAGTTATTTGGTTGGATTTATCAAAACATTTGGCTGTTTATGACATAAACTCCTCAAGAAACTGGCAGCATCAGTCTAAGATTCAGCAATAAACACTATGGCAGATTAACTCTCATACAGAAGATATTGTGTTAAAATAGAAAACACAACTAGCTCATGGCCAAATATTTCATAAGTTGTACCCAACATATCAAATGAAAAATAACTTTTAAAAAACTTAAAACTGTAATGAGATAATGTAATATGCTAAATAATAATAATAATAATAATAATAATAATAATAATAATAATAATAATAATAATAATAATAATAATAATAATAATAATAATGATATATAAATAATTTAATTTATTATTGTTATTAATAGTAATCTCAGTGATATTTGATATTTACAGTGCTATTATTGAATAGTAGTGATATTTGATATTTACAGTGCTATTATTGAATAGTAGACATTCACGTACATATGTACATAATTAATTCATACATGTTAGTATTTAACACAACTTCTTATTAGATCATTTTTAATCAGAACATTATCAAATATTGTTTACAATGTAGACATCAATACAAGAGAATACATGCATATATACACATGCATATATACATAAATACTACAGGTATGTGTGTGTGTGTATGTATGTATGTATGTATGTATGTATGTATGTATGTATGTATGTATGTATGTATGTATGTATGTATGTATGTATGTATGTATGTATGTATGTATGTATGTATGTATGTATGTAATATTGTATGTATGCATGCATGCATGCATGCATGTATGTATGTATGTATGTATGTATGTATGTATGTATGTATGTATGTATGTATGTATGTATGTATGTATGTATGTATGTATGTAATATTGTATATATGTATGTATGTATGTATGTTATATTGTATATATGTATGTATGTATGTATGTATGTATGTATGTATGTATGTATGTATGTATGTATGTATGTATGTATGTATGTATGTATGTATGTATGTATGTATGTATGTATGTATGTATGTAATATTGTATGTATGCAAGCATGCATGTATGTATGTATATATGTATGTGTATATGTATGTATGTATGTATGTATGTATGTATGTATGTATGTATGTATGTATGTATGTATGTATGTATGTATGTATGTATGTATGTATGTATGTATGTAATATTGTATGTATGCATGCATGCATGCATGCATGCATGCATGCATGCATGCATGTATGTATGTATGTATGTATGTATGTATGTATGTATGTATGTATGTATGTATGTATGTATGTATGTATGTATGTATGTATGTATGTATATATGTAATATTGTATATATGTATGTATGTATGTAATATTGTATATATGTATGTATGTATGTATGTATGTATGTATGTATGTATGTATGTATGTATGTATGTATGTATGTATGTATGTATGTATGTATGTATGTGATCTTTATGGGTATGAAGAGAATGCCAATTCCAGTTCTACTCTTATGTATCTTTAATTTTCTTTGTTAGTTTTATTTTATCAGATTTAATTATACACTATTTTAATGTAACATTGTATGTTGGACTTGACCTTATCCAAAATGAGTTTATTTCTGCTTGACCTAAATTGTTTTTTTATATTTTTTATATTCATTGTAAACAACTAATATATACAGATACATTATGTTCTATATGTATGGGTTTATAAATCAATATTATTATTAATAGAAGAAATAAATATGTTTATTTGGGTCAAAGTTTTGGAATTTCTTTAGTTAATTATACATAAACCAGTAGCTTCTCATAGGCCGGTGGTTCTTTCCTTAGATTTCCCAGTTTCTTCCTCCACTGTTAATACTGGCCGCCATGTATAGCCTATTGTGTGCTGAAAAATGGTGTTAAGCCCCCACAAAAATAACAACAACAATAACATAATCCAAGTTATTGTATTGTAAACATCAGGATCATGCTAGAAGTATTGCATTCTCTATTAGGTAGTGGTTTTTAAAAAATGCAAATAGTGACCTGAGTTCAAGTAGAGAACCATTTGATTTTGCAACTGTGAAGACTTAGTCATTCATGCTTTTACATCTAACACTTTTAAGTTGCATATTATATGCTGTGACCAGTTGTTTTGGGCTGGAATATTTTATGTTCAGTTGTTGAATTTGAGTGATTCTTTTGTCTGGAAATACAAAAGTTCTCAGATAATATTCTTGGATAAGAGATTCACAGGAATTTATACTGAATTCAAACCTGGAATTATATTACTGTGATTCAACAAAAGACTATTGACAGATCAACACTCTATAAGCAATAACAGACATGTCATCACCTTCTGTTTTTGGTTTTCTTAGGGACTTCACTTGTGCTGAGTTTTATTCAGGACTTTAAATTATTAAGAAACATGTCTGTAATTCTAGGATTATTTTGGGATTTAATTCGCAATACTGCAAGTTCTCTTTTCTTATTTTGACTTCCTGTTCTATGGAAATAAATTATATTTGTTAAAATTTACAAAGCTTGCTGTATGTCACTCTTTTCTGTTACTTATTTTAAGAGCATAGACACGTAACAGTACTATATGTCAGAATGTTACTTTTTACAATCTCACTAGCAAATTAATCAATAACAAGTTTAATGTTTTATTAGAAATAAGCACAGAATGCAGTGAAACTAAGTATAAATGCACAACACCAATCCACCATTTTTATTGTCAAAAAATTCACACTCAAAAGAAAACACAGCATTGCCATAAAGATACTACATTTGTTGTACAAATATCCAAATGTGCCTATTTTGATGAAAAAATATCTGATATGTTAACAAGTGCAACTTGTTAACATGTAAAATATATGTGATACTGTTAAAGTTACTTTTCCCTCCAAATCTCCTCAAGTATTTAATATATGTAAATCAGTCACATATTTAACAGTCTGATGTATCCAGCTACTTGTGGTCTTGGTACAACAGATGTGTATTGTATGCTATCTTCATTTGTTTATTTAAATAATGAAGATGATGAAAAGAATTCTGTAAAGTCTAAAACATGCTCTCTATTTCATAAGGCACAATCAAGATTTATAAAGAACCACTCATGCCAAACATAATTTACCAAATTAACAGATCTTTGCAAGAAAAGGATAATTGTTCTATGACTGGGATTGTTTTCCTTGACTTCAAGAAAGCCTTTGATCTTGTTGGTCTTGAAATTCTACTACAAAAGTAGAACTGTTAAGGGTTTGACAATCCTTCTTTAAACTGGCATAGATCATACCTATACCAATGGCCTCAGCAAGCAAGCATTGGCAATAGTAGTTCACACAATCTGTTCATTCAGGGATCCCTCAAGGTTCTGTCCTGTCCTGCTTCTTATCTATGTAAATTACCATAAATATTGTATCCACAAATACAGATTTATATTTTTAGATGATGTAACCTTGTATAAATTTAGCTCTGATACTAAACAAATCCAAAACAAATTAGTATCAGACCTTATTAGAGTTCAAAATTGGGCACAGCAAAATAGGATGATAATTAGTGAAGCTAAGACAATATGTATGATATTTTAGACAATAAAAAAGCTACACAAGTTAGGGAACCCAGAACTATATTTTACAATAAATAACCATCAGTTAAAAACTAAAAACTGTCAAACATGAAAACCTTGTAGGTGTGACTTATAGATAACAATTTACAATGGGACAACCATATTGATAAGCATTGTAAAACACTGTCATCTAAAAATGACTACTCAGCTGAATAAGGAATATTTACCTATAAAAACTTGCATTCTATACATCAATTCATACATTCTTCCAGCAATGGATAATTGTTCAAGTACATGGGGAAACTGTGCCAAATCTCAGCTTGACAGAATTTATAAACTTCAGAAATAGGCAGTGCTCATTATTTTATATGCATGTCTTGATCAGCCATCAAAAGCATTATTTACAGAACTAAAATGGTCTTCATTATATTAAAGGATAGATTTTCACAAGGCAGTTCTGTCTACATGTAACTACACCAGAGTATCTTTAGCATTTTTTAAAGCCATTTTCAGCACAGTACCAGTTGAGATCTGAAATGTCACATCAAAACCTTCAAGCACAAAAACCAAGAACAGAGCAATTTAAAAAATGCTTCCAGAACTCTGGTACAGATCTGTGGAACAAAGCAGACTTCAAAGTACTTTGGTACAATTCTGTGTAACAAGATTTCAGTACTCTGGTACAGTTTTGTGGAACAAGCTTCCAGTACTCTGGTACAGTTTTGTGGAACAAGCTTCCAGTACTCTGGTACAGTTTTGTGGAACAAACTTCCAGTACTCTGGTACAGTTCACAGTTCAACTTCTGTCACTGCATGCTTTTTATTTATACCTTTGTAAATATTATTAAATATCACTCAGAATACTTTTATTAATAACAATTTAAACAAAATTATTATTCATTATTATTATTATTAAATCTCTCTCTCTCTCTCTCTCTCTCTCTCTCTCTCTCTCTCTCTCTCTCTCTCTCTCTCTCTCTCTCTAGTGTTACGACCCTGTAGTTTAATTATATGTGTGTTAAATTTCAATTCATTTTTTTTTATATCATATAATTATTATGATGATAATTATGTTCGCAGGGTCTGATTTTTAAAATAGAAATGTTGTGTTTATTTAGAACATAAATGTCACTTGCCTAAGCATGATTTTTGCATTAAGGTTTTGTCATTGCAAGTAAACAGTCAGAAATAGCTATTATGGCTGTGACAACAGTCATTTCTAATAAAACTTGTTGACATTCTATTCTACATTGGCAGATTTGGAAATGCCATGATTTTTTCATGCATGTACATGAAATGACCATTTAGTTTCCTTTAAATACTCAGGTACCTGTGAAATATGTTAACATTTTATAGAGTTTCTAATAGTTTTAGGAAAAGGTATCCTTTTATGCTGGAAAGAGTTATCTATTTGTACCTCTGTAAAACATGTTTTGTTGTTGTTGATAGTTGCACTTTATGTACCTTTTAATTAATAATTATTTTTCCTGGAGAACTACACAACTGGCTTTGGACAAAGACATTTGGTGAAATTAATTCTAAATTAAAAACAGGACAGAACAAATTTCACAGTGAAAATTCTGGACAGCTGTGTTAAATCTTTGTCTTAAGTCATCATCCACCATCTTGGCATGGAATTTAGATTCAGACTACTACAATTTAAATTGTTTATTTACAGGACTTAAGTAGTTTTCACAATTTTAGGACAAATATTTGGATCTTCTCTGTAAATCGTTTTATTTATTTTATATTTTTACCTTTTCACTGTGTTTTCTAGTATTAATATTGGCTCATTCAGAGTAATACAAGCTTTGTAAATTTTAACAAAAATAATTTATTTCCCTATAAAACATGGAGAACAGGTAAATATATGAAACAAGACCTATGATTTACAATGGAGATCCAAAAATTTGTTCTAAAGATATGAAAATACATAAGTCCTGTAAACAGTTCTAAATTGTCACAGTCTGAATTTCATTTCCAGTCCAAGATGGTGGATGATAACAAAAGACAAAGACTAACACAAAAATCCAGAATTTTCACAGCAAAACACAATTTGTATTATTCTTTTCCATTTTAGAAGTAGTTTCAGAAATGTTTTTGTCTAAACCATTAGTGTTGTTTTCCAGGGAAAATAATTATTTAAAAAATAGATATAGTAGTATTATCTCCACTAACAAAAACACATTTTGTTCTACATAGACAATTTACAAACAGACAACTTCTTCCTGCAAAAAATACCTTTTTTAAGGTAAAAGAATCTGTGGGACTCTCTAAGATGTTGAAAATGGTGACTTAACTGCACTTACATCTGCAACTGAACTTTCTTACAGATAAATAAGCATATAAAAGACACTAATACATCATTTCATGTACACATGCAAAGCCTGAACAAGTATCAGCCAATCATTTACATACCTAGTTCTGAATGTTTACTTGCAGGAATTCACTATCATACAAAGATTGTGCTTATAGTGTCACATTTATGATTTAAGCAAACACATGTTTCTAACAAAATTTTAGACCCATGCTAAGATAATAATAATAATAATAATAATAATAATAATAATAATAATAATAATAATAATAATAATAATAATAATAATAATAATAATAACTACATTTAATAAAAAAAAATGAAATAAGATTTATACATAATTCATTCCTTAACACACATAATTTAGCTACAGGGTCTTAACACTGGGGAAATAAATTATTTTTGTTAAAATTTACAAAGTTTGTTATTTTTGCTCTTTTTTATGTTACTTTAAAACGAGCTGATATGAATCACCAGAAAATTTAATATCTTTTTGGTCCTAAATGAAATTGATGCCAATCTGACATCCAGTAATATGATCCATTGTGATTAAATAATATGAGTCATTGAGATTAATTAATATGAGGCCATTTTGATTAAACAATATTAGCCATTGTGATTAAAAGATATTAGCTATTTGATTAATTAATATGAGAAGCCATTGTTATTAGTTAATATCAGCTATTGTGATTAATTAATATTAGCCATTGTGATTAAATAATATGAGCCATTGTGATTAATTAATATGAGCCATTATGATTACTTAATATGAGCCATTGTGATTAATTAATATGAGCCATTGTGATTAATTAAAATGAGCCATTGTGATTAATTAATGAGCCATTATGATTACTTAATATGAGCCATTGTGATTAATTAAAATGAGCCATTGTGATTAATTAATATGAGCCATTGTGATTAATTAATATGAGCCATTATGATTAATTAAAATGAGCCATTGTGATTAATTAAAATGAGCCATTGTGATTAATTAATATGAGTCATTATGATTAATTAATATGAGCCATTGTGATTAATTAATATGAGCCATTATGATTAATTAATATGAGCCATTGTGATTAATTAATATGAGCCATTGTGATTAATTCAAATGAGCCATTGTGATTAATTCAAATGAGCCATTGTGATTAAATTATATGAGCCATTGTGATTAATTAATATGAGCCATTGTGATTAATTAATATGAGCCATTGTGATTAATTAATATGAGCCATTGTGATTAATTAATATGAGCCATTGTGATTAATTAATATGAGCCATTGAGATTATTAAATATGAGCCATTGGGATTAATTAATATGAGCCATTGTGTTTAATTAATATGAGCCATTGTGATTAATTAATATGAGCCATTGTGATTAATTAATATGAGCCATTGTGATTAATTAATATGAGCCATTGAGATTATTAAATATGAGCCATTGGGATTAATTAATATGAGCCATTGTGTTTAATTAATATGAGCCATTGTGATTAATTAATATGAGCCATTGTGATTAATTAATATGAGCCATTATGATTAATCATGTCGACACATGATAGATTTCATAATGTAATGTATCTATTCAACCACACATCCTTGCTCTGCCAGTAGAATCCAATATATGTTGATGCTGTCAGAGATGGGCAATTAAATAAATTGATATTTGATCAGAAGTTAATTCAGTCAAGTCCTAATAGATTCCCACTAGCTCTCTTATAAATGTTAAAGATAATCTCAAAACAATCTGACCTTGACTCAGTTATGTCCACCACAGAATGACCTCAGTGATCTATCTGTAATCTCAGCCCAGTTTATTTTGATTTTGCATAAGTCTGATATTGTTAGCTATGAGCAAAGAGTATTCTAGTATTGAAATTGTTGACATCTGGGTAGAGTTTTTGATTGCTTTTTTTGTGGGTTTTTTTGAAAATCTATTGTTTCACAGGTCAAGTGAGGTAATGTATACAGAATATTAATAAACAAATTGTTCATTCCTATGTTATATCAGTCTTTGGGAACCTATGATAAGAGGTATTACATGTACTTGTGTTCAGATAAAATAGATAGAGTTATTAAAATTCATTGGAAATTTAAAGTACTCTTTGACATTTTAAAATAAAATACTACTATTAGATTATTGAGAACTCATTCAAAATCCATCTGGATTACATTGTTATACATCAAGGCTCTTGATATATCAGCACATTCAAAATTATTGGAATTCATTCAATACTTTCTATACTTTTGGACTTGTTATTGAAAATTTAGAATTATTTTGGGTTTAATTAGCAATACTGTGTTTTTAAATTTGTCACTATGTATTTTAGGGAAATAAATTATTTGTTTATTTTACTAAATTCATTGGATTTGCTATATTCTGTTACATAGTTTAAGACCATAGTTGTAACACATGGTTAAAAATATGCTATAACATTTGATTGCAGTTTTGGATCTAAACAATTGGGATAGTTATACTGCAGCTACAGGTGTTGATATTTTATATGATGTCATCAGATGTAAGGGGTGCAGATTTCCTAGTATGGATGATCATCTTGCAGGCCTGTCTACACCAAATGGCAGCAAGGAACATCATGTGTAAGTCAAATATACTGTAATCTAGACTTGCAGGCCTGTCTACACCAAATGGCAGCAAGGAACATCATGTGTAAGTCAAATATACTGTAATCTAGACTTGCAGGCCTGTCTACACCAAATGGCAGCAAGGAACATCATGTGTAAGTCAAATATACTATAATCTAGACTTGCAGGCCTGTCTACACCAAATGGCAGCAAGGAACATCATGTGTAAGTCAAATATACTGTAATCTAGACTTGCAGGCCTGTCTACACCAAATAGCAGCAAGGAACATCATGTGTAAGTCAAATATACTGTAATCTAGACTTGCAGGCCTGTCTACATCAAATGGCAGCAAGGAACATCATGTGTAAGTCAAATATACTGTAATCTAGACTTGCAGCCCTGTCTACACCAAATGGCAGCAAGGAACATCATGTGTAAGTCAAATATACTGTAATCTAGACTTGCAGGCCTGTCTACATCAAATGGCAGCAAGGAACATCATGTGTAAGTCAAATATACTGTAATCTAGACTTGCAGGCCTGTCTACATCAAATGGCAGCAAGGAACATAATGTGTAAGTCAAATATACTGTATACTTGTTAAAAGACTTTTACCATAGGTAAGTCAAATATACTGTATATATCTAAACTTGTTAAACGTCTTCGACCATAGTAAGTCAAATATATTGTATATATCTAGACTTGTTAAAAGACTTCTAACATATTGAAGTCAGATATACTGTATATATCTATACTTGTTAAAAGACTTCTACCATGGGTAAGTCAGATATACTGTATATATCTATACTTGTTAAAAGACATCTACCATAGGTAAGTCAAATATACTGTATATATCTATACTTGTTAAAAGACTTATACCATAGTTAAAGCATTAAAAATAGATGTCCAGCACAACATTTCTTAAAAATCTTTTGATCCAGTTATGGAAATGGAGCTCAGTGCCAGAAATGCTAGTGCATGGAAGTATTGTCCAGTAATGGAACTGTTGATGACAGCTTGTCCTAATGTTGGACACAGGGGAGTTGTGTTGTTTAATTTAAAATCCTACTTGGTCCAAAACAAATTATGTGCAAAAAGCTTTGGAAAGAAAAGTGCATGTTTATACAATTTCTCTTTCATGTTTTACCACAATACCATACTAAAATTTTATGGAAAGACATTGCATTAATTACATTTGTTTTTTGTTATCCTATCACACGTCTTCATTAGCCATGATACCAATATGATAACCATATAAAAACTTGGCATATTGAACAAATATTTCTGAGCTTCAGGTCTGTGAATTTCTTTGGATGTGGCAGAAAGCCACTGCAGCCAACAAAATTAAGTTGTTCAAAATTGAGCACTCTTCCTACATGATCGAGACAATGGGAACACAACAGCTTGAATGGACTTAGATAAATGAGCAATTTTCCACTGATGGTCCATGTTTGTACAAATACCTTTCACTCAAAAACCCTTCTAATGGCTATCCTCTGGTAAATGGGCATATTTTCAATGTTTAAACTTTCAAAGTATCCATTTAAAGTAAGATGCCTCTACCATTTATGGCCGATGTACAATGTACTTCTGTTACATGTTACTGGTTAGTTGGCATTAGAAACTAAGGGAGGAAACTCACAACATCCAGTAGATGTCACTAGGACAAAGCACTGAGATACCTGTTTGATCCGTTAAGGTATAGATATGGTTATGATATAGGAACCTTGACTAGTGAACATAGCTATCACATGGTCTAAACATTTTACTTTTGTCTCACTGGTCCAGGACTAGTAAAACCCTAAATTGCCAGCTCTTCATAAGCCAAGACAAGTCCAACTGCAATGTGTTACATGCAGATATTTACTGTAGTATATTACTATTAATGAAAGACAAGAAATGTAACAAAATTAATGCAGATTCAAAATTCAGTCTTATGCATTGTTTTTCATTAGAGTCATAGTACCCAACTCTGTAGACTTTGGGATACCTCTAATAACTTTCTTCTTGTAATGTAGATATTATATTTGGATTATTTCATAAATTTAGCTCAAATGCAACTAGAAATATCAAAGAAAGAAAGGCTTCTTTTATGACACAGTAATAATTATATGGAAAAAGGAGAACCAGCTCTGAAATTTTTGGACATACAATAGAGTATAAATGGGTTTGGCTGGACAGGATTGGTTAATAATGAAAGTTATATTTTAGGAAAAAGAATCTTTTTAGAGTTTATCTTAGTTGTGACTGAAGAAATAGAGACATTATTTTATTGATGGAATTTCAATCCTAACAATCCTGAATTTGGACCACTCATTACTGAAATTAACACCTGACTCTTAGGTGTGAAATTGAAAGCATGTTTCAAACACAGGTGCCAGAAAATGCCTTGGCTCATATCCTTCCTCTACACAGAAGTTGGCATACATAGAGCATGTTTCAAAAAACAATAGAGCATAGTCTCATTTTATTTTCATAGTAAGTTTCCAAGATATTTAGTAGAGAAGTCTACTTGATATTTTATCCATCATTCTGGGATTTGTTCTCACTTATGACCAATTGACATGTGGTTGAAAAAAATACAAACTGGTGTAAAAATATGCACATGTTTAGATTCATTTAAGAGTTTCAGATTTACTTGAGTACATTAGAGTAACATCACTTTATTATATATATATATATATATATATATATATATATATATATATATATATATATATATATATATATATATATTAACTCCTCCAACAATATTTTATGAGATAAAGTTGTCTTAATGTATGTAGAAAGGTTGTTTGCATTAAGTTTTTAGTGGCTTATGGTAAATACATGGACCATATTTACACATAGCATCTATTTCTGCTCCAAGAGCAACCATTTTCTTAGTGACCCATTACATTTTTTGATGTTACACTGTCTTAAATTTGGTCCAAGAGCAGCATTAGGAGATACTCTGCACTTACATTTTTCTTGGTGAGCCATTTTCAAATATGATGTACAGTTTTGTTTTTTTCAGGGTGGGTGGGTACTAAGAATAATATTAAAAGATACTCAACCCATAAAATGTTCTTGGTGTCACACTAAATGTTCATATGTCTCATAGATTTTGTATTCCTTGAAAAGAAAATGAGTCATTGGTTCATCAAAAGGGCCACTGGTTTTCTATGCTAGAGATATCCCTGTGATTAATATTCATAGCAAGAAGTGTCTTCTTAACAGTAATGACTGTACTGTATTTTTTGTTGTTTATTGTGCAGTTGATATGGAGGGCAATGCCTGTGTCCAGACAAACGTTAATATGCCAGCAGCTCTAGGGGTAATAGACATTGCCTATCTGAGTGCCAATCCTATTCAAGTTGGAGATACACAGACCAGAACAACATGTCGAATCACACTTTTGGGAACTGAAGGCAAGAAACTGAAAATTTACGTAAAAGAGATGATCTGGAAAGAATGTGGGGTTTTCCTGAGAGTCTATGATGGGGATCCATACTTCCTGCATCCAAAGGTAATGTTAAACAGTTCAGTTTCCATAAAGGTTATATTTTTGTTAATGACAATTTTGTGGATGCAATTCATGGCTTCATTTTTAAAATAACAGTTATTGGAATACATATCTTAATGGGCACCATCAGAGTTTCCAATAACAGATAAATAAGATAAAATATATTCCCAATTTCTCCAGAACACCCGAAATTCTGCCACCAGATGGTTTGTTGATCTCCCTTTCTTCTGGTATGTGCAATAATATTTGCAAATCTCTTCCATTTCTGCTAACTTAGAATGCAGCACATCTGTCTCCATAACCAGTTAATTGCATCTTTTAGTTGATTTACAATACCCAGTAAAGAAACTAAATGTTGACTCATGTATCTTTTCCTGCCTAATCACCTTACCATGTTTGCTATGTGTGAACCCTGGTAAGGGAATTATAACCAAGTCTGTTTACACCATTAACTAGATAACTTCTGGCATGATAGCTCAAGAACCAGCTTATAATGCTGGGTTGGGCATGCATCCACTTTATTAAAATCAGAAAATACATCCACCACCACCAAGATAAGTCACTACCTGTTGAGCATAAAAAAATTAACAATAAAAACTGGTAACTGAGACCTTGATTTGTCTCTCATTTTATGACCAAAACAGATGTTATTACCGAGAAATTTGAATGAGCATCATGAAATTATCAACTAAAATAAGAAACTATATATTCTGTTACATTCTCTTGCAAACAACATTCTCAGTACACTGTCAGTAAAAATATTCTATGACATTCTCATTAATGCTAATGTCACTAATGCCAACTGGTTCCACCACCTTAATAAATAAATGCCAATTACACCACTCCCTCGATAATTCATGCACAATGGGGTCCACATAGACCATGCTATAAATGAGGGTGCAAGTTACCGAGGGACCTCCAAAAAAATGTTTAGAGAATGTTTGCATATCAACAAAACAGCAGGGGTTTGAATTTAGGGAACTTCGCTGTGTAATGATTGAATCCTCATTCATGTCAATAGTAATTTTTAATAACGCACTTTTTCTAATGAAGTTGTTCATTATTCTGTTTAAATAACATTTATTTTCAAAATTTCCAACATGTGAAAGATCAATCCAACTGGTTTCAACAACCATTACATTTACACGAAAACATGTATATTACATCACTGGGTTTTTTTTGTTTTCATGATGAGTCTGGTTTGTGGAGTGGTATAGTATTATATCCTACCAAACTGTGAGTGAAAAGAGCAGTGAACTAGACTAACTGTTGATACACCACCTAAAACAAGATTCCTTTTGTTCTTAAAGCAAGCAAACTTTTTGTGAGACAATTATTTATGTTAAATCTAAATTTTTGTGTTGTTCAGTTAGTACAGTATTGATATTGTAATTTTATTGGAAGTAATAATGAAATTTTTTATCATTCTTGAGATATCTCAATGTGCCAGTTCAAGAATTCTCTGAAACTTGCTTGCTCACAATGGTCTGTATCTGTGAAACCAAGTTCTTTATTTTGCAAAATATAGTATTCTTTTTTGCCTTGTTGCCATGCTATCTTTTATCACAGTTACCAATGAGTCAGTTAATTTAAGGTAGTTTATGTTTCATGCAATAAAATTTGTAACAGTATTCAATTGATAAATTGAAGTCAGTTCACCTGACATACAGCCAGGGCATCTAGATTTTGTGTATAGGATTTTGTACCTTTTAACTTTTATTTCACCTCCATTATTTGATTCAATAGACATAATTAATGTGATAATATAAATGAGACCAGATTTTAATTCAGTGCAACAATGCAACAAATACTTTAGCAAGTTAATTATCAAAACATGGTTGGCAGCTACTAAAGATCTCAGAGAAATGCTCACGGACATTGCTGTTATGGCAGATTGACATATTTTACAATTAATTAGAAGACATTGCATTTATGATGATTACACTTAAATGGAACTAGAAGATAGAACTAGAACACAAATTTCAACTGACAAAAAATTATTTAATTTGTATTTATTTATTAAAATACTGTCTCCACTTGGCGTAAGTGACATTTTCGTTGATCCAAGTTTCCTTACATATCATAAATTGCTGTGTGCTAGAGAAAAATGTTATAACTTATTTTTAAATTTGGTATTTCATAATGTTGATTACAATTTCAAGGTCCTATATACCATTTTTGACAACAAAACCATTAATATATCAAAGTATGGATACATTTTTGAGGTAATTTCTGGTGTTAAAAAAGGGGATCCACACTTGACCCCACATTATCAGCGGGTTTTCGAGTTACAAGGGCGAGTTATCAAGTGAATGGTGTAATAATTTTTGTTACATGATATACTTGTTTTTGTGTTATCTTTAATTGAATTTCAGTGTAATCATTTTAAATGTAGTATGTCTTCTTACATTAAAAAATAAAAAATGTCAATCTATCATAGCAGTTATGTCTGCTAGCTTTTCTGTGAGAACCTAAACTGCCAACTGTGTTTTAATTCCCAACTTGCAGAAGTAGTTTTTGTATTGCTACAGTTAAAAGAATATGAATACAAGTTTTGTATTATCATGTTAATTATTTATTTTGTATTAGACCAAATAAATTTGGGTTGAAATAAATAAAAGTTGACAGGTATTTGTGTAAAGAGTTAGTGATCACAGTCATGTCAGGCCAGCTCATTTCAACTGATCAATCAAACACTAGTAACTATCATTATGTAAGCACATGTAATTTGTCCTGTGTTATTGAACATAACCATGGTGACAGAGATAATTATGACTTTATAATATTGTTATAATGGAAAAAAAACAGACTGATGTCCATAAGAAACACACAATATAAAAAGATATTATATTTTATGTATGTTATATAATATTGTTCATTTGGTGTTGATTGCTTTTAATATTCCATGTACACAGGATTACAATTTGACTTGCATCTGTCATAATACAAGTTGGATTTGGGTAGAAATATAAGAATTTGTATACCATTCTACAATGGTGGTAGAACATTTAGTGTTATCCTTGTTCATCCTTCCATCTTTCAGTCCATCAATTTGTCATGCCTTGATTAAGTTTTCAGTAAAGATCAGTATTCTGGCAAAGTGGTAAAAGGAAGAAACTTTAAAAGCATTTTAAATTCAGATCAGTTGTTCTAGATATACATTTTTAATACATTTGCTTGTGGTCATGAAAAGACCATGATTGTCAGTATCTCAGTTTTTGTTCATCCTTTTGATCCTGTTTAATGTACTACATGTATATTACACAAACCCTGCATGACATCAGTATTCTTGTTACTTTGATTCAAAAGTTAAAAATCTGGTACCTTGCAGTTGCACTTAACAAAGACCACTATTTACACTTCTGATTGCAGTGGTCATTCACCTGTGACCAGGGAATAGCAGGAGGTCTGTACTTTACAACTGACAGCAAAGTGACCATAAGCCTGGAAAAGCCATCATCAGACAACAAACTGTACCAGTTCTCACTTATTGTAGCTAGGGAAGATGGTCAGTACACAGGAGATTCACTATTTTTTGTTAGGTACCAGTTTTGATTGATTTTGTGAGACTTATAAAAATATATTTATTTTGACCTAGCCAATATCTCTTCATTTGCTGAGACAAGATAATTACATTTCAAACCCATAAATTTAAATACCACAAGCTAAACAAATTTACTGTCTATAAAAAGAGGTATGAAAAATGTCAGATTTTATTTTAGCTAAGATGTATAATTAACAGATGTTTGTGTGAGTATTCCAAGGACATGTGGTATGCAAAGCAAGCTTGTATGAATATTTCAAGGATATGTAAAGTAAGCCTGCATGAATATTTCAAGGATATGTAAAGTAAGCCTGCATGAATATTTCAAGGATATATAAAGCAAGCTTGTATAAATATTACGAATATACATAACGTAAGCTTGTATAAATATTTTAAGGATATATAAAATAAGCTTGTATGAATATTTCAAGGATATATAATGTAAGCTTGCATGACTATTTCAAGGATATGCAAAGTAAGCTTGTATGAATATTTCAAGGATATGTAAAGTAAGCCTGCATAAATATTTCAAGGATATATAAAGTATGCTTGTATGAATATTTCAAGGATATATAAAGTAAGCTTGTATGAATATTACAAGGATATATAAAGCAAGCTTGTATAAATATTACGAATATACATAACGTAAGCTTGTATAAATATTTTAAGGATATATAAAATAAGCTTGTATGAATATTTCAAGGATATATAATGTAAGCTTGCATGACTATTTCAAGGATATGCAAAGTAAGCTTGTATGAATATTTCAAGGATATATAAAAAAGCTTGTATGAATATTTCAAGGATATATAAAGTAAGCTTGTATGAATATTTCAAGGATATATAAAGTAAGCTTGTATGAATATTACAATGATATGCAAAGCAAGCTTGTATGAATATTTCAAGGATATATAAAGTAAGCTTGTATGAATATTTCAAGGATATATAAAGTAAGCTTGTATGAATATTTCAAGGATATGTAAAGTAAGCCTGCATGAATATTTCAAGGATATGTAAAGTAAGCCTGCATGAATATTTCAAGGATATGTAAAAAAAGCTTGTATGAATATTTCAAGGATATATAAAGTAAGCTTGTATGAATATTTCAAGGATATATAAAGTAAGCTTGTATGAATATTTCAAGGATATGTAAAGTAAGCCTGCATGAATATTTCAAGGATATATAAAGTAAGCTTGTATGAATATTTCAAGGATATATAAGGCAAGCTTGTAAAAATATTACGAATATATATAAAGTAAGCTTGTATAAATATTTCAAGGATATTTAAAGTAAGCTTGTATGAATATTTCAAGGATATATAAAGTAAGCTTGTATGAATATTTCAAGGATATATAATGTAAGCTTGCATGACTATTTCAAGGATATGCAAAGTAAGCTTGTATGAATATTTCAAGGATATGTAAAAAAAAGCTTGTATGAATATTTCAAGGATATATAAAGTAAGCTTGTATGAATATTTCAAGGATATATAAAGTAAGCTTGTATGAATATTTCAAGGATATATAAAGTAAGCTTGTATGAATATTACAATGATATGCAAAGCAAGCTTGTATGAATATTTCAAGGATATATAAAGTAAGCTTGTATGAATATTTCAAGGATATATAAAGTAAGCCTGCATGAATATTTCAAGGATATATAAAGTAAGCTTGTATGAATATTACAATGATATGCAAAGCAAGCTTGTATGAATATTTCAAGGATATGTAAAGTAAGCTTGTATGAATATTTCAAGGATATATAAAGTAAGCTTGTATGAATATTTCAAGGATATATAAAATAAGCTTGCATGAATATTTCAAGGATATATAAAGTAAGCTTGCATGACTATTTCAAGGATATGCAAAGTAAGCTTGTGTGAATAATTCAAGGATATATAAAGTAAGCCTGCATGAATATTTCAAGGATATATAAAGTAAGCTTGTATGAATATTTCAAGGATATATAAAGTAAGCTTGTATGAATATTTCAAGGATATATAAAATAAGCTTGCATGAATATTTCAAGGATATATAAAGTAAGCCTGCATGAATATTTCAAGGATATATAAAGTAAGCTTGTATGAATATTTCAAGGATATGTAAAGGAAGCCTGCATGAATATTTCAAGGATATGTAAAGTAAGCTTGCATGAATATTTCAAGGATATGCAAAGTAAGCTTTATGAAAATTCAAAGTATATGCAAAGCATGCTTGAATGAATGTTTCAAAGATATGTAAAGTAAGCTTGCATGACTATTTCAAGGATATATAAAGTAAGCTTGCATGAATATTTCAAGGATATATAAAGTAAGCTTGCATGACTATTTCAAGGATATGCAAAGTAAGCTTGTATGAATATTTCAAGGATATGTAAAAAAAAGCTTGTATGAATATTTCAAGGATATATAAAGTAAGCTTGTATGAATATTTCAAGGATATATAAAGTAAGCTTGTATGAATATTTCAAGGATATATAAAGTAAGCTTTATGAAAATTCAAAGTATATGCAAAGCATGCTTGAATGAATGTTTCAAAGATATGTAAAGTAAGCTTGCATGAATATTTCAAGGATATGTAAAGTAAGCTTGCATGAATATTTCAAGGATATGTAAAGTAAGCTTGCATGAATATTTCAAGGATATATAAAGTAAGCTTGTAAGAAAATTTAAAGTGTATGCAAAGCAAGCTTGTATGATTATTTCAAGGATATGTAAAGTAAGCTTGCATGAGTATTTCAAGGATATGTAAAGTAAGCTTGTATGAATATTTCAAGGATATATAAAGTAAGCTTGTATGAATATTTCAAGGATATATAAAGTTGTTGTTGTTGTTGTTGTGGGGTTTAACGCCATTTTTCAGCACAGGAAAGGCTATACATGGCGGCCAGTATTAATGGTGGAGGAAAAAACCGGGAAATCACCGGAAAGAACCACCGACCCACGAGAAGCTACTGGCAAGCTTTTATGAATATTACAAGGATATGCAAAGTAAGCTTGCATGAATATTTCAAGGATATATAAAGTAAGCTTGTATGAATATTTCAAGGATATGTAAAGTAAGCCTGCATGAATATTTTAAGGATATGAAAAGTAAGCTTGCATTAATATTTAAAGGATATGCAAAGTAAGCTTGCATGAATATTTCAAGGATATATAAAGTAAGCTTGCATGACTATTTCAAGGATATGCAAAGTAAGCTTGTATGAATATTTCAAGGATATGTAAAAAAAGCTTGCTTGAATATTTCAAGGATATATAAAGTAAGCTTGTATGAATATTTCAAGGATATATAAAGTAAGCTTGTATGAATATTTCAAGGATATATAAAATAAGCTTGTATGAATATTACAATGATATACAAAGCAAGCTTGTATGAGTATGTCTAGTTAGTTCAAAAAATATGATGCTCATTAAGGACACCACAGCAGTCATATAAAACAATCCAGTTATGGCTACTCCTTTTGAACAGAATTCATATTGAAGCGGGGTTGTCTAGTTGGTCAGGGCACAAATGTTGTACAATATTAACATGACAGTGGCCATATTGAACATTTTATTAGTGCTACTCCTCCTTAATGCAAAGTTAAATTGACATGTTTTTTACTAGAAGACTTCTTATGACATCTAGTAGGTCCAGAATGAAAATTGTGTTGATCTGATAAATTATGTTCTAGTCGGGTCCCTGACAGCTGAGTAATCTAAGTGCTCATCTTTACCAATCACTGTCATCTCACCTCTGCTGGGGTTTGAATCATGGCCAATGTGGATATGTGAAGAAGATTGCCAGTAGCTTTCCCTGGGTTGGTGGTTTTTTTCAGGGAGTTTCATGGCTTCCTCTTCCACAGTTTTGGTGGATATCATGTTATTGAGCCCAAAAACAGCAACAATGGCTTGTACTTCTCATTGCTGGCTGGATATATCAACATGGTACCATCACAAAAATACTTTTTTGTTTACTTGGTACATCACTCCTCCAAAATGGAGAGTTTTTCTTAACATGCAGATTGGGGTTTTCACAATTAATGATGCCTTTTGGTCCAAAGTGAAATGGGGTCAAAATGACATCTAATATGTTCACCAGCTAATTTAAAAGTCTTATGATTGGAGAATATCAAAGATGGTTTTGAAATCCATAGTTAAAATTAAAACAATTGTCTTATCTTGAATTCCTGGAAATGCAGCCAGTAGAGAATCATTTCTTAGATGGATCTGTGTTTCATTTTGTACAAGGCATCAGACTAATTGATTTATCCATTGCTGTGCTGATAAAGTAGTCTTTTTTAACAAAACACATGAATTTATGTCCCATAAGAAATATACAGTTCACAATAATTGTATATAAATTTGTGACTGATACAGCTAGCAGTAAATGAAGAATGAAAAGGAATGATACTTTTTTAATAATAGGACCATATGACAGAAAGCATATTTACCAGTTTACCAGGCTACATCTATGCAATGTTGTTTCATTATTTTTTGAGTCACATAAAAGTAGACAACAGGAAGGTTTTCAGAATATATTGTATTAGACTTAAGATGTTTTTCTCTGCCTGCCTTTACACAGGACCAAATATTGGAGGGTCTGTGGTACAAGCTTCAGGAGGGACAGTGGATACTGGGCTCTCTATTGGAGCACAAGCAGGTATTGGGATTGGTGTAATGCTTGTCTTGCTGGTTGCTGTTGGACTTGTTGTCTTTTGTATAGTCATTTGGAGGAGACGTCGTGAGGATAAAAAGAGTGCACACTCTATGTCTACATCATATGCTACCCGTAAGTTTTCTTTTATATTCTTTGTAGCTCATATGGCTGTAGGGTATCAAACACACTCCATGCACATACATACCAACCATTACAGTTTGGGTAATATCATTATGTTTTTTTAAAACCTAATTGCATCTTATGCTTGCCCATATATGGAATGCACTTTTTTGGTATATAAAATGAAACAAGGAACAATATAAAAGTTTGTGTTTTTCATTTTTATCTTCTTATTAATCCAACACTTAATATAAATTTGAAAATGAATTAGAAAGGAAGACTGTGGTGTAAGGATAGATATACCTGCATGTCATAGACCTACATGTAAATCAAAATGGCCACCACAGTATGAGACTCTAAACAGCTCCTGAAACATTTGGAAATACAGTGGTACAGACAAAAAGATACTAGTTCTGAGTGCTTCCAGCAACTAATTTAGACTGTGCATAAAGTGTCAGGGTAACTTAGTAAGATCAATATAATTACAGATTTGCATGTTTGCAAATTCAGACAGTAAAACAGTAAAACAAATATGGCCACTTCTTCATTGTCTGAGTTTTTTTTCAAGTCACATTCATCAGATTCATTTTCTGGATTTACAAAAGAGCATTTACAATGTGAGGGTGCAGAAGAAGAGGCAGACAGAAAAAAGAGGGAAGACAACATTAAGGACTGGACTGGCATATGATCTGGAGATTTTCAAAGTGCAGTAGAGAACAGTGAAAAATGGAGAGAATTGGTTGTAAAGTCAACTGTGGTGTCCCAACGATCTCATGAACTAAGGGATTGATGATGATGAAGATGATGCAGTACAGTCTGTAATGATAAGTAACCTCCAGGCCCAGGTAGAAATGTTAGATCAGGAACTCTGCACTAAAATCAGAGTCGACACAGTGTTGAAATAGATAAATCAACTGCAAAAGAGTGTGCCAGGAAATCCAGACAATACAATAAACAAACATGTCAAAGGACCAAAACACAAAAGCATGTGAGGGCACTCAGACCATACCAAAACCAGCTATTAGAAAAAAATCATTATACACACAAACATGCAACCACTCCAATTAAATAAGATGAGTCTTTTCTACAGGTATAGATGGGTAGAGCCAAAAATCAGTTATAAAGAACACTGCATCATGTGTCTCACTCAACTTCAGATCCAGGTAAAGAAGGTACTACTCTAAAGACATCTCCAATTATCCACATCATGTGCTACATTAAATACAAACACTGAATACAGCAGCAGTCATCAAATTCTCAGTCTAGACATGGAATTCAAGTAGTCCAAGCAAATGCATCTGAATCCCCCACATGTCAAAATCATTAACATAATTAAAGACAGATCTTTTCTCATCAGATCATCAATAATTAAAGGAGTAAAAACAAGAGAATTATATAAAGCTGATGTAACAACCCACAGGTGCAACTGTTAGTACCATTACAGAAAAAATATTGGAAATGGATATGTCACCATATCGTATTGTAATTCTTCTCATTAGTGGCAATAATTACAGTAATGGCCAATCTTTAAAGGGTATTGAGGATAATTATGAAAGCTTGTTGTACGCCATCAGGTCCAAAAACACAGAGCGTAAACAAATCATCTCAGGTCTACTGCCAAGAAGGGTTGTACTTATGACCTTAATGATACCCTAAGTATGCTGTGTGAAAATTTCCAAATACTCTTTGTTCCACCATACTAGACTTTCTTCGAAGACAATCGAGTGAATCACAACAATGCACCAGTGAAACTGAATCAACTTGTCTAACAGAGGTTCTGCCTTGTTTCATAAGATTATAGACCGGTACATAAGACATATAAAAGGGGTTAGGCATGAGTCAGAAAACTGCTTGTATTGAGGAGAGTATGGTCATGTAACACAGCAGTTTCTGCATGGAAAACAGATTCATTGGCATGTTTGTAATGAACTAAGACATAAACACATGTTGTTCATACCAGTAGATAGAGGGCAGTCATGTCCAGGCCTATGCAATACATATCCAGCAACAAAATGTATTAGAATATCTGTATCCTTCAATGTGAAAATTATAATTTTATAAACAGGTTTCAAGCACTATCTGATTTGTGTTCAAAGTGCAGCTTGTTAACATGCAAACAACTATGTGATATTGTAATTGTTTTAAGTTACTTCTCCCTCCGACGCTTTTCAAGTGTCTGATGTTTCAATTTCTTCTAGTAGTTATGCAAATTAGTCTCATATTGAACATTCTCATGTATCCACTACATGTAATCATTGTATGACAGATGGATCTTGTATGTTATCTTTGTGTGTTTATGTAAATAATCAAGGTGATGAAAAGAAATCTGTCATGTCTAAGAAAAGAAATGTCAAGTCTAAAAGTAATACATTGCAAACTACCTTGTCTGAAAATCAATCCTCTGATCAAAATTTTCATGCCTTTGGCCTCCTCACAAGAGGTCTGCAAGTAGTCAACCTAAATATTTTACACGTTCCCTAAACTGAATGAGATTAAGATAATGTTACGGCAGACTGGATCAGTCAGTATTCTAGGACTATGTGAAACCTTTCTCTCTGATGATACTGATGATTTGGCTCTCCAAATACAGGGGTTCAACTTTGAAAGAAAAGATAGGTAATCCATAGGGGGGTGGAGGTATTCTTTTCTATGTAGACAGTTCCATTGGTTATAACAGACGTGTTGATCTAGAGACTAATGGGGTAGAGATTATCCGGATCGAAGTAACTCTTTCCCAATGAAAGGCAATACTCATGTTCAGTTTACAGGCCACCTAGATCCACAGCTGATTGGATTAATAGATTTGAGGTGCAGATTCAAAAAGCATTACTAAAGGAAGATTTCAAAACTATCATATTAGGTGATTTTAACATTGACTATTGAAAACTCCACCATTAACATGGATAAGTAATTTTGAAACTTACAACTTTCCTTAATTAATTAATACTCCAACTAGAGTAACTGATAAAAGTGCAACTATCATTGATCATGTTTATACTAAAAAACCTGAAAACATAAGTGAAATTTATGTGCCAGTATATGTACTGAGTGACCAGTACCATGCAGCCGTTAGACAATCATGCCCCAATTAAAACAAAAAGGATTAAATACCAAATTACACCTAAGTGGATTATCCCAGATCAATGAGGCTAGGCACCAAAGAGTTGCTTTTCCTCTACATGTAAGCAAAATCAAGATATAGTAATAGCTGTACAAGACATTATGGAGCATGATCCAGTAACAGTTTTCAGAACCAGACTAACATCCCAGTTGAACTTGATGCTCTTCTTTCATTTATAAGAGCTAAACTTCCTGATAATAATTATTTTTCAGTTGTTAATGTTAATGAAGGTGATGTTTTAGATATGCTAATTAAGGTGAATATTAATAAAACCTCAGGATAGGATGGTATTGGTCCACAAATTCTTAAAAATTGCTGCACCAGTAACAACAAAGTCATCAACATGTATCATAAACTTAAATATCATAAAATAAGTGGTAATTTTCCAGAAACATTGAAATGTGCAAAGGTGAAACCTATCTGTAAGAAAGAATAAAACTAGGACCCATGGAATTGCAGACTAATATCAATTCTACCTGCATTGTCAAAATTATTTGAAAAGAATGTGGCCATTCAGGTCTATTTTTTTAAACATACTATTTCTTAAAGGCAATTGAAATTGAGAAAGTACCACTCATGCCACACAGAACATACCAAATTAATTGATCTTTGGCTGAAGAAAATGGATAATGGACATATGACTTGGATTATTATCCTACACTTCAAGAAAGTCTTTGATCTTGTTGGTCATAAAATTCTGCTGCAAAAGTTGAACTGTTACAGATTCTTCTTTAATCTGGTTTAGATAATACGGAAACCAAAGGTTTCTACAAGTAAGCATAGGCAGTATTAGCTGTCAGACATATTAAGGGGTACCTCAAGGCTCAGTTTTAGGTCCTATTCTCTTCCTTATCTATATCAATAATCTACCATTAAATAATGAATCCACAAATATAGATTTGTTTGCAGATGTTGAAACTTTGTATACATCTAGTTCTGATACTGAAGTTATCCAAATGAAACTAAACTCAGACCTTATTAGAGTCCAAAACTGGGCACAACAAAATAGGATGGTAATTAAAGAAGGTAAAACAATATTTATGATTTTGAGGACATCACAAAAGCTATACAAGTCAGAAAACCTAAAACTATCACTTGCAGTACATAATTATCTATTAGAAAATGTCAAACATGAAAAGCTTGTAGGTGTGTCTGTAGATAATAATTTATTATGGAATGACCATATTGATAAGCTTTGTAAAACACTGTCATCCAAAATTCCCCTACTCTGCAGAATCAAGAAATATTTACCTATGGAAACTCATAATCAAAATAAAGTCATATAGTCTTCCAACAATTAGTTATTGTTCAAATGTATAAGGAAACTGCTAAATCTGAGCTTGAATCTACTTCTCAAGAACCAGTCAAGAGCATTTGAATATAGAAAGCATCCTGGGATAAAGACCTTTCATTTTATGCACAAAGTGATACCAGTTTGCTAGCATATAAATGCATGTTTACCATATATACTATATATGTTGGGAGTCACCATAAATTAATCTTTAAAGTATTTTTTTTGTGGACTGTATGTTCTGGGACATTTCAGATTTTTCTAGTCCTAAGCTTTGTGGCAATTTTTAAATTATTCAGAAATTACATATTAGAAAATGCACTCCGACTTCATGTTTTTTAGTTAATATAAAATGACACTGGTGATAAAGCTCCTTAATCCACTGCAGCATCATCTCATCAATCCATCCCTTAACCTGTACACATATGATCTAACACATATGATCTAACATATATGATCTAACACATATGATCTAACACATATGATTTAACACATATGATCTATTCTTGCTATGCATGATTTTTTTTTAGCTTTCTCATGCCATGAAAAATTATCATTGGAGGCAACAGATCTCTTGAAGTGAAGTCAGCAAAGACCAAAGTCAATTTTTTGTTAATCTGCACGAGTCATACTAATTTTCACACTTTTAACACCCATCTTATTGACTGTCCATCCATTAAAGAGATCAAAGTGCAATGGAATTTCATATATGTTAATGATCATATACTGTCTGCAAAATTCTCTTCTCTTCTAGCTTTCACAAATTCATCAAATAATTTTATTTTCTTTAAATCTTCTGTGTGACACTGGGTCATTGATATCTGCATCAAGGTCATATTTGGCTTGCATGTTAGCTCTTTTTTGTAAACAACCTTTTATTATTGAATTTTACAGTAAGATTTGTTTATTACACTCGAACCCATAAATACCCTACATGTTAATTGACATTATTTTACTATGTTGTTCTAAGTAATCAAGTGAGCCATCACATGGTCTAAACTGTGTTTCAGTTAAGGGTTAAAGCAGATATTTTATAGTGAAATAGTCATTCATAAATTGATACATTCAGAACTCAGAGGTATTTTATGTTGTGATCAGTTTGAGTTAAGATTTACTAGTTTTCAGAAATAGTAATTAATTTCTCTGGAAAACATACAAGTACTCTTCCTCAATCTTTGTGGACAAAGACATTTATTAGAAATTATTTAGAATTCTAAAGCTGGAATTGGTGATTCAACTAGTAATTGTTTACACAACAACACAGGGCAGGTTATAGAGGATGTCATTGCCTTTTATCTTGGAACTTCATCAGGATTTGAACTTTGATTCATTTAGAACTTTTTAGTGATAGAACTTATGTTTAAATTCTAGGATTAATTTTTGAATTAGATTCACAAACCATAAGTACTTTTTCATAATTTTACCTTGTTTTCTAGGGAAATAAAGTATTTTGTTAAATTTACAAAGCTTGTTGGCTTTACTCTTTTCTTTGTTACTTTGTACCAACCTCAGTCACATAACACCTTTCAGTAAGCTCAAACAATGGGTTTATTGCTCACTTGTCAGCTGTGTTTATTCACCATATGGGTTTCCATTTGCTTGGGATATTTATTTGTATACAAATGGGCATTGATGCCTTAAGGTAAATAGTATACACAGCAGTAACTTGCTTTAATAATACATTTTGTAAGCCATGCTATCCAAAAGATTGTCATTTGCATGCAACTGAATGTATTTTAAAATAATAATTTATTTGGTAGACACTGTCATATAGTTAACCTGGATATAATACAATCATGGTTACTTTGCACCTAAAACATTGAAATATATGAATGGCATGTGCCTTCGAGCAGACAGTTGATTATTTCCCTCTTGTCTGTGATTTTATTGTATCCAGTTTTCAGTCTGATAACATATTCAGACATTTGAGTACAACCAAACCTAACTTGTTTCTCGATGTTTATGTCAGCTATAACACTATGTTGTGTGTTATCTGTTGTTAGTGACATACTCTGCAGTATTGATGCCTGTGCTGCATATACGGAGTTCATGGATATGTTTTTCAGTAATGCTTATGATGAAAAAAAAGAATAAGTGAACAATTTGAGGTTTATTAGTTTCTTTCATTTTATTATCAAATGAGCATTTTGTTTATCTATTTTATTACAATATGCAGCTTTAACACAACTTTATTTTATTACTTAAGTCTTGAGTCATATGAGCTAGGTGAAAAAAAGTTTCACCAAAGTTTTGGGACTGACAAGAAATTATTTAATTTATTGTGTCCCAATATATACAGAAAATATGGTACTGCTTAAGGACTTCTGAACAGAAAGCATGAAAGTCTTGCAGCTTTATAAATTTAGCCATTGTTGCTAAGAATTAAAATTTTTATAAAATGCTATCATCACAAAGACTTCTATATAGAATTTGACCCAATACAGCAGAAAGCGTTTTACAGATGGTGTCAAATCAGATGCATCTATCATTACTTATAGAGAAAACATTCAAATGACATATTCTGAAAAGCCACTGTTTACATTATGATCAAATCTTGTCATGGAAACATTGTTTTATTTATTTTTTATTTTTTTCACAAACTATGTGGATCCAATATCAGATATGACTGCTATTGCCATAAGGAGAAAAGCCTTCAGACAACTTCTTAAGAACCACTTAAAAGATTTGAATTAAGTTTGATAGTGAATTATTGATTAAAAGTATTTTTATACTTATCCAGATAATGACCATATGCTGTCAAAATAAAGTTGCCATCGATAAAATGTTAACAACCATTTAATTAATCAAAAATAACCATGACCAAATTGATAGAAAACATACCTTCATAAAGCCTTTGGAAATTTGTACATTGATTTTGATTAGCCATTAGATATCAGTCAGTACTACAAATAGAAAAAAAAACTGTACCATGACCAGCCTATGAAACAGTAATCATTCTGTAAGATTCATATAAATTATAATAATACTTTATTGAATATGACAACTGTTATTGAAACAATTTAAAAATACTTCAAAACTAAACCACCAGACATAATTTACATAAAATTTTATTGAATATTATACAAATGATGCAAAGATTGCTATCCAGTAGTTTTGTGTGCAACTGCTTTTACAGGTGTCTGTCAGGCAGATGTCATCCATGTGAGCAATCACAGACCCACTTTGGCCTCATCCTTTGTGTGCTTATGTGTCATTTCCATGTTCATTGGTTTAATACATTTTCTTATTTCCTCAGTTGGCATTTTGTTACAAAATTTTGATTCATAGACCATATTTAAATCACTCATCTGATCCATTTATTGTATGAGGCTAAATTATGTCAATTTATAGAAGGTCTTCACTTGCCTTTAAGTGGAATACTAGCCTTCCTAACATACACATTGATTCCATGGTCTAGTGCAACTTCTAGGATGCAGGCCAGATAAGCAGTTGTTAAAGCCACACTATGATGTAAACATGTAGATAAAACCAGGCCATGGGTAATAACTTGCATGGCCCTAGTTTGGTTTATCCTACATCAAAATGGTGCTGCTTGGGCTTATTAAAAATCATGTTGCCACTACTCCATCTGAATGCATGGTCAAATCAAAATGGTATTTTCAATTAAAAAAAACCATCTAATAATGAATGAATATGATGCCTCTCACACATTCCATATGACCACCACAGTGTCCATCTCTTATATCTTGCCACTACTTTTTCAGAAAGAATGGTCAAAATAACATTGCATCTGACTGAACTACATCTTATATTGTTGTTTCTAAATAAAAATGGTGTCAGTCTGTCTTCCAATATGGCTGACACAATGACCATCCAAAAGTCATTATCACTACACATGTCTATATTGTGCATTCACCAGAAGACTTCTTATGATTTCTAGGTCGTCCTAATGGAAATGGTGCAAATCTGATATCAATATGGCCACCATGACAGGCATGTCAAAATATATTATTGTTACTCTTTCAAAATGGAAAGACATATTTTTGCTCCTTCCAGGTTATCTTCGCTATCAACATGGGGATTTGAGTATAGACTTTTTATATCTAAATGGTACATGAAAATTGTGCCAATTGTATATCTATTATGGTGAAGACTCCATCCTTGCTTTAAGTTAAAAAGTCAGTTGATTCATGATTAGTTTAAGGCAGAGTATGAGATAATCAGCAAATAAACATCTACTTCATGCATGGCCCTAGGCTTTTTATGGACCATTGGCCAATTTCATAAGTGGAATGTGACAGCAGTTTTATGAGGCTTATTTTAGCACAAATGAAATCTGGAACTGAAAATTTTCAGAAATTGGGATTTCAGTTTACTGAATGATTTTTAATGAAATTAAAAATTAGAGAAGAGAAATTAATAATAAAGAAAAATATTTTTTCTGTTTATATGGTTTTGATTTATTGAGATATCAGACATGATAGGTCCATGATATATCAAAGTTGTTCTGAACTGTGTAATCTACATTTTATCCTTTTTCAAAAATTGTCATTAATTTGCTTTACACTTTGTCATTTCTTTAAACTTTTTATTGTTGATTTCTACACTTTGTCATTTTTCTTATGTAATTGATGTCAGATTTTTAGGGAGTTGCATTAAAATAAAATGTCATTTGTTTCAGTTGCTGCAACTACTAGGACTTCAGGAACTGATAGTGGTTATAGTGTGGTGCGAGAAGCACATGCTAAGGAATTGGAAAATAAAGCCTTCAGTTATCCATCATATCGTAACTCTTCATCAGTTACTGAGCGAGGTTACAAGTCCTCTGTTGTTCAAAACCCAGGCTATAGTAGTAATGATAAACTTGATAAAGATTTTAAGGAAAAGGGAAGTGAAGCACACCAGTCTATTAAAAAATCAGAGAATATGCAAGATTCTGTGAGAACTAAATCTGTAAAAATTGATTCTCCTGACATAGCTAAGAAAAGGCCTGTAGGCAGTTCAGGTTACCAGAACAATGAGCTAAAACAGCAAGACTTTGGTCAATCTCGCGTAGAAAGAATGTCATCAACCAATAAACATGATAGCATGGGAAAGTCCTCCAGGAGAGTAGAGCTTACAAAGGAAAATCTAAGAGAATCTTTACGACAGGAGAAGTACAGAAAAGAAATGGAGAAAGGTAATTCTGTTGAATATCAGAGAGACTCACATAAGATCTCAAGATCTGAGAGTGGTAGAAGGTCACAAAAAAAGTCAAGGTCACGAAGCTACTCACCTTCCAGGAGCGGTTATAGCAGAGACAGTTATGACTCACGCGATTCAAGAGACAGGTATAGTAAAAGCCATGATCAGCAATTTGCCATTATAAGACGGAGTCCTTCGTCAAGATCAAACCAGAAGAGGAGTTTTAGCCAACCTTCTAGTCACAGACAGAATCAACGCTATGACAATCGTCGTGATAATAGAGAAGATGAGCATGATAGTCATGCTTCTTATCATGGCAGAAATACAGATAGAGGACAAGGTTCAACACATAATCAACAACGGAAAAATAGTTTATCTGGTCATAGGCGTAGATAATATTCCTGTCCGATGTTGTGAAATATATATAGCTGTTCTATTTACTATTATTCTTATTGTACATCCACTAGCAGATAACCATGTTTAAAGTTATGCACATAATAGAAAATCTCATCTATTCATACTTTACAGGGGTGATGCAGAATTTTATGTACATAAACAAACATTCAGAGGAATAAACCTGGGTTATACTAGATATCAATCAAACTAAGTACTATTTTGCACTTTATGAGGTGCTTCCCCTGCCATATTTGTTATTTTCATTGCATGGGGTTTGCTTGTGGCAGAACTTGCAATTTCAGATTGTTGTATGTATATAAAACAATTTGTATTTGCTGCAAAGCAAAACCATGATCTAACATAGTTTTTCACCTTCAGATATTTTCCCTGATCACTTTAACTTTAGGAATAAAGCTTCTCTCAAAGATGAAAGTTCAGCAAAGAGCAATAACTCTTGCCCATTACCTTCTCTTGCCACCTACAGGTGGTGCCAGTTTTAAGCATTTGCTATTGAACTGATGACAACAGTGTTCACTTCTCCCAAAATCCACTGGAATTATTTTATTAGTTTCAGATATAATAAGGATTATTCTTTGGGGGTATACATTACATTAGTTTCTAAATTTTGACCATAATTATTTGAATATTTTGATGTATGCAGACCTAGTCTGTGTTCATTGACTACTTGGCTCTACATTGTAATAAAATGTGTTGAATATTACACTTTATTTATCGCCCCTGATACAGCATATGTCGGCTGGCATTCATAACAGTCAAATATGAATTTCTTTTTGTTTTCTTTAATTACTTTGTCATTTTAGAATTAACTCTGACAAATAGTTAAGCTGTATGCTTGAATGAAAAGCGAGTGAGAAATCTCATTGCTTGTAACTGACATGTCAACAGCTAGTTGGAGAATACATAGTTGAGAGTTCTAAAGAAAACTGCAAGAAACAGTTGTAATGTGCGAAATCAAACAACCAAGACTACTGACATTATGAACATTTGACAATTAAATTGTGCAGAGTACTGACATTCTAAACACTTGACAAATTGTACATAGTACTGACATTCTAAACATTTGACAAATTGCACATAGTACTGACATTCTAAACATTTGACAAATTGCACAGAGTACTGACATTCTAAACATTTGACAAAATGCACAGAGTACTAACATTATTACATAGAGTACTGACATTCTGAACATTTGACAATCAAATTGCACAGAGTACTGATATTTTGAACATTGACCTATACTGAGTCTTTAACCACCCTGGTAGGATGCCATTACATGAGGGGTGATGGAAGAAATTGTTACTTCTCTATGATCTATGCTATCTCTGGAGTTACAGATACACATTTTGGTACAACAAGCAATGACAGAGTTGGTTAGTTTTGGACAGTTTCTTGCTGTCCTGCTGTTTTCCAGTTTTAGTCATAGTATGATGCTTGGAGGGGGGAGAGTTTTTGCTCAATTCTAAACAGCCCCAGGTGGTGCAAGTCTACCTTCATGTCCAAGCATGTCCTTTGGCCTGTAAGTCTGGGCACGTGATGATATTAAAGACTTGATTGAACCATGCTGTCTAGCCATACTTTAGTTTTGATGACATCTTAACTGCTGACATGCCATCCAGCTGTCCAGCTCTCAATCTATACCACACCTCAGTTGTACTACCGTATCAGCTGCCAAAGTACCATCCAGCCTTTCAGTTTTTGGTCCATATAAGCCTCAGTCATTATGCTATATTGGCTGTCTACCTTACCTTTCAGTTGTCTGCTCCAGAGACTGTAATGCTTCCTTTACATATTGTCCAGTGCCTCATCAAGTTGAGCCAAGGAACGTTACTATTACCAATGATCCTATTAATAGATCCACTTAACATTACAATTAGTGTGGCGGTATGGCCATCTACATTGATGCCTGTACACATTATACCCATGCTGTTTTGGATTTTGACAAATTGTCTATACTCACAGATTTAATGACTATAGCCTGAATGGTACACTGGCAGTCTTTAAAACAATGGCCAAACCTAATGTCAATGCCTCCATGAATGTATTTTATGAATATCAATCTTGATCCAAACCTGGACAACCAGGGATCAACCTGATAATGGTTCATACTCAGATGCAGACTGAGTATTGCTTTAAGAAGGCATTTCTGGGCTGTTGCAAAACTCGGAATGTTCGCCATCCCACCAGCATGGATTCAAGAAGCAGAAATGCTTTTATTGCTAATGTTAATGTGATTAGATAAGAATGTTAGGAGAAACATAATTTATTTTAAAAATTTATTTTTGTATACTAATTACAGGTTTTGCAAGTTTAACTGCAATGGTTCTGTCACACATACACACAATATGCTCTATAACCTTACCACAGGTTGACAGCTCTGGTGACCAAGAGCTTAGACCAAACTCCTCTGATGCAGGAGGACACAGTTTCCCAAAAAATAAAAATATAGACTCATTCAAGCATGTGACTATTTGTAAGCTTGTCATGCTTTTTCATACTTCAAAAACTTAACAATAAAGGTAAGGATTGAGGTCATAGGTAATAAATCTAATTTTCTACTTAGAAGCAGCTATTTTCAAGAATAAGGAATGCAATTGCTATACAAATAATTAGTTTAGGGAAAATTTGTCATTTTAAGAAAACTCTGAAATGGTCAATATAATGTTTCTATTAATTTCAAATTATCTTTATTTTTTGTGTATGTTTATCATTTTTATTTTTCAAAAGAGGAAAGATTGTTATCCATAACTGAGATTTGTCATTTAATTTATTTCAAGCTATTTGCAATTTAGGTCTCTCTCTTTATTTAAAAATAAATGGGCTTATATCTTAAAGGCTTTCAATTTTGGATGACAATATTATGATGGTGGGAATCTTTGTTTATCATGTAATGTTAAACTGTATGGCTCCCAGAAAGTTGATATAAAATTAGTACACTTGACTTCCAAAGGTTCATAAAAAATTAATACACAGTTGTGGTCTCAAAAGGTTTGTAAAAGGTTAGTACATGTGACCCTCAAATGCTAAAAGGTTCATAAAATTATTACACATGCATTATATATATATATATATATATATATATATATATATATATATATATATATATATGTATATATATATATATATATATATATATATATATATATATATATATATATATATATATATATATATATATATATATATATATATGGTTTCTTCATTGTTTTTCATGTATTCACTTTGTATTGTACATGGGGAATATATCATTTAGATATCCATAGGTCTATATAATTTTTTATTTGTGTGTAGTTGTTTTCAGTCCTGATCATACTTTTACTAATCTGTCTCATATTGCAATTACTGTACAAACATTATATCACCCATGGAATAATTATATGCATGCACCGTAAAATATTAAATTTTGTCTTTGTCAGTCATTATCATTGTCAGAGTATCTACCAGTACATTCATGGTAACCTTTTGTTTCTGTGGTGTTTAAACTAAGTAAACAGTAAAGAGCAAAAACAAGTTTTGTAAAATTAAAAAATTTAATTTTTCTGAAATGCAGTCAAAAATTAAAGAGAACTTATAACATAGTGAATGAAATTGTAAATAGTTCTTCTTACTTTTATCTCAGATCCAAAAGTATTGAGTATTCCACATGAGTTCCAGTGTTGTGCATGTGCCAATAATCTTGTAGTTTGAGTATGATTTAATCCAAAATATCCTTAAAATGAATTCACAGTAATTCCCAAAACTGTTAAATTTTGAAGTCTGAGCACTTTGTAATTCCAGTGAAATCTTAAAGAATAATATTCTATTGAATTAAACACATTTATTCAATTCTTCTAAGACTAATGTTTGTGCTGATACAAATGTTCACAAATCATCATAAATCATCATGTATATTAAAAAAAATTAAGTGTAATACAGAAATCATTCTAGAGCAATTTAATTTGGTCAGCAAGGTCAGGTCCTTTTTAGCTAGCCAACCAGGAATTAGGTCAGACTGAGCTATCTACTGTTAATTCATTTTACTACTCAGAGTGAATTTTTTTTTATAAATTTGAGAAATATAATGTGTGTGTATATATATATATATATATATATATATATATATATATATATATATATATATATATATATATGTATGTTACTGCATTTGTGTGGGACAATATGAATGAGTTTTTTGGATGGTTATACTGCACAACCTTAAGAGTGTAGTTATTCATTTGACAAAACTCATTTTTATTTTCCCATACAGATACAGTAACCTTGTATTATATGCTCATTGTTATTCCTCACATTGCTTAAATATATAAACAGAAATACACTACAGTAAATATAGTAAACAAATGTATGCTTTATTCTAAACTAAATATACAAATGTAGCTGCATCCTTACACAACAACATTATTAATGAGTACTTAACTCGGCCCACACAAATCTGAAATTGGTCACACACTAGATGTAAGTTTTGAAAGAAAATGGAATTTGATCTACTTAAAATTTTAATTTGTAGTAATATTGTTAATGACTACACATTGCAACAACTTTTCCATTAGATCTGGAATGAATATGCATTGGTATTTTGTGGATTTGACCCAAATTTGTTTTTATGGTCTGGATTTATCTACATGAAGTAACTTACATCAGATTTTAGTAGCATCTGCCAATTTAATCATTTAAAGTGTGTTGACATCTGCATGCATGTTTCTGGTGTCATTCAGTAATTCAGATAATAATGTTTGAAAATTATGAAGTCTTTCAGTTGCAATTATCAAAAAGACGCTGTGGAATTTATTGTATATTTCATTTTGAGTGCTATAAGGAGGATGTAACTGCACATGGGATATGCTAGAAATTAGAGTACAGTTTTGAAACGTGTAATCAACCTTGATAACCCATGACGTTACTTATGTAATTCGGATTTGCATAAGTACAAAAGTATATTTTGAAGAAATTCAGGATGTAAAATTGAAGCATAATTTTGCCATTTTTTACCAGCTAAAGAAGGCTGTTTATGTCTTATATCTTGCATGTTATTGTCTGGACCCAGTCTGGCATATATAGCTAGCCTAAATATGGTACAGTGTATTTAAAATGTTTCACAATGTGCCAAAGATAAAGGATATGTTGCAGTCCATGAAACAACTGCTGTATCCTAGTTCATTAAGACACAAATTTAATCAACCAAATTGAGTGTACATTATTTTTTTACAAATTAGTTTGTAAAATACTGCTGGGCACATATCTTGCACATGAGTGTAATATGAAGGTATGCAATATCAGGAAATATTGAATGATTTTGACAATATCAAGTTAACGTAGAATTAAATGAGTGTATAATATATATATATATATATATATATATATATATATATATATATATATATATATATATATATATATATATATATGTTAGAGCAAATACCTGTTTATGATAACCACCTCTGCATTATTATGGATCAGGTATGATACATCCAATATGTAGATAAATTTGGATTCATATTTAACAAAATAATTATGTCCATTAATACAACTTCTAGCCAATTCCTCACCCATGTGTACACATCTGCAAGATACTTATGCTCCTCTTCTGACACTAATATTTTCATTACTCCCACTATGAAAATGAAATCATACGGACAACACTCTTTTTGCATACCAGGGCCCAGCAATGTGGAATGAATTGGCCACTGCACTTAAGACATAAAGACCCAGTGATCTCATTCAAGAGCACTCTTAAAACTCACCTATTTCAACTACAAGAAGAGACTTAAAGACCTAATAATGTATCTTTACCTTCAATGTTTACAGAATGTTTTCTGTTTTTAATTTCATGGTGTTTGTTTTTATTTTTGTAATCGTATCATTATATATGTTTTTTAAGTGTTGTCAAATGTTGTAAAGTGCTTAGAGCTTCTAAAAATTAGGCAGTATACAAAGTCCTCATTATTATTATTATTATTATTATTATTATTATTATTAATCATGTTGGTAATTACTTAGTATCCATTAGTCCATGTTTGGGGAATTCCCTAATTGGTTGGTAATTGCTCATGATCCAGAAGCCCAAGATTGTATAATTTCTGGTATTATTGCTTATGATTCAGAATATTGAATATATTTATTTTTGGCCTGATTTTGAGTTATGCTTACCATTGGCCTGATTTTGAGTTATGCCTACCAATTCTTAAGACAAATATGGAAACTGTTAGATAAGTGCAATATGTATTTTCAAGGAAGACTGTATTTTTAGGCTGGCTTAATATAAAATGAATATGGTATTATTGCCATTATGTAGCTTGTAAAATATAAACCCAAATAATAATAATAATAATAATAATAATAATAATAATAATAATAATAATAATAATAATAATAATGTTTCCTATGTTATGTTTTCTCCTGTTGCATGATATAAAGTTCTACTTGAATTTGAACAAACACCATATTGGTGGCCTCTTCTATTGATGTATTTTTGTGTCAAGTTTATAAAATTCATATGTGAATAATTTATGCATAATATGTAAACAATTTTAAATAATCAATACTCCAAATACTGAAATGCTTGTGTTATGTTATTTTGCTGAACAGTGCTATGTTTGTTTTAAAAGGAGTACTTTATAAATCAAATTGAACAACATTCTATGTCTAGTGTTGTGGTGAAATTTCAGATTTATTACCATTTTATATTTATATTTATATTCTTTTACATGACATATAAATCTGGCAACAGTTGTCAGGAAGATGTATTATAATTGTATTACTCTTGAAAATAAACATACTAAATGCTTGTCTTATTTGTGTTACTTTTTTGTTGATCAAGATAATAAGTATAACTATTGGAACCAACTCATTTTACATAAGGCCATTGCAGTACATTATATGGCCCTACCGCTGATGTTGATCCATTAACAATGGTTGGTTGAGTTTTTACGATGCACCAGCTCAGAGGCCATTTAGTGCCATACAAAAGGTTACATCTTTCATTATGTACAAATGGTAAAAAGGTTCGGTATTGGCCATCGATACGAAACCAAATAGCTAAAGGTAATACGATAAAAATGGTAACGGTGATAAAAAAATAAAGTTTCCTGATCAACAGGGATTGCAAATAATGTATGACAATGAAAACATATGAAAGGTAATTAAAATATAGCGACTGTACATATATAGCACATAAAAATATTTAAGATGAAAACATAAAAGTTATGATGTATGTTTACTTCCTTAAAGAAGTGTATAAGATAAGAAATACTTACTGTATCAAAGAGCTACTTCATGTCTAGCACATTGTAATATGATTACATGTAGGTTGGAGGTCAAAACACTCCAGCATAAAGTGCTTAACAGTGAATGGTTCATTACAAGCTGTGCACTCTGGAGGGTTTTCTCCTTTTAGTATGTAGGACTGGGTTGAATAAGTATGGCTGATGCGAATTCTTGCAATGACAACCTCTTCCCTACGGACAGCTCTGTAGGAAGGAGTCCATTCTCCTAGGGTTGGTTTGATGGCATAAAGTTTGTTATTCACGGCATCATTCCATGTTGCCTGCCATTTCTGTCATAAATAGTCTTTGATTAACAGAATTTCTTACTATTAGGTAGAGTATTTTTTATCTACTTTTAGTAAAAGTTGGTAAATAGGCTATTAACTTAAGGCTTTCCAATGATCTATTCTCATTTATGACTTGGTATTCAATCTGTTTTGACAAGCTTTTTATCCTTCAAGTTATTTCTGACCCAATTTTGATCAAACATGAAAAATAGATGAATATCATTAACATGCTGGAAGAGATGACTTAAGGCTTGAGTTAAGTGCACATTAAGGAGTTAATCTTGCATTTGATTGGCTCGATTTGTTACTACTCTAAAGACAGTATTTGTTATAACAGTTTGATTAAACTTGTTAAAGAGGATCATTGTTGTTGTTGTTATTGTTTAACACCATTTTTCTCCGCACATGATAGGCTATACATGGTGGCCAGTACAAATGGTGGAGAAAGAACCCAGAAAACATTGGAAAGAACCATTGAATCATGAGAAGCTACTGGCAAGCTTTCTCACATACCCACATTGGCCGAGCCCAAAACTCAAACACACACACAGGTGAGATGGCAGTGTCTGTAACCATGAGAGCTTAGACCACTCGGCCACATGGGGCCCCAAAAGAGGCTTATATCATCAAGAACTTGGATGCATTTGGTTATGAAAGAAACTGACACATTTGTGATCTTGCATCAGATTATCTATGACTCAGCAATTTAGAAATAATGTTTCTGGTCAGATTTTGATCAAACTTGTTTAAATAGTTTTGTACTAATCAGATTATTATCTCGAAGCAAAATTATGTTTTCACATTTATGCTTTTCACCTTTCAGTTTTACAGGTTGTATATTTGGAAATCTCAGAATAAATCTAGTTTTTAAAAATGGCTTCATTCCATGAGAATAAATCAGAAACTCTTTGGTTGGTTAACAAATCTTAGTGCAACTTTTTGAAAGGACTAATTTCAGGAGTCAAATAAAATTTTCTGATACCAGATAATTCTAACATTATGAAAAATAAAGACCTTTCAGATTGAAGTAATTGTCTAAACAGTAAATAAAATTTAACAACAGTTGGTAAAATTCTAAATTCAGCAGTTCAGAAAATTTACTAATTATCTTTCTTCATTGAGAAGTGGGCAGTATATATATATATATATATATATATATATATATATATATATATATATATATATATATATATATATATATATATAATCTCTGTCCAGCAGTCCATCAAAAAGTCCACCTTTTCAGTGTGTAATTCCTGTAGCACATTACCTTTTGGTATCATACTTGCACTGTGCTTATATCTTAAGGTGACAGTGTTTCTTTCACCAAAACTGTCATGTCATGGTTCTAACCTTCTGCATTTTTGCTACAAAACTTACACTAGAGATAAATCTTGGGATGGATATGTGCTTTGCACCAAAACTGTCATGTCATGTTTCTAACCTTGTGCATATTTTATCCCAAACTTACACTTGTGATACATCTTGGGATGGATCTGTGCTTTTCACCAAAGTTGCTTTAATCCATTTTCAATAATTTATTAAAATTTATTTATAACTCTACTGGTCATAGACCAGAAGAACATAAGAGATGGTCAGTTGCCCATATTCCATTGTTAGTGATTCCATTAGCATAAATTTGTTATCATGACACTTGTAGAGTGTCATGCAAAATTCATCCAATGATGTATTTAATCCTGAATAAAAATGGTGCCACTTAGACATCCACTCTGGCTATCATTGTGATCATTTTGAAATTTTTTTAATAACTTTTTCCACCTCAATCGATGGTTTTATCAGCATGGGGTTTCCACTGATGTCTAATTGGTCCTAAATGAAAATGGTGCTGATCTGACATCCATTATGACCACTGCAACAGCTATCATGAAAATCTTGTTAATACAAATTCTCCTAAATGGATGATCATATCAACATGGGGCTACCAATAAAAGAATTTGTATGATATATAGATGATCCTAAATGAAGTGTTGCTGATCTGACATCAAGTATGGCCACCATAGCCGGCATATTAAAAGTCTTATCACTAAATGGTTGTTAATCATCAGAGTCCTGGGTGGCCAAAGTGTGCCAAGGTGTTAAAAGTCTTATCACTAAATGGTTGTTAATCATCAGAGTCCTGGGTGGCCAAAGTGTGCCAAGGTGTTAAAAGTCTTATCACTAAATGGTTGTTAATCATCAGAGTCCTGGGTGGCCAAGTTTGCCAAGATGCTTGCCTTTACACATCACTGACATCTCACCTCTGTTGATATATAGGTTTAAGTCCCTGGTATCATCAAAATGGGTATGTAAGCTTGCCAGTAATTAGTGGTTTTTCTTGGGGCTTTCCAGTATTCTTCCTTCATGGCATATATTGACTGCCATGATTACCTTCAAGATGCTGAAAAATGGCATTAACCCCACAATATAGCAAAAAGTCATCAAGGTATTGTTTGAGTTTTTTGATAATGACATAATCCACCCATATTTGTTTAGCTATTGTAGTTATTCTGGAGATGGTATTAAGTGTGTTTTGCTAAAATGGGTTAAGTAAAGTTGTATCATGGTTTTAGACAAGTTTGGTACAGGCGGACTTTTCTGATAATAATGAGTAGATCTTGCATTTGACTGGTAGAGATTGTTATTCTCTGCAAACTTTGTCTAATTTGATTTCAAGAAAGCTTTGAGAAAGATTTATATCATCAATGTCCTGTATAAATTAGAATATAGGTTAGAGCTATACCTTTATCTTTGAAATTACTTTAGGTAAAAAAACCTCATCTCCATGATATAGAGGCTGAATGACAGTTTACATATAGGTTTCTCTTTTAATAATACTACATTAGCAGTTGTTATGTTGAAATGGTTAACTGTTAAATTATACAAAGGTTGATAATATCAGACCAGCTTAGGCGTCTTCTTGTGTTAAAGCTATGTAAAAATGTGTCCATTTCATCACATTAAATGCTTAATTGTTAAAATTGTTCTTATGATGATAATTTTACTTTGAAAGACCTAAAATTACTTTCTTAGCATACATGTAGTTAAAAGCTGCTTCAATGTTTTGTCTTGTTATATCATTTGAAATTATTTTTTGTTTAGCAGTAGATAACAAATATATCAATCTTTAAATTTTACACACTACAACAGTTCAAATGTAATGTTGTTGACCTGCCTCTCCATCCAACTGCTGTTTCAGAACATAGCTTTTACCAATGATAATTCTATCATTGGCCCAGATAGCTGTGTCTGACCTTTTCTGAGAAATCAGCACCCGCCCCCCCAAGCAATCTGTGCTTAATACTGATGGACAATTTGTCATCTGGCAGTGTGTAAATCTGCTGCATATGCATACAGAATTATCTGGAACACACCAGAATATAGTTTAGACACTTACTAGGATTTGGTAATAGACAATATGTTAGCATGAAAGGAAATGTAGGATGTATACTGGGATTTTTTTTAAAGAAAGGACAGCTTATCACATCAGCATCTGATTTCACTTGAGATTTTCCATTTACTTAAATCAGGCCTATTTTGGTCTAACATCTCTTAACTCAATTTTACTAAATGCCCATAATAAGAATTTGGTAGTCATCTTGACTAATGTCAAATTCCTATATATAACTATAGAATAGTTTTACTGTCTTATGATTTAACCCAGCAGACTTGAAATGAGCCAAATTTTGGCTAAGTATTATCAATGTTTCTCATTAACAAGCAGTGTGTGGCTGGAGAACAGGTGCATTATAGTTAGCCAGATTTGGCTATTTATTTTATAGTTGCTCTTTGCATATATTGATTTTACTTCTTAGGAGGAAACTAAATTTTGCTAAATATATTCTTAGCCAAAATTTGGATAGTATGTGTCTGCAATACCCTTTAGTATAACCTACATGTTAAGAATCTAAGAAACCCAAACTTGCCTAAATGAATCTTTTGGTCAAATATGGCTAGTAACTGTAATGTCCATTTTAATATCATACACGTATTGCTCATAGGCAGTAAAAGCAATTTTGGCTAATTATATGCACAGAGCCTAGAGTTTTAATAGGCCTACAAGTGTTTAAATTCACTATATATTTATTTGTACACCTAACACATAACTTAAAGGGTGTATATTGTAAGTAAAAACTAAACTGATAAACATAAAATTTATATGAAAAACACTGATGATGTGAGAATTTTATTTTCACAATGTATAATAGTTATTTTGGCAAGGAAATACAATAATTACATGCAGGGAAATGTTAACATCTGACATGTTTTTTGAGTGTCAAGATTCTTATAGCATTTGCATAATATATACACAAACAAGATAAAATTCTGAATGGTCTGATGGGTGATCCACTGAATCTAACAAAAGTATGTTCATATAAAGAATAATACCGATGAATGCAATGATTTATTTTTCTTAAAATAATATTTAATTTAACAAATAAGATCCTGCATTAGTCAGTCTCTTTACTGTTAGTGGTATTTTTCTTTATGAAGGATTCACTAAATCTACATATATAATATTCTTGATTTATGTTCTCAAGAGTCTAAATGATTCTATATAGTGCTACCTCTGAGGTCACAACTTCTGTAACCTAACCAATTTAAATGTATGTCTCATCAATGAGGTACACAACATAAGTTTTAGTAGTATACTTTCTTTTGTCTGAGTATTCTATTCAAGATCCACCTATTGCTTGCTGGGTTGTGTACATCTGAAACATAAGAATATATATAAATCACTTATAGTTTTAATGAACTTTTATTCTAAAGTAAATTTAGCTAGACCTTTGAACCATACCCTGTTTTGGTGCTGATTGTTTTATAGTTGCAAAAGAAAAAAATCAATATTTACATTGATCGTTTTTAACTTGCATTGCAGAAAAAAGTAGATTAATAGCAGACCTTCACCATAAAAATGTGATTCTGATTGTGCTAGCATTTATTTTAACAATATTTGTTTTACTTAGCTATCTTCCTCTATAACAAACAGCTCCTTTATTTGGAGAACAGATAAAAAGTGATTAAGACATTTGACTTTGACTGTAATACATATTACACTTTAATCTAAAACTTCCTGGCATTATTTTAAAGGCATTCAAGCAAAGAGACAAAATGGGGAAAATGATGAGTTAAAAAAATCAGTTACCTTCACACCATTTTAAGTGTGGTAATATTGAAGACAGAAGTATAGTCAATAAAGTTAGTCTGTTTCATCCTTTTTTGTGACAATTTCTAATTTATATTTTAAAAACTCATATCATATCAGCCACAAAATTCAAGTCCTGTAGTTGGTATGTAATAGACCTTTGGATAATGATACATTTTATGTTCAGTTCCATTAAGTTTTTTCAAATGGCTCTTTAATTATAATACCAAAACAAAGGTGAAAGATAGCTTCAAAATATCATCCAATGATGATGCTCTTGGAGACTGGAGACAAAAATATGTGTTAATTGGTGGTATATATTTAACCTAAGATTCTTTCATTCATTCCAAACTACTTGAACATATAGGAACAGATCGAAAAGCATTAAATGAAAATTTAAAAAATTGACCCATGCCTTAAAACATATGGCTTCAGTGATGTTTCCCAAAGAGTTTTGAATTTTTAGAATGCAAATATCTAAAATTATATTCATTGTGTTCAAAACATAACAAATCCTCCAAATATTTGGGAGCATGTTTGCTCAGTATTTTTAAAATCCTTAGAGCCACAACTCGAAGTCTGCATTCATTTAGAGTTGGTAGTAACAGTTTATGATAGCTGCTTGTGAAAATGTCACAAATCTAGTGGCATACCCTTGTATTTATTCCAGTTTTGCAGAAATGGAGGCTTAGTGACTGAAATTGAAATTTGAGAGGATCAATATACATAAGATTGTCCGTTTGCTGAGTGTAGTTAGCTCAAGACAGATAGAGGCTTTGAAGCGTTCCTGCAGAGACTTGTTACAGGTGTATCACATTGTGATTAACAGTTAATGTAAAATAGTTGAAGAATTTCTTCACAATTTATAAACCCACTGTTTATATTTCTTACAGGCTTCATACTAAATGTCCTTAAACCTACAACCAGTGCTTGAAACTTTTCAAATTTGGCTTTCAGCATGTTAGCAGAGAACCAGTCAACTTTAAACTTTAAATGTGTTGATGAGCAAAAAAAACTGATGAGGAAAAAGACAGTGTATCATCTGCACAGTTATATAAAGAGTCACATCTAATAAAATACAAGATAACATTGATAAAAACATTAAAAAGTAAGGAACCCCTTTTTTGAATTTTCGACTCACTACTCCAGAAACCCTGCAATTTAATTTGCTTTTAATGATTTTACAGATAGCATAAGGGAGATGGTCAAAAGATAAATTCATCAGGATTGCAGCTATGCATTTGTTTTCATCAAGATGTCTTCAAGCAAACATAAAAGAGTTGTCTTGCATCCATGGTCTTTAAAAAAAAAACACCAACATGTTTGCAAAAAATGTTTTCAAAAAATGATGCTAACTAGGTCTCAACTGGTATCTCAAACAGTTTTAATATTATGGACGTAATGCTGACATGTTTATAATTACTTTTGTCAAGAAGATTGTTCTTTTCTGAGAATTGTAACTACTTTGAGCTTTGTTCAGGCAATCAAGGAAAATATTTGATCCTGTAGATTTTTATATTTTAACTCATCATGTTATACACTTTGTCATGGATAACCTGCTTTAATTCACAAATTGTATCCATGTTACTATTGACGTTAATAGCCTTGATACCCATGGGTTGGAGGGTCAAAAGGAACATCCTTATTTTTCCTTAGTTCTCTGTTCATAAAAGATAATGTTCTTTATGTTGGCATGTATGTTTTCTTGCATCACCTATGTAACAGTAAACAAACGTTTTTCAGGCATCATTGTCAGAGCTGACAGATTCTGAATGAATACTGGAATACAGGGCAGTAAATAGAGCATTTTGTAAATCATTTATATAGTCAATCACACCAAATCTATGAAACTTCTGTATGATGATATTCTCCTGGCTGCAAATTGCACAAAATCTTAGATGAGTAAAAACAAATTATTAAAATCACTGATAGTCCATTTAAGGTATTTATGCATTGGCCATGTTTATTTGTAAGAATGAGATTAATACAAGATGGATTATATCCATACTTCAAGCATATAGGTTTTATATATATATATATATATATATATATATATATATATATATATATATATATATATATATATATATATATATATATTAAACATGTCTTTTCATACAGCTGGTGAACATTTAGATAAAAGTCCAATAGAATAAAATCAAATTGTCAATGCAGGTGTGTTTATTATTACCGGTAGTAGTATTGTGAGTATAAGTGTTAGTATTAAAGGATCATATGAAGGCATGATAAGAATATCATAATGTTTAAATGATGCTCCTTGTTACAACATAAAATAAGTTCCCTGGTAAATTGGCAGTAAAGGTCTTCAGTGGATGATGTTGCATAAACTGTTTTACAATGAAACATTTATGATGCATCTCAATAATGATGATGATATGAAGGAGGAGGATTAATAATAGAAAAAGTTATCTTCATCACTTAATTTCTAACAGATGTTTAATTGTTATGTGGCACATTTTCAGTTTGAAACTGGCCTATAATTCCTGTATCCGGACATATCTGGTCCTATGCTGGTGTGCTGCTAGGGTCTTTACATTTAGAATCCCATGGGATGGAATGATGCCAAGTTCAAAACTTTGAGAGTATGGTTCAGTGTCCATAACAGAACTCCTGCAATTATTATTAGGTTTGATGTCAAGATCTTTCATAAAATCTTTTAATTCAGGTTCTGTTCCACCATACAATTAAATAGTCAAACACAAGACTTTTAGAGTTGTCCACTTTTTTCATATATATATACATATATATATATATATATATATATATATATATATATATATATATATATATATATATATATATATATATATATATATATATATATAAAGTTTAATACAAATAATACTATCATACAGGTTAGACAAATTAAATTTGTACTCTACAGAGTTTCGAACCCAGGTCCAGGAGTAAATGGCACCCATCGCCTTGCCTGCACACACCAGCTCATATACCATCATGCCTAAGCACACATCACCAAAAAATGATGGCACTGAATCGGTAATATGTAAGCTCATGTGTGGCAGACAAAATCGCATGACAACCTAGTAAATAATTCTCATATATATATACACATTCATTCCAGATTCCTATGAATGAAATCAAGGTATATAGGATTTTTGTATTTCAAAGAATTATAAATATATACCAGACAGAACAGACATACATACATACATATATATATATATATATATATATATATATATATATATATATATATATATATATATATATATAAAGAATACAAATCATATGGCGAATAACAACCCTTTCAAGCGTACTGGATCCACCAATGGATCACGTGTGTCAGAGATTAATTAAAATAGATGCAATAAACTGACAACGAACAGTACGAAACTAGTAACTAACTAGCCTAAGCGCTTTCGACTCTTAATGAGTCTTTTTCAAAGGCAAATACAAAACATATATACGACAAATAAGTAAACACAAAAACCTCTACATGGCTGTCTCATGTGAAGAAGACTATTTAAAAAACTCTAAAACTCTTAGATGTGTGTTAGAGGGTGGGGTTGGCATTTATACTCCAATTATGTTTGCAATGAGCAAAAAGCAACTGCACAAATATTGTGCCTTGAGTGACCAAGTGGTCTAATGTGCTCTCTGTTATGGATCACTGCCATCTCACCTGTCTCTATGGGTTTAAATCTTGGATTCTTCAAAGGTGGATATGTGAGAAAGTTTGCCAGTAGCTTTTCATGGGTCAGTGGTTCTTTCCAGAGTTTTCCCAGGTTCTTTTTTATTTTTCTGCAGAATTATTTTTATTTAGTTTAATTGTTTCCTTTTACAATGTCAATTTTAATACCTATGGGATTTATGATAAGCAAAACCCAATTGCTTTCTCCTGCATGTACTAAAAAGCAATTAAATGTGGGCAGGATCTGCATTGAATCACTAGTTAGTATGCTAGACTTCTGATAAAAATGTTGTGTTCGAATCTTATTATCAAATCCACCTGTGTTACCTACTGCACGGTATCCTTGTTTTTCTCCAATTCCCTCAACAATCAGAAACCAACTTGTGTTGCTGTTCTATAAAAAAACAGTCCATATTAATTTTACCTAATTTGCTAAATCCTGACAAAAATATTTCTCAACAAAAAGCATGACTAATATGTGAAGGTCTCGCACATAATAAAACTGTTCCAAGCTTTTAATAATATAAACCGATTTATCAAATGTTTATCAAATTAACATGTAAAACTATTTCTTATTCAGTATCAAATACATTCAATGTTTTGATCATATAAGCATTAGATAAAAATGATCTTTTTGTCATAAAAAGAGCCTCTATAGCATTTGTTAGGTCAGCCACTGAGATGCAGAATTTGATTTTTATTAAGATGCATGATTATTAGGCACAATATTGTTCTTTTGCCATATCTTGATGAGGTAAGCCAAGTCTAATCAAATTCATGAAAAATAGTTTTAGGAACAGTAGCAAGCATGGCTAGTGAGATGAAGGAGCACCACATTGTATGCATAGGTCTTGCTTATGGCCTCAGTCATACAACATGTTCATGGTTGAAGCAATAATTGAACAAGTCAGATCTAAACTGGATCATAAATACCATTGTGCAAGTCATAAAAAACTCTTCCAATCAGATGCAAGTCATTTCATTACCATATCTTTATATTAGTTGTAATAAGCACCATTGTGAAGCTTGATTATATAACCCCAATGGCCAGCTTGATTATATAACACCAATGGCTAAGGTTTGATCAAAATTGAACCAGTAATAACATTTTATGTGGTTAAAACCTTATGTAGTTGTGTGGTATTCACCTCTTCAGTCACAATATCATTGACATAAACCTACATTGAAATTTTAGCAAAAATTGCACAACATTTATCAATATTGCATATGGGGTGGTAACATACTCAGTCAAATGAAAGATCATTTTATTATTATTAATGGATAACACTCATCAATCTTTTTGTAGAACATATTGATTCTAGTCTATATTGTGGAAGTATGGAATTTAGGCTGGTTAATGAACTCAAATAATTTGATGCAGGATGGGCCTTATGTATATACTTGGATTATTCTCATTAGATTTGTCCAATATGTTGATATAAAGCAAACCCAAGTTTCGTAAAAACAATTGATCAGAACTATGGACTCCAAAATAGCAAATTTCTGACCGTTGAAAGACAGAAAGGGATGCGAACAAATAACACACACTTGACCATTACATAAACCCACATAGCATTTTGGCCAGTTGGGGTAAAATAAAAGCAACAATGATGTTAAAAAATTAGATTGATAAATTATGTATTCTCACATTACCTCTTGCCCTTTTGAACAAAGATGGCATTTTTCTTCCACATATATCAGCACTTAATTAAATATTCTTTCCATTGATAAATGTTGTAGGTGAAACTTTCAGAATTATGCTAATGAATTGATATCTGTAAAAAAAAATGTTTATTAGTCCACATATATCAATGTCACCTATTTCTATGTTAGACTAAAACTAAGATACCATATATATACATGCATATGTGTATATATATATATATATATATATATATATATATATATATATATATATATATATATATATAGATGCAATAAACTGACGACGAACAGTACGAAACTAGTAACTAACTAGCCTAAGCGCTTTCGACTCTTAATGAGTCTTTTTCAAAGGCAAATACAAAACATAGTTACGACAAACAAATAAACACAAAAACGTTGTGTTTGTAAACCTCTACATTTCTGTCTTCACATGTGCTAAAACTATAAATACAACCAGCTTGTATAGACTAGTTGCGGAAACTGAAAACGTTGTATAATTCCCTAAAAGTCTACTAGCCAAAGCGACATCTATTTTTACTTTGTGTACATATGTAACGCAGATTATATCCCGGATATTTGATTCTATACCGGTTATTCTTATAGTAAATATTGAAGGATATTAAGAAGATTTAGAAAATGTTAAATTCTACTGGTGCATAGTTTTCATTTTCTAGTCTTCTTGGTTTAGACCGCTTGGTTTCAATGTTCTAAGGCGGCGTATCCAGTATGATTCCTTTTCGTTTCTGGTTTCGGAACTCCAGCTGTGGTTGTTAGCAATAGCGATAAGTATTATATCACTGAAAGTGTGTCCAGGGGAGGAAAAGTGTTCTGCAACCGGGCTTCTGTACAGCTTTTTTGTCATCCAATCAGATCTATGAAGGTTTATCCTTTTGTGTAGCTTTTCAGTTTCTCCGACGTACTGAAGGCCACAGATCTTACATGTGATGAGATAAATCACATTCTCTGTTTTGCACGTTTTGTTTGGACCATGTATGTTTAGGTTTTCTTTAGTCACTGTGCTAGTGAATGTCTTGGTCTCTATCATATGTTGACAGGTTTTGCATCTTTTATCGCCACAGGGTCCAGATTGACTAGGTTGGTTTTGACTAGCGATTGGCGTTAGCTTGGCCCTGACTAGGATGTCCTTTAGGTCTTTTGGTCTCAGGTAAGCTACTACAGGTTTGTTCGGAAGTATTAGGTTTAGTATGTCTGACGATTGCACGGTTGGCCAGTGGTTTGCGATGATTTTACCTACTTTGGGATTGTCTGGGTGATAGGTCAGAATAAATGGTATCCTATCAACCTTTTCTTTCTGTCCATATCCGAGTAGGTCATCACGGTTTGTTTGTTTGGCCCTTTGGATTGCCTCCGCAATCAGGTCTTTGTCGTAGCCTCGGTAAATTAAATGTTTAGCCAGCTCTTCAGACCTTTCTAGGAATCTTTCATCGTCGGAGCAAATTCTGCGTATCCTCAGTGCCTGGCTATATGGAATGTTCTTAATGCAGTGTTTTGGATGACAGCTGGTTGGGAGGAGATACTGGTGTTTGTCGGTTGGTTTCGAGTAGATGTCTGTGTGTAATTTGTTTTTCACCAGTCTGGTTGTTGTGTCCAAGAAAACATGGTTTGAGTTGGAAATTTCTGCCGTGAATTTTATTGAAGGATGGAAGTTGTTTGCCTTTGATATGAAGTCATCCAGACTTTCTCTTCCATACTGCCACTTCATTTCTATATCATCGATAAAGCGTACCCACTGGTATGGTGTACGCTCAACCGATGCTAAGAGCTTTCCCTCAAGTTTTCCCATGAAAATGTTAGCATACGAAGGGGCCATTTTAATACCCATTGCAGTTCCATTGATTTGTAGGTAGTTCTCTTCATTAAATTCAAAGTTGTTGAGTTTTTTGACAAGCTCCAGGAGTTGGATTAAGAAGTGTGTGGGTGGATTGTTTACAGTTCTTGTTTCCCATGCTTCGCTACATGCCTGTAACCCTTCGTTGTGCGGTATGTTGGTGTATAAAGATGTGACGTCTAAGGAAGCAAGTAATGTATCTGGCAGTAATGGTTCACTAGCTTTGCTTTTTATGAGATAATCTGTCGTGTCTTGAAGATATTATGGTAATTTGTGGACATGTGGTCTCATAAAATGATCTAAATATTCTGATATCCTTTCTGTGGGGTGCCCGTTACCTGAGATTATAGGTCTGCCAGGGTTTCCTTGTTTGTGGATTTTGGGTAGAAGATAAAATCTACCTGCTCTTGGGTTTTCTGGGCTTAAGTAGTTTTTGGTTTGCTGGTCTATGTGTCCGCTTTGGTACGCCTCGTCAATAACATTAGTGATGATTTTTGCATATTCCAGCGTTGGATCATGGTCCAGTTTTTGGTAGAACCTAGCGTCACTTAGTTGTCTACTTGCTTCACTAATGTAGTCTTCCCTATTCATAACGACAACAGCGGAACCCTTATCTGCAGGCTTAATTATAATGTCTGTTCTGCTTTTCTGTGAGTGCAGGGCATCTGTTTCTTCTTTTGTCAAATTAGAATATTTGTTAGTATGGTTGATATGTCTGGAAGTATAGTTTTCAACCGAGTTGATAAAGGCTTCCAGATTCGGAATTGAACTTTTTGGTGGGGTCCAGTTACTTTTCTTTCTAAATGTGGGTTGGTCGCAGCTTATATTTTCCTTTGATTTGTTTGGTGGTTGCAAGGCAAAATGGGCTTTGAGTCTTAGTCGGCGGATGAACTCATATATATATATATATATATATATATATATATATATATATATATATATATATATATATATATATATATATATATATATATATATATATATATATATATATATATATATATATATTTGAATTGAAGCATACTTTACTCCATGTCTTTATTTTACAGTTGATGATAACACATAACTGGTTCAATGGATAAAATGTTCTTATTTCTTAGAACTGACCATTATATCTGATTTTACATTCAGTGTTTGTTTCAATTAACATATTTGTATTTATGTGTTAAATACTAACACAGCTGATACAACATATTTCAGACGTTATGATCATATATTAAATGAAGTCAGAGAGAAAGTGACGTCTTCCAAGGCAGCATCTCTGAAAGAGAACAAAGACACGGCAACACACATCTTCAAGCAGAGTTTGCATTTTAAATACAATATGATCAAATCTATATTGTGCCCATAAGGTCATTTTCATAACACAAATGCACAAAGCTACATGAAATTTAACACAAAACCAAACTTAGCATTATGTGTGATTAGGTGTGTGCTACATTTACTGAACAATATTTTTTACATACTTTGCTATGGAATACTTCCACAGAAATGGCTATGGTAATGTAGCAAATACTTCACTGCAATACAACTATTTCCATTATTAAAATATTGTGTTTCTTTTAAAGATAATAAATCAGTTGAAAATGAAATCATATGGATACTTATATTGACTGATCTCATTTCCAGCAAGATTTCTTGGTAATTCCTTGTCCCTTACTGCCACACTTTCATCATTCCTGTTCAGTTTCATGGCACACTAGAGAACTGGACCATGTGATAGACTCAAGCTGTTAAATGCCATTCTAATTCTGGGACTAGCCACAGCTCTGAATTCTGCCTCTTCACTGCCAAGGTCTGTTTGATCTGTCATCATTCTTCTTATCAGCAAATAAGATGGTGAATTCTTACCAGTCAAATTTAATTGTTTTTAGACTCCCAGCTAACCGACCAGCTCTTAGTTCCTCATGTATGCAAGACACTCTCTGGGATTCTTGTACTATATTGGGTTGACTGCATTGTAGGTCTATACTATGTACCAAATGAGACTCTTTGACTATTGTTGTGATGATTTTGACAAACGCTCCAACAATGAGGTCTCAACAGTTTGCAAAAAAATATTTAGTGTCATTTTGCAGAAAATGTAGCATTATTTGTATTCCGTATATATATATATATATATATATATATATATATATACATATATATATATATATATATATATATATATATATATATATACAGAGAGAGAGAGAGAGACTTTAAAATCAATGAACAATAGAGGAGTCCTCTCCAAAAATTTAACCCCGTGCTTTTTGTATGCCTCCTCAAATTCAAAAAAATAAACATTGTACATGCAGTTTTGTCATATATTGGTCATTTCTTGGCCAAAGCATATAAATGATGACATACTTAAAGCATGATGTTGTCTTTGAGTATATTAAAAGTATATGATCAATAAATAGTTGTGATAAGGGGGATTTAAACATTAGAAGAAATAACACAAGGAGCTTTTCAATGAATAAAATATAAAATTTTAATAAGAAAACATATCAAAGAAAAAAATCAATTCCCATACAATCGATTTACGAAATTACGTATATTCAATTAAAGCATAACCAAAATCACTTTTTAATCGACTGATGGTCACTGACAGAATTCAATTACATCATATAACTATCATCATGTATTCGAGTGGTGATTTTAAGTCCAATCTTATGCTTTGACAGCATCACCTGACACTTGTCTTTACACAACTTGTCTCCCACGTCTAACTACATGTTTGGTCCTATGTCGACCCTCACTGTTCTGACATCCCGAAGATGTATATTTCCTCTTTAACTCATTGAGTTCCCTTCGTATTCCTCCTTTCTTTCATTCGGAGTATGAAATATGAAGGATGAAACTTGAAGTACGAAGCGGTCCCCTTAAATATAGAGTATGTCTCATTCCACTACACATTTACGTATAAATATAAACTATTTTTTGTCGTTCTCATATTTTGGTGGTTTACACATTATAATTTTGACCTGACGTGACCAAAATCAATACTCTCACAGATTCAATCTTGCGGTATGTTTACGGTTATGTTGATACGCATGACCTTAACTCAAGTTTATTCGTACAGACCAATGTGGCCTATATATGCGAACATGCATTACAACACGACTCATTTACATTTGGCTATTCATTGTAGTTTAATGCTCAAATATTGAAGCATAATATCCACTAAATCTGACTATTCTAAAGTAACTTGCGTGAGCAATTAAATATTGAGAACTTTATATATATATATATATATATATATATATATATATATATATATATATATATATATATATATATATATATATATATATATATATATATATTACAAGAGTAAATATCATCCTACGCAGAGATTCAATTCATATATCCTAAGAAATATGACATGTTCGCATACTAGGGTGAATTCATGAAATCCCTACACAACTCTTAATACCGAATATTTAATTACATGCGATCCGTCAATTCTCTCAATGAATTGATAATTTAAAAAGAAATCAAAGATTTAACTGGTAGAACTAACATATAGCTATAGTCCTACGAAATGAATACACGAATACATGCGTGAATCTCAATATATCATATCAGCAAACAATCAAACAAATGAAATATCATATTAAAATTGAAACTAAAAATGCGTACCTTACTGTCGTTTTCTTTTTCCAAACAAATATTCCTAGCCTTTTTCTATCTACTGTTCTAAGACAACTATCCGGTCTTTTGTAATTTCACGAATAAACTACTTCATTAACCAGCGCATACGGAGTAGACTTAATCTCATCTCAAGAAAAATCTAACTAAAGGATTTTCCAAGAGAAGGTCCCTAAATTGTTTCTCAAAGTGTACGCCCTTAAATTTCCCTGGCCAATCAGAAATAACTTTTCCTAAAAAATTTTCTCCAAATCAAGTGGCTGTCGTCGGTTTCACTGGCCTAAAACATTTCACAATTAGCGTCCTTTGAAAAATCGATTATTTGATGTGTGTCCCTTTTAAACTGAGTCGGGACAGAATATAATTACGTGTACTCTCGCGACCATAAGAAATGATCGGATCAGATTCAACCGAGGCTTAACTTCTTTTTCTTTCATGTTTAGAGATGAAATGAAGAGATAAACATTAAACTTTCACCAAACATTTTTGCTTCGATTAAGTTAACTTGAAAGCACAATTTATATAACCTTAGGTTTCAACAAGTTTCAAAATTCGACACATCACAATAATAATAATAATAATAATAATAATAATAATAATAATAATAATAATAATAATAATAATAATAATAATAATAATAAAAATATCTGACTAAATGTATTTAGAAGTAATATTCATATAAACTATGGTCATTAGAATATATATATATATATATATATATATATATATATATATATATATATATATATATATATATATATATATATATATATATATATAAATGAAAACGTTAATCAAATTGTTATATATTTTGTGCCCCAAAAAATGATCTCACACTACAAAGTGATTCATTTTGGATCACGTGCAAATGATTTTTTTTTGTATTTTATCATTATGTCATTTGCCAGCCAGTTTTTAATTTTCCAAATATCTAAAATATAGTACCAATTTACCTACTTCATATTCTATATGAATGTAAAATTGCACTGAATTATTTTTCAGGTTGTTAAATAGTATCATTCTTCAACAGGTTTTAATTTGTCTGAAGTCTCTTTATTTCAATAACAATAAAGATGGAACTGTCATTGCCACTGATGATTATGTAAAGCTCTTAATTCTAATTATTTGATCGATGACAGGAACAAAACTGTGAAGACGGAAACTATTTATAAGAATTATAGAGATATGATTGGTTCCATCAACGTCTTTCTTTAGTTACATGTTCCATCACTCTGATGACTTCCAGATTTGTAAAGTGCTATGTGATGAACCCTTAAAACAACTTAGTGTATATCATCAATTATTTCATACAAAAAAAACCATCGAACCTGTAAAAAACAATTGGCATCGTTTGATATCTTATGATTTGTCATGACTCTGTGGTCTTGAACTAATGAATGTATTTATCAAAGCTACAAAGTGAAAATATAAGAAGAACTTAAAGTATTGTGAATTAAATCTCCCATATTCCTAAACATTTTATTACAAGTGCAAATGAAGAGAATGTTTTCAATTAATCAAAATAATCTTCAGTGTGCAAATGTGCCAATATTCTTAATGTATCAAGCTTTTATAATCCATAATGCATTTATATGAATTTACAATAATCCAAAAGTCTAAAATGTCACTAAGCATTTTGGAATTCCAAAAAATAATTTAAATAATTTCATCCAAATGATGACTTAACACAACTATAAACTCAGATCATATATTTCCCAAGACCGGTATTCAAAAGAGGACTGCGAACTTTGTTTACAAAATATATATATATATATATATATATATATATATATATATATATATATATATATATATATATATATATATATATATATATATATATATATATATATATATATATATATTTCACTTGACCTAAGAAACAATAGAATTTCCCAGGTAAAAAAAAAAAACAGGCATTAAACTTAAATCAAAGTAAACATTTTATTTTAAAGTATGAGAAAAGACAAAAAGGCCTAAAGTCTACTCTCTGTCATGGACAAAAAAAAAATCAAGCACACAATAAATATTAAATATACACAACAGAGGAAACAATTAGCAAGCAACATGCAGTGAAAGGAATAAAATTCTACTGTTGAAGTGGCATTATATAGATACTTTTGTAAGAAGCAGTATATGGCTATAAAGGTTATTCATATCTTGTATCTAGCTCTCTAGATCAGGAAAGAAAATGGCTATTCTTTAGATTATGTGAACGGTGGCAAGAATTGCAACACAATATTGAAACATACGATGATCTAGGATGTGTTATGCCTCTCTGAAGAAAATCTACCATTCCTCCAGCATAGTATGTTTTGCAAAAGCTGTTTTATGGATGCTGAAAGTAACTTGCAAAAATGAGCTCAAATTAGCCTAACACTGAGCATGTTTAATTCACTGAGCATGTGTAATGGGCTGTATTGGTAATGGTATTGCTGGACAGAATAATACATGTGTGGGGGCTGGGGGTGCGTGTGTGTGCATGTGTGTGCATGTGTGTGTATGTGTGTGTGTGTCTGGTTTGGATTTTAAACATAGCTTTTGGAGTCATATCGCTATGATGTCTGCAATATGGCAGTTTCATGGTGATGTCTAATGATGGGGCATCATGCCGCAGACATATAGCATCTTTTCCCCACACACTTTCATTATCCTGACACCAGACCTACCAGTCCTAACACTAACATCTTAATGCTGAGTGCCTAGCGATGCAAATGTTAGTAACATTTTTAGACTTTTGTTGGTATGACTTTACTGGTGTTCAAACCCACGACGTCCCGGATCAGAAGCAGCCAATATAATCACTAGGCCATTGAAGTGGTCACTGGACAGAAGGAAAATATACACTATGATAGTGGTCTTGATAAAGATGCTGCTGGTCTCACACTACTAATTCAGGTCAATAGTAAATGTATGGAAACACTAAAATACAAAAAAAAAATCAATACCTCGAAATCTCTGAATGATCAAATTTATTAATATAGATATAGCCCTAATTCCAGTTTATGTGTAGAGAAAACTAAATGAGTCACAGCTTAGTTTGGATCAACATAGTTCTGAAATAATTGCTTTCAATTTTGCACTAAATAACTAGGTGCTAATTTCAATAAAGAGTTTTCTTTAAGTCAAATCTTTAACAGATTGAAATTTCAATGGTAACAAACGGTGTCTTTTTTTCTGTTACAAATAGGATAAGCTTCCAAACAATTCTTTTTACAAAACTTTCATTTTTATTATTAACCGAACGTGTCCAGTCCCACATATACACTATTTATCTATGTTTCAATTGGTTCCTAATCTTCCATTAATTACTATTGTACGATGACTGACTGTACTAATGATATTTAAGAATTAAAACCAGACTAGGAATTAATTAACAAAATTCATGCTTTATAGTATTCAAGGATTAGGCTGACGAGGATTGTTTGATAAAGTAAACTCAAGTCAAATGAATTTTCTGAGTGTTTGTCTTAACTGTAAATGAAAAAGTAGACAATATTCAGCTGAGGGAATTTCAAGCCTTCTACAAACGAGAGTGATTGGAAAACTTCTTTGCGAAATTAGCTCCTGACTCACTGGTGTGGAATTGAAAACACATTTCAAACGCGTGTAGAGCCAGAAAATGCTTCAAATCTGTATTGGATTTCCTCTACAGATAAGCTGGAAGTAAGCATGCATTTGTGCTGATAAATATAGATAGTCATATACATTCAGAAACTTAGAGTTATTGAATATATATATATATATATATATATATATATATATATATATATATATATATATATATATATATATATATATATATATATATATATACATGGGTTTACAATGGGAGTTGAATTAGCATCTGCAGTCCTATAGAGAACAGCAGTCCTACAGTAATTACATACGTCCACACACACACACACACACACACACACACACACACACACACACCACACACACCATACACACACACACACACACACACACACACACCGTGTATTGACCTAGTGAGTGAACTCACATCACAGAATGTGTCCACTAACAAATGTAGTTCTCTGACGTAGTGGCTATTTTTAACCACCTCTGAATATTGATAAGTTGATTGTTTTCTTTTCTTGGTTTCAATTTTTCTCCACATTGATTAAATCAATATAATACACACTTATGATTTAAAAAGTAAAGATGGTTTTAATAATAAAAGTAGAACAGTAGCAGCATTTAGATAGCTACACTATTCAAATGAATGCAATGCCGTTCACCTTCAAGCAAATGGAAATTAATGTGGAATAGAACCTAAGCCAACTGACGAACCAACGAGAAGTAATTAAAATATTTTTTGTAAATTTACAATCGATCTAAGTTCTAACATCATTCATAAGTCCAGAGATATTGTCGGAAGATCCAGAGAGAGAGAGAGAGAGAGAGAGAGAGAGAGAGAGAGAGAGAGAGAGAGAGAGAGAGAGAGAGAGAGAGAGAGAGAGAGAGAGAGAGAGAGAGAGAGATTTTCCCATTTAAATAATAATAATAATCGATTTGTTAGAATGTTATGGTAGGTTTAAAAAGAAAATAAAACACAAAAATACCAAAACAAAACATTAAATATATTGCAGTGTGTGTACCATGAAACCGAGGATTTAATAACTGCATGGTTTGCAACATTGTATCCTTGATAAACACTGTTGATAAATCCCAAGGAAAGTGCACACTAATCGTTACGAAGAACCATATTCTTGAAGGTTACTTGGTGCAATTTCTAATATAAGGTTTTAAATCCAACCCAAATTTCTTTTCTCTCCCATTCCACATTTCTGTTCAGTTTGTCCATTATGCTTGAAGAGCGGATGGGAGAACAGAAAGCAAAAAGGAAAATGATGAAAATGTGTACCATATTAAATTAATTTAGAAAACGGGGATTATTAATACTTTTCATCATCATTTTTCATACGTTACTATAGTGACTAATTTGTGGAAATTGATCATTAATCTAGAATCAACTGCAGACGCTCTCGAGAACGTTTATATATATATCAACACTTTAAATGCATTTTTAATGTTCAAGAAAATTCCTTTTCTCTCCCATTCCACATTTTTGCGCAGTTTGTCCGTTATGCTTGAGAGGGAATTATGCTTGAGAGGGAAGGGGAGAACAGAAAGCAGAAAGGAAAATGATGAAAATGTGTAACATATTAAACTAATTTAGAAAACGGGGATTATTAATACTTTTCATCATTATTTTTCATCATTATTTGTATCATTATTTTTCATACTACGTCACTAGTGACTATTTGTGGAAATTGATCATTGATCTAGAATCAGTTGCAGATCGAGATCGAGATCGAGAGAGAGAGATCGAGAGAGAGAGAGATCGAGAGAGAGAGAGAGAGAGAGAGAGAGAGAGAGAGAGAGAGAGAGAGAGAGAGAGAGAGAGAGAGAGAGAGAGAGAGAGAGAGATTGACTTGTTCTCATTCTTCTATCAAGCTTGTACAGTGAGTCATTCGTGATGAATTTATAAAAATACGACTACGTTCACGAATATGTCTACGAAATTATCGCTGAGAATAAAAGCAAACTAATCATCATTTAAGTTAGCATTGATGGAATGTCCTCACATATTGTATACTAATCACAATAATTTAGATCAAATATTATCTTAATAATATATTTTTACTGATCCAAAATTTTTTATTTTTTTATTCATTACAGCCCATTCTTTAGAATAAAATTTTCAAAACATGATGATGTCTTTCTTTATATTTAAACCCGAACAAAAATGAAAATAATCTTGCAATTTACAAAACTGATGATAGACAACAAAAATGTCTGTGCTGCACGTTAGCTTATGAGACAAAGCAAACAGTAATAGCATGGTCCTATTTATGTCACCTTCTACGCAAAGCAAAGACACGTGTGTCTCTCTCGACTGTTTAAAAGCACTTTCTAATTATTTTATGAAATTGTGTACTTTGATCTGGAGAGAAATCAACATATTTTCTCATATGTGAAGAAGCTTTGGGCTTTGTAACGTTTATTTACTTGTAATGTGCACTGTAATGAATAAAGTTCTGGAGTTTATATGAACAATTTAACCTAATTTTTAACCAACCTGTATCATAGTAAATTTTGGTGTTCACATTGTTATGCCAGGTGCAGTTGAGAAAAAATAATGTCATACGTGTGTTCTTGAAAGGAATTAATTTTAAAAATTAGAAGCCGCTAAAATTTATCAACATATTGCCTGAAAGAGAGTAGAGCAATGGATATTCAACCACAGATATAAACATAATATATATTTCTCTAACATACATATTGTGCACACTTTTTAAGTAATTTTTAAACCAGTTATTCCAAAAGCTACACATGGTTCTACTGTTATTTTAATAATGGCCAATTACCATACAGGATACTTTCATTTTTATAATGAAAATATTAAATCTATTCTATGATGCATTTGATAAGTAGATTATTAAAATATTGTTCATAACATTATCAGACCCATTTTAAATTTACATTTGATCTTTAATTTTACAAGAAACAAATATTAAAATACACATCAACAGTCCTCTCAAATATTGTTCAATCAAGATTCAGTTAGTCTGTTTAAATACTTGCTCAGCTGACAAAACTTAGCTAGTGAAAATATTAATGAATTTTATGTGTATACAAAACTGTCCCAAACATCTGTACATTGAATATTTGTTTCTTCTGCTCAAATCTGATGGCAATTTAAATATTATTTCAGTGTACTGCTTTGTTTAATCATATGGTTATATACGAATCGTATTTAATATCATCTTGAGTTTGTTAGGACATGCATATAAAGTTACATAAAAAATTATAGAAATTGTCTGCTAAATAAAGTTCAATATCTTTGGCCTTTGGTAGAGACTATTAGCAGCAAACATATGGCCAAAAAGGCATCATCAAAGGCTCGTTTGGCTATAAAGCCTTGTCATCATGATTAGATTACACAAATGTGTAATTAACCATGCTCTCCAAAGTGATATAAGATGTGAAGTTTGAATTAGAGATGGTGCTAATCAGGCTGACCCTCTGCTAGATGTCAGTTAAACTGTTAAAAATGGACTACATAAAAGGAAAAACATGATAATTAAAATGAAACACTTGAACTAACAGTAAAATGTTACACTCCACCATGTTCCAGTTTATTAGATGTGTGTGTGTGTGTGTGTGTATATATATATATATATATATATATATATATATATATATATATATATATATATATATATATATATATATATATATATATATATATATAGTTGAATACAAAGCACTTAGTTGTGACGGTATATGGACTGGTGCATGCAGGCAAGGTGAATGGTTCCTATTACTCGCAGACCTGGGTTCGAAACTCGGTAGAGTACGAATTTAATTTCTCTAACCTGTATGATAGTATTGTTTGTATTAAACTATTATTTCTGCCCACTATTATGAAGATTCTACTACAAAATCCAGAGATATATTTATAATTCTTTATATATATATATATATATATATATATATATATATATATATATATATATATATATATATATATGCATACATACATATGTTTTTTAATCAATTTCTTGATTTTTTGTGTTCCAAGTACTTTTAGAGTCTCTACAAAACAGTTATTGAACAGTTGCTTTGGGTTAGATACATAGGTATTAAATGGTAGTACATTGTACTGTCATAATATACGTCATAATGTTCATTATTTACTTATTTAAAACATAGGTAGATAAATATATATGTTTGTTAGGTGGGTAGATTAAATCAAGATAATAAATTTAATATCTCACAAAATACATGAAGAATGCAACTGATTTACTAAGTGGATTTTTGGGCATTTAAGTACAAAGTGTGAGAGTCTGAATTATGCCTTGAGCAAATCAAGAGAAGTACAGTAATATACTGAAATGACTCAACATGTGATTCCTTGTTTTTTGTTCATTATGCCCTCAATATCTTTGACCAAGTAACATCTAGTCTTTAGAAATATAGCTCCAAAATATAGCTACTATGCATTTCCTTAAGAAAGTTAAGTTATTCATTTGTGATACATATAAGAAATGTAAGCTTTACTTATATTTTTGTTTGCTTCTGTATCATGCTTTTCAGATTATCTAATTGTTGTCATTCTCAACCTCTGGTCATACAAGAATCATCAATCAAAATGAATGTATGCATCTCTGGTAGTAACAATCCCTTTTAGTAAATATGGTCACTGTAACCTATATTTCATATGACCACTTAGGTTTTTATACCATGCATGCCTACAATGATGGGTTACTGAATGTATTTCTATATGATAATGCATTTTTACAATGGCTGCTGGAGAAAAAAGATCTATTGTATATCACTGTTGTTTATATTTTATTTTGATTAGGAGTTGTATAATTGGCATGCATGCATCCACCTGTAACATTTTAAAGGTTTATTGCAGAAGGTCTAAAATTATCCATTGGTTCATTTATGTTGGATGACAAGCTGGTGTTCATCATACACTAGTCTTACATATATGTTGGATGACAAGCTGGTGTTCGTCATACACTAGTCTTACATATGAGTCATGATGATTAGATGCAATAGTCAAAATTTACCCCCACCCTCTGAAAGATTTCCTGGACAAAAAAAATTGGCCAGTTGATTTTTCCCCTGCAGGGAAAGAATGAGACAGCAAATCTGTCCCCTTTCAGCTAAATGTTTTTCTCCTTAGGAAAAAATTGGCTAGGTGATTCTTTCTCCCCTTCCAAAACAGCTGGCTAGCTAATTCTTTCACCTCCATCGTTATGCCTTTTAACATGCAAAAAATATAAATGAAAAATGAAAATTTAAAAAAATAGATACTAACTTATTTTGTGAATTTTATAAGAACTGCAAATGAATATTTGTTTTTAAAACCAACCATATTTAATTAAATTTCCAGTTTAGAAGTTATCATACATGCATTAAGAACAAAATATATAAATGCCCTTTTGTCACCAAGTGGGTTTATATATTGTTCTTACTTTGTTTGGAAATTTATATAAAATTAGAATATAAAATGAGGACATGTAACTATTTCAAGTTCTCGCTTATAAGAAATTTGATTGTTCCCAGGGTTTAATTTTGAAAAGTTAATTGATCTTCCTGTCTTTCACAATCTTCTCTCATTTTCTCTCTTTCTCTTCCACTCTTCCTTTCTCTCCTTCATTCTCTTCCTTTCTTTCTCTCTCTATTTGTCTCTGCTCTTTATCTTCCACTATCTCTTCCTGTCTTCATTTTTCTTTTATTCTTGCTCATCCCTCTTCTTTTCCTCCTTGTCAATCTCTCTTCCTTTCTGTCTTCTACTCTGTCTTCTTCTGTCTCTCTCTACCTCTCTCTCTGTCTCTTTCCTCCTTCTCCTCTTTCTTCTTCTCTGCATCTTTTTACCTCTCTTTTCCTCTAATTGTATTCCCTTGCATAAAATTGTATGTTTTCTCTCTTCTTCTTAATCTTTGTGCACCTCTCTCTCTCTCTCTCTCTCTCTCTCTCTCTCTCTCTCTCTCTCTCTCTCTCTCTCTCTCTCTCTCTCTCTCTCTCTCTCTTTTCTTCCTGTCTTTTTATTTTTTTATTTCTTTGTCTCCCTCTTGTGTTCCACTTGCTTAATCTGTTTTTATTTCTCTCTTCTGTCTTCCTCTCTTATCCTATATCGGTCTCTCTCTCTCTCTCTCTCTCTCTCTCTCTCTCTCTCTCTCTCTCTCTCTCTCTCTCTCTCTCTCTCTCTCTCTCTCTCTCTCTCTCTCTCTCTCTCTCTCTCTCATCAACTGCAAATTGTATGATGTGATGGTAATTGTATGTTCTGAACTATAAGCTTTGCAATTTCAATAAGTGAAGACAACTACAAAATTTGCTGCAATAGTATTGTCAGGCATATGCACTCCACAATGGTTACTAAATTGTTTAGCAACAACAACAATATAAAAAAGTATTATCAGGACAGTCATATAGAGTCAAGTACTTTGTGGACAGCTAATGCCAAGATTATGAGTGCAACATCACAGTTGTGTACTGACATTTATTTGGCAACATGTGAGATTATGTTACTTCCTACCTAGAACATATTTTGTATTTTTTCTGATTTTTTTGAAAATGTGGTACACATGACTGAAAATGTGTCTGTTGTGACTAGATAACTCATACCACTGTCTAGTTCCAGCTGAGTTATCTCTCTTAAATGCGATGGAATACCTGTTTCTTTCATGGTCAAATTGACAATCTAACACTACTCTCTAGAAAAAAATGTGTTACATGCATGCACTATTAAGATAGAAAATATATTTATTTCAATAAACATTAGCATTAAGGTCTATGGAAAAACAATTGGTACCATGATACCTAAAGGTAATACCAATTTCAAATTGTATCCATAGTAACGAGCATACTTAGGCACCATTTTTAAATTGTCATAGTGTCATTTGGTAAAACAATGGATATTGAGAAGTTTTGGTCATATATTGAAAGACATTTACATAGAAAATGTATACAATCTTCAGAAAAAAATCACATGCTGGCTTTGGAGGGGGACATTTGATAAAGATGGCTATGGCAGACAGAGAGTTATATGGCCAGATGGCTTAGTATCAGTGGAGTCAGCTCATATATTGTCATACATGCAATAAAATAATTTATTTAAACATAATATACCACATATGGATGATTATGGTCACCTATTAGATATTTCACATATAAATTGTCATAATAAATCATATATAAATAGTAAACATCTAGTTCTAGAACAACATGCTGTAAACCAGGATAGAGAACACTGTAGGGCTAAAGGAAGTTGCTCCTGTTGTCACAGACTGCTTTGTGTCATATAGGAAATGCTGGATTAAGTGATCTTTGTTAATTTATTATATATATGGTCTTCATTTTCCCTTTTCTTTTTTCTCATATCCAACATATTTTCTCTTGAATGATCTCTTTACAAATTTTGTTTGAAACCTTTTTGAATCCCCTTTGTGGAAGTGGCAGGAATACTGGCAGACAAGAGTAATTTCCTTAGCATGCATTTCCCATGGACACTAGAGTCAGCTGCACTTGTAGCCCTCTATTTATATTGGCTGCTTTGCATCCAGGATTTTGATTATAAACTTCGTCACAGAGATTGAACATTTCTGATTTACATTTTGCCCATTTCCTCCAACCAAGGCCCCATTGTTCCTGAGACTGATTGTTGGTCCCATTGCAAAAAAAACCAAACACTTTGGGGATATTTGCATATGTTCCCGGAAGATGGTGTTCCACATTACTTCATTTTGGTGCACATTTATAATGTGATTATTGGATTACTCCTCATTTCTGACATAATTTTTTAAAAGAACTACCATCAGGCTCTCTGCTATACTTATAAAGAGATTAATGTATAGATCTCTGATTATGTAAGCACTCTCATTCTGATATTGTAGTGTTCTTTAATTTAATGCATAAAACTTAAATCAGTTTATGTGAACTGACTTGTATAACATGGAGAATTAAGATATAGAAAGAAAAGTATTACATGTGTATAGGTGTCTCAGTCAGTTATCTCCCTTCATAGAACATATCTTTTCAATAAATGAAAAGCTAAATCTTCAGTACTTTTTCTGTCAATATCCAGAAGATTAATAATACACTAATTAATTATGGAAATTACAGTAAAATTGCCTTCATACTTAATCATTGCAAAGCTTACTGTTAGTTTTTTGTGTTTTAAATTATTGCTTTCACTTGTGTAATTGAAGTCATTTAATATTAACTTAATGTGTAGAACCAATACAAATTGCATGTGTTTGTATGCTTTAAATTATTTACTCTTTTTTTTCAGATGCATACCGGCACTTTTCTATTTATTATTCTGATTCTGATCTTGTTCGTAACAGCACTGGTGTCAAAGTGGTTGCCTTGTGATGGTTTTGTACAGCCTTCACATACTGATCCAATGTAAGTCTAATAAACTTTCTATTCTCTGTTTTCTGTTCATATTTGTTTTCATATGTGATTCCTTTATTATAAGGTACACATTTCTGTTGGAAACACACTGTCCTCCTGTTTTTAACTCCCTTGGAATTGCTAGACTTAATAGCAATTCTTGGCATTTTCCTGATGTTGATTCCCCATAATTATTCAGAAATACAATACAAAGTTTTTACAAGTTGTATGGTACAAGGTATGATCACAGAGTGGATCATTACATGAATATTAGTCACTATTTAAAGGAGGACAGTTTAATGTTTATGTTACTGAAGGGATGGGGGAGGCTGAACTGTGTGAAAGGATTGGGGTAATTGACCCCAAGGTGTTGATAGTCTAGACGTTCTCTTCAGATTGAGCCATATCACCTGTCCCTGATGTTAAGTTCTGTGTTATGAAACAAACATAAAGTCCTTTATTTTAGATCAAAATGCCCTTTTAAAATTAGAAAGGGTACATACTAACGAGCATTTACCTTTGTCCTTGCTATTACATAATATGACATAATGTAGTTTATCCAATATCGCCAAAGTGAAGTTAGATAAGCACTGATATGAATAAGACACAACCCATATGTGAAAGAATTCATTTTATTTCAAAAGATGAATTTTCTAGTAAAGCAAAAGTATGAAAACAAGCATTCAAACAGCTCAATAACATTTATATAAACATTCATATAAGACATAGCATAATACCTCATAAAATTGTTTTTGACAAGCAAGACTAAATATATTTGTTACTTATACAGTCCTGAACTGTTTCACACATTATTGGACAAATTAAGGTTTGCACAAGTCAAGGTGGGTGGAGCTTAAGGTGTTGGGAACATTGCATTCAGAAATAAACAACAACACTAGCTGTGATTGGTGCTAAATGTAAGAGTTTTACTTTCTGTTAGGCTTTTAAAAAAGTTGAGCCTCTTGGCAATATGTAAGATTATGTTAATTCCTACCTAGATCATATTTTGTATTTTTTCTGATTTTTTCGAAAATGTGGTACACATGACTGAAAATGTGTCTGTTGTGACTTAAGATAACTCATACCCCTGTCTAGTTCCAGCAGAGTTATCTCTCTTAAATGCAATGGAGTACCTGGTTCTTTCATCGTCACATTGACAATCTAACACTGCTCTCTAGAAGAAAAAAAAATGTGTGACACGTATGCACAATTAGGATAGAAAAATTATATTTTCCCAAACATTAGCATTGGAAAAACAATTGGTACCATGATACCATTACAATCAGCTAGACGATTCTACCCCTCTTCCCGATTTGTTAAAGTATCCATTATATTTTGATATTTCACTTTAATGAAAAGAAATTAATTTGTTGAAGGGGGAAAAGAATGAGATAGCTGATTCTGAGTGGAGTGGGAATAACTAGAGGAGAAGACAAGAAATAATTAAGGTGTGGTTAAACCATCTCTGAAAATTGTCCATTATCAAAAGGAAAGTGGAATACGCTAAGAAATTTTTTTTACAGATTGATGTTGTATTATAATTAAATAAAAGAATTTTTAGAAATGATTTATATATGATTATAATTTCTGCACATTGCAAGATCAGCACTTTAACTTTGGGCATTTAGTAATATAAAATTTGTTTTACAATACTCACTATCTTATACTAAGCAATACATCATCCAACAAAGCATCACTGATAATCCAATCAGGATAGTTTCAACAGCTCAAATTCATCACCATTAATATTAAAAGACAGAGTAATAGACCATGTGATCCAACTCCAAAATCAATTATACGCCTGTACAGAATTTCATTTAACTACAGCATGGCTTAAGAGTTTGAATATTGTATGCTCACCTAGCAAATGCCAGCGTAATAGCTCTTAATTTAGCCTTAATAGCTCTTAATTTAGCCAGGAAGAAATACAGTTTAAGAATGTCATCAGAGTATGATTTTCTTGAAGAAGATGATGTAGAGAATGATGACGAGACTGTAAAGGTTGGTGTGACAGGAGTGTAAGTACATTTGATACTGTTTAAATGAATGATATAGACAACAGAATTTCTCAAAATGTATCAGTTAGAATATTTCATGACTAAATACATTTACATAATAAATGGAAATTACTAAACTAAGTTCTATATTTCTAACTGAATTAATTTTGAAAGAAAAGTTTTTTTTTTACATATGTGTCATAGAAAAAAGCAAATTAAAGAAAACATGTTTGTTCATTTTGAAATTTTAATTTTCTGCAAAAGAGAATTATAATTCCAGCATAGATACACAATGAAACAATACAATAATCAAACAACCAGCCAGATTCGTTTGCACTGTAGTGGGTCAATTCAGCTCTATAAAAACATTTCCAATTGATACAAGATCCATAATATGTTAGTAAAATTAGCAGGGTTCTTCCACAGAACTGATAGGGTTATGTATTAAGTATGTCTTTTCATTTCTTCTTCTTCTTCTTCTTCTTCTTCTTCTTCTTCTTCTTCTTCTTCTTCTTCTTCTTCTTAATAATAATAATAATAATAATAATAATAATAATAATAATAATAATAATAATAATAATAATAATAATAATAATAATAATAATAATAATAATAATAATAATAATTGTGCTGTAAAGAGTAAAGAAAAAGGAACATTTCTAAAGCTGTTATTAATTGACACATTAAAATATATCATTTTTGTAGGGTCTTATAGCCATTGTAACTACACAAATGATCTGCACTCCTTCAGCACATGAAAAGGAAAGATTTGCATAAATCTACATGGCATATATATTGATGCTTATGTAAAAGTGAAATGTAAGTATAAACACATTTTTCTTTCTCTTTTTTCACTACGTGTATATAAATTTCACCAAGATTTTACAAATGAATTATACAGACTTTTTTTTATCAAGGCAATATTGACATCTTTGTTCTTTCCAATCTCTATGTTCTCTTATTTATTTTACACCTCTTGGTTTAAGCTTTGAACAGGAAGCAGGGATGCATTTATATCCCAGATACAAAATATTCATCATAAAACATACAAAAGGATTTGTATCACAATACACTATATTAAGCAAGTAACATACAAAAGCATTTGTATCATAAAACACTACATTAATCAAGCAACATACAAAAGCATTTGTATCACATATGCAAAACATTAATCAAACGACATAAAAATACAAGTATCACATATACACTACACCAATCAGACAACATAAAAAACCATTTGTAACACAGATATACTATACTGATTAGACAAAATACAAAACCATACATTTTGTTTTCTAGCTGTCTTTTTTATTTTGTTTTTCACTGCAAATGCATTTTCATTTAAACCTTAATCTTAAATTAACACTAAAAAAACTATGGTCAATTTTTGAAAAGAATTACTATATGGAGATACCATAAACTATATATCTATACAATCAAAGAAATAAAGCATACTTCAATTATATATATATATATATATATATATATATATATATATATATATATATATATATATATATATATATATATATATATATATATATACTAAGATGCAGACTGAAAAAAGAACTTTGATCTCATTATATTTTGAAAATAAATACATGTACTAGGGACAAAGAATAAAAAACACGAACATATCTTTTCATCATTTTTAATTGAGTAATTTCCATCTTAAATAAACAGCAAAAACAAATATGACTGAAAATCGGATGGTCCTAATATGAACATCATACAGCATTAATATAACAATACAGCAAATGCAGATAACATGCACAGGACAAGAGGATAGATCCTTGGACAGGATCACAGAACAGTAGGGACAATGACAGGGAAACCAGCTAAAGACTTCAGTGTGGGCAGAGGGAAGTGCATATCATCAGAAAAAGTACACTTTTTTGACAATGAGGGGAAGAAAACTGAGGTATCTCCTCTGTCAGGATCCTTTTTGTAAGAATATGACCCACCAAAATTGAAATATAAATTATTAAAAAATTATAGAATAACAGAAAACAAAATTAATTATCTTTATCACATAGTCGGTACACTTTGCCTATAGTGTGCACAGTTTCGTATTTTTTATATAACATGTGAACATATCACTTTACATAATTCAGTGTGGTCCCAATAAGCTCATGATATTAGTGAGCAGTATTCTCTTTACTGAGAATACTATTTAAAACTTAAGTTTTAAAACAATGTTCTGGAACTTTTTGTTTGCATTGAAAATTTTTGGCCTACATTTTTTGAATCAACTCGCAAAAGGGAACTGGGGACAAATGGTCTCATTAACTTGCAGGAGTAAATAAACTCAGCTCTGTTCACAGAAGAATGCAAACATAAACCTCTCCAAACTGATAGAAGTTTATCCAACCACTTCATATTATTATGTATATGTAATTTAATTATTTGCTTGTTTGTTGTAATTGTTTTAATTTTATTCTATTACATATTATTTCAGTGATAATTTTATCTACTGGATTTGATCTTTCATTTGACATTCAGTTCAGTTTTGCTTTACCTGATCAACAGCCAGTAGTTTGTAACATTGTATTTTTTGCAGACCTAGATTCATAACCAGTGTTAGATTTTGAGTAAACAACTTTCTTTTATTATTCATATCTAGAGTAAAAAAATCATTGATTTTATCTAACGATATAATAGAGTACTTGATTTTAGGCAAGTAATATTTTTACATTGTACTGGGAAAATGATCACGTGACATTGATCCGGGAATTTGTTTTGTGTCCTAATATACTATATAGTTGTTTTCTTGAGAAGAATTAGCCAGTTGTGCTTTAGACCTCTGAAACTCAAATGTGTTTTGTTGTAATTATTTCACATTTTGTTTGAAATCTTTATTGAAATCAACTGGCTTTTTACCATGTCATCGAAAGTAGAAATATTTCTTTCAAATCCTACTCAGGAACAGTTGGATTGTTCGAAAAGAGTGAAATTGCTTCAATGTGCCAAAAATATGATTTTTTTTAAGACAAAATGTTCTTTAAAGAAGCAAGAAATTTAAATCATTTTGATTCAGTATTTGTTAGAAAAACTCTGTCATTGCCGGTCCCAAACTTGGATTAAAAATGGGAAGGGTTGGACGAGGGGATCCCCGTAAAATGTCAAACCTACAAAAACGCAAACTGACAAAAATGCAAGATGAAGAGGAACTGAGGAATCGATGGGTGGAGCACTTCGAAGAACTACTAAACAGACCAGCTTCTCAAAAACCACCAGATATCCATCTGGCTGACAGCGACATGCAGATTAACTGCAGCATACCAACCAAATGAGAAATCCGCACAGCCATTCAAACTCAGAAATGGCAAATCGGCAGGACCAGACAGTATTTTAGCAGAGGCACTGAAAGCAAACGTAAAGTCCAGCGTGAAGATGTTCTACCGACCCTTCAGCTGAATCTGGGAAGTAGAAAAAGTCAGTAGAATCCTACCGAACAAGACAAAAGACGCTGTCGACCCACTGCTCTGAGACCAACAGGCTGGTCTTCGCAAAAAATAGACAATGCACTGATCAGATATCAACATTGCGCATAAACTTGGAACAGTCACTGGAATTGAACTTGCTGATTTATGTCAACTTCATCAATAAAGAAAAGGCCTTGGACGGCATAGATAGACAGAACCTCTGACATCATTACAAAAACTTCATCAAGCACTGATCTTACTATAAATAAAGGAAAGAACAAGATCCTGAAGGTCAATACAGCAAACTTTACACCCAACAAGCTGTAAGGTGTGAAGTTGGAAGAGATGGAGATCTTCACCTACTTTGGCAGCACAGTTGACAAAGAGGGTGGAACTGATGCTTATATTAAGACCCGTATCGGCAAGGCAAAAACAGCATTCTGTACATAGTACGATGAGATTTGGCTCGAGCAAATCCTTGCCAAATGTCATTGTATATATTCTATTGCAATTCGATTGGTAATGTCTGAACATTATTTTTCAAATGGGGTTTAAAACTTGACTAGGGGTGGTTTAACGTTTGACCACGTAGCTGGTTTCCGACACGATATCGTTTGCCCATTTAAATTACGAGATCCCACTAGAGGTAGGTAGTGACAATCTGGAGACCATCGAACATGTTCCAAGTAAGTGCAATCTTTTTTCCTCCCACTTGTGAAGTGACACACCAAATTTGATACATTTGACTTTATCCCCTTCGCCCAAGTAGATAAATCCATCTGTAGCTAATTGTTCGGGGATAAGTCCTCCCAGATATTTTGGCCAGTTACCTCGTAGGGTCATGAATCGACCTTCATAGTCACAATATTCTGGCAAACGCACAGGGAACGAATATTCGTATTTCACAAGTTCATTTATATGAGGGTACAATGAAATATGTAGAAACCTCATTTATACATGACATCCGTAGGGTGGTAGCCGTATGGTTTCATTAGGATGACATCCACTATGAAAACCAGCAAAGTGAAAAGGAGTACGATAATGAGTGGCATCACTTTCGCATCCATCAGGTTTGACGCGCATGACATCAATATTCATGGCAGGTATAGTCGTAGCAAAATTTCAATGATGTGGTAATGAATCGCTATGGGCATTGCGTACCGCATAGCTGCTATCACAAAACAAAGCATTGCACTCAAGTTTGCTCTTGCTTGATAATTGCCGTGTTAAAGGATTCATCTTTCTTGCTTAGCGTTTGTAGTAGCAATAAACTATCGGTCTTGGACGTTGTCCCTTTTATATGCTGATCGATATCAGTGTGTCTGTACGGAAAAGTGAAATGGTAAGAAATCCGCACTCGCTGCGTACGTGTTGGCAGTAGTTTTAAATTTTCTGGAGTAACGTTTGTCGGTCTCTCAAATGTGATAGTACTTTTCAGGGTTTCCTGATAGAAATGGAATTTGACTGAGTGTAGACTCTCTCGCATTAGATTCTGGCTCACTCATCTCTTCTTCCAAATCGCTGACATGAATTTGAGTCAAGAGATCAGCTACTGTCGAGGCGATAAATCACGTTTTTGCCTCTTAATTTCTTCTCCTTTATTTACAAAATGATGCGATTGTTTCATTTTGACTGCAGAAAGTCAAATAAGTAGATTGGAAACACCACGAACTCCTATATATCCATGTTAGACGTAGTGCATATATAAAGATCTGATGACTTCCCTTTCAGTATTCATTTCACTCTCAAACCTACCAGCACGATGAAAGAACCCACACAGATCGAACATCGGATTAGATCTTGGCGAGGTGTCATACGAAAGTTTTCTTCAGACAAGCCGTCGGACTCCTCTCCCTTTTTTTGAGATAAAAGTCAAAATACTTGCGATATCTGTCTGAAGGAAGGACATTGGGCTGCAAAATATCCAGATCGTCAACAAAAAACAAAACAACAAGACCAGTGTCAAAAGTTATGATACCTGTTATCATTGTAAAGAGAAAGGCCATTTGTCTTCAGAGTGCCATAATAAACAATAGCAACAGGAGGAGTAGAAACAAGAGAAAGAGGTGCCCTCGGCAAAGAAGGACACGTTGAGAAAGATAATACAGAAAAGAAAAGAAGACGAGAGTGTTGTGTTGTGTTGTGTTGTGTTGTGTTGTGTTGTGTTGTGTTGTGTTGTGTTGTGTTGTGTTGTGTTGTGTTGTGTTGTGTTGTGTTGTGTTGTGTTGTGTTGTGTTGTGTTGTGTTGTGTTGTGTTGTGTTGTGTTGTGTTGTGTTGTGTTGTGTTGTGTTGTGATATTGAATTGTAAATATTTGTACCAGAATAGACCAGACTGAAAATGTGTCTCTTGGTTTTGATTGTTTAGGGTTTACACTCATGGATTTACAACACGTATATTATTGAGCAAACACGGGATTTTGAGCTTTCATTGATTTTGGCAAAATGAATAGTATGTCTTTTCGAGAGAAGTAAGTGTCCCTGAAAACGACCGATGGCTGATTGTTTTATTCAAAAATCAAACTACTTAGGAATGAAAAGCTATCTGTTTTACCTGCCTTAAGCCTTTGCCACAGCCAATATCTACTTGTGGACTTGCTCCTCTCAATGATTAGGGAAAAAATCAATAGGGTTGGTATCTTTGGTGAAGTAACAGGGTTAGGCTCTTTGGATCCGAAAGGTCTTTTACTCTTGGGTCGTAATAAAGAAGAATGATATATTTGTTTCGGAGTTCTTAACTCAGTCAATGTATCAAGGAATACCGTTATCTTATGGCGTTAACTGTTCTCATTCTCTCCTAGTCTTTGCTTCATCTCTACTATTTCTTTTTGCCGTTTACTTCTTGCCTCTTCTTCTTCTTCTTGCTCTTGCAGTTCAACGAGAAATGTTTTGTTCTGCCTCTTTCCGCTGTTGTAAACATTTCTGTAATTATTCTTTATTTCGTTGTTTAAAATCGTCGACGTGCAGTAACAAAAAATGAGAGTGGCGAAGTCCTACCTTGTGGATATGGTACTAACATGAGTCTATATGTGTTACTAGAGCAGCCGGGTGTGATTCACACCCGGCTCTTTGTTAGCCTAATATTAAACATTTTGAACATGTTTGTTGATATATTATGAAATGAATAGAGCAGTCCTCTTATTTATTGTTGGAATTATTGCAAATCATTGTAGAAATAGTGGTAAAATCTTGTTTACCTTTCTTATCCGATATTTTTGTTTTGATCGTCCGCCATATTAGTTCAAATAATGCCTACTTCCGTTCTCAGCATCGTTTGTTTGTGTGCCATATAAGGACGTAATGCCTTATTTGGAACCGTAAACAGATAGTAGTAAAAAAAATGTTACGGCTTAAATAGGAAATTCTGAGCATTAAAAGTAAATACGGTTTACCTGTGTCTTTGAAATTCCACCAAGAAGCAATTATTTTCTCAACAAAACTGTATTCCGCAATTTATGCAAGTATCCATCTTCTCGCGTTATGTCATTCAACAACTAATACCATAGCGTAGAATATCCATATATAGACTGGCAAGCTTTATGTCGAAAAGGGGTCACGGCGTCATCTGTCATGGTGGACACGGTGAGGTTAGCATAACTAAGGTGGCTCTCTACAGTTTCGTATTTAGCAAAGGGTTAGAATTTCAAGAAAAAGAGATTCCCGGGTTTCCTCACTAGGCATACTGGCTATTTAAAAGAGACTTTATATATTTTAGGTATTGTTCAAAGAACCTTTAATCCCCTTGATTTTGATGTATGATAGATGGATGTAATATGGGTTAGAGAGTATACAACTTGGCCTTACTCCAGATGTTCATCTTTCAAAAAAGTGCTACCTCTACTTGCTTATTTTCACTTCTCAAACTTCAGAGGTAAATTTAAAAAATAGAGCCGATGACTTTTTTTTTTACATTTTATGTAATTGGCAATTCATTCATTGCACTTTTAGAATCTGGTATTGTCTAGTTTGGCAAAATTCATTTTCCATATTTTAATAGCTGCCAAGAAAAGTGTACTTTAGAAAAATTCAGGTTGATTTTTGGAGCACAAGGGAGCAGTCATTTTAGTTAGCACTGTCCTAAGATCATTTAAAATTTTCAAAAGTACAATATCCAAAGAAATCTCATCCACATTACATGAAAGTAGTATATAGGTATGCCAACATTCTCTCCGCTATGCATGTTTAAAATGCAAACAACTTCACCTTACATACATCACTCTCTCAAAAGTACATAATAACTGGTGAGCGCCAATGCCAATATATTTTAACGTGTAAGGGTTTAATAAATTCAAAATAAGCAAAACTTCTTTGACAAAATGATTATACTTATTTAGTAGATTTCTAAACTATTTGTGTTTCTGACTTAAGTGAGGATATTTTTTGCTAGATTACATGATATGGGATCAGTTCGTAGCCTCAACCACAACAAAACAAGTTGAGGCTACGACATCGTAGCTACACTTCCTTAACAAGGTAAAGGAACCAGTTTGAAGTTGTAATGCATAAGGAGGGGTGTGCTAGCCTTCTTCACAAAGATATGGAGCAGAAGACAGAAAGAATGGAAACGTGGAAATAGGAATGTAAACATCTCCTTAAAAATGAAAAGAAGACCAAAATCCAAAAATTAAGATATACAAACATTTTATTCAAAATATGACATTTAGAAAATATTAGCAGAGACATAAGGGAGGAAAACAAATGAATACATTATAACTTTTGGAGAAAGAGGGCACTTCAAGAACCTATTAGCTTATTAGCTTGGGACCCCCAAGGGTGTTCTCACATAAAAAGTATGAAGAAGGTTGCTCATGAGAAATGCATGAAATAGAAAAAAAGACTGTCTTGTATACATTCTCATTGAGATGTAGAAAAAATGTAGGCAAAATACATTAACCATCCAAACGAGTGGATGTATTTCTGAACCGAACCAATAACAATAGAGCTGGTTAAGCACAACTCGTTTATTAATCACGTTCATATATTTTTTTAGACGTAAACCTTTTCTATATCTGTTCATGAGTCTAGTTACTTGCTAGCCGACATTTCCAACGTATTTCTTATAATTATTTTATAAATAATTGACAACCAATGTTTCACCATAGCATTATAGGGTGAATCGTATCATAATGCATCTTAAATGGTTCCTAGTTATTACTGCTAATGAAATAAATATTTTTATTAATGAAAGACATGTGCGAATATCTGGATCTATTATATTGATGCACCTTGAGGTTTAAGGGTTTTAGCTTTGCATGATTATAGCAATTAAGGTAAGTGCATACAATGATTTTCATGGTCTTTTGTGGGTCTTTAATGGTAATGCCACTAGCTCTTAACAGTTGTACGGTTTTGAAAACAAATGGGTGTCTAGCCATTTTTCAAGCCCAGTTTTGCCTCATTTTAATAGAAAAAAACCCAATAATTTATCTCTACTCATACATATTTCTCATAATTTTTCATAGAGATTATTTTTTTTAAAAAAAAAAAAAACGAACACATCATGAATCATGACCCTTAAGTGAGCTAAATATTTTTATATTACTTTTCGTGATCACATGCGCGGGGTTATTTTTATTAAAAAATTTACCTGCATCCTTGTAAGCTCTAATATACTAAATTATCAATAATCCCGAAACGGAGAAAGTATACTGTTTATTTTCTCAATATATTTATTGGGAACTTCGCCGTAACGTCATAAGGCATGATCACGTGGGGAGTCTCTAGTCTGGTTGGCAGAAAGACCATATGCTTACTCTACATTCGACTGAATACGCTTGTTTACAAGAATATATTGCATAGTACGGAAACGAGGTTAGCCAAGTTTCCGTTTGACGAAAATTTATGCGAGTGGCATATTATTGATACAGCATTCATACTGACAACTATTTTATTTATACCACATGCCAAAACACATATTTGCCCTTTGAACGGAAAGCAGAAACGATTGCAATGAAATAGTTTTTTCTGTCAAATTCATTTCGAAAACGAGGATAAGTTATACTAATGCATCATTAATTTATAGGCTTAGAATTAAAAGCATACAGTTTTTACATTTTTATATAAATGTTTATATATGCATATTATTGCACATAATTTGATATGTCAATAGTATACCAATGGTATATCAGTTTGCTTGATACAAAAACTGTAAAAGCAAATAGAGCTTTTTCCTTCGTTGCCATGATGGTTTTGACAACCAGAGCTCTGCCAACGCTTAGTTGTGACGTCATACAGTGAATCTCTGAAGTTCCCTATATAACCCTAAAGATCGCGCTACGATATTCACATTTTTGTCAGATACCATCTTAAGTTCCTACGAAACTCTTCCGCTGTCTCAACAGAAGTATAATTTGCACAGTAGCAGATTCCAGTAATAAGTCTACCACGCAGGGTTTCAGACAGGGTGAAGAAAATTGGCATGTCATCAACAAGAATACTGTTCAGCGCACATATGTCGGTCAGAATATAATCTCCAGCTTGCTCTTCATGAATGGCAGCATCTAGCTTGCCAACGTTTGAAATGCATAATACGAATGGTGATTTGCCTGTTGTGATGAGGTTGGAATGATGTATCAAACTATCCCGTACTTCGTTATTTAATGTTCTCAAAAAATAACCAGATATAGTTGCTTCTTTAATCTGAGATGTACAGTCTTTTGATAGTTTCCAAAAGTTGTACTTGTCAATGCATTGATTTGACATTGGAAATTTGATCAGTAGAGGAACATGAAGTGAAGCAACTCCTGGATACGGCGCACCTTGTAATGCTGATAAAAAACTATCAGGAATGTAACGTCGCATGTCTACCATGAGTTCGACAGGGATGTCTACTTGGATACTGTTTGTTCCTGATTTGTATACCAGGTCGACCAGCGAGGCACAACAAGCAGATATCAAAGCACCAGAAACTGTAACGTTATTTTGTTTGCATTTATGAAAGAAGGACTGTGTTTCAGTTTCGTCTAATTGAATTATTAGGTCCTTTGGTTTTTGATTCTTGGATGACAGTTGTCCAATTTCATTCGCATATTTTAGTGTATAGTCTCTCAAAATAGTTGAAGGCACTTCCTCGTTTAGAATACTAGGTGATGGTGTGTCTTTATTGCTTCGTACATTTATATATTTGCTGTATTCTATTACATTATCGATTGGTGGCATCAATGGCAGAGACTTCACGGACCTAAAATTAAAACCCGATCTAACTTTGTCGATATACATAATAAAATCTCCAAATAGCCACGGTATATAGGTTCCATCAACAAGTCCATGATGCCAGCAGAACACAAATACAAAATGATATTTCATTACTCCTTTGCCCAACGAATCCAAAGTTTGATCCTGGAAATATCCCCCTGATACACACCTTAGCAGCCTACATCGCCACAAAGGTCCTCTCTCAGGATCGAATCTATTCATCTCCTCCTCTTCCATAACTGTTATCCAGTCTTCAGCATCTACTGTTCGAAAGTCAACCTCTAAGAACTTCATTTCTCTAAAGCATAAAACTGAATAGTTTTCTTGTTGTATTGTCATGCGTAGAAGCGGATGCCGAGCAGATAAGCATTTGAGAGCTTCTTCTATTTGAAATGATGTAATAGGTAATCTGGATTGTACATGCATCATCTGCGTTGACATGTCTTTTCCCTTCAGAAATGAGCGGTGGTACATAAGTTCAAGAGCCCCAAGTGGGCGGGAAAGAGTCTCATTGGCCACGCCAGGAGCACAAAAGGGATCTGTATGGTAATGTCGGCTAATTGCTCCGTGACTAGTTTGGCGAACAAAATTAAGCCACATCACATGCAGTCTTTTCATTTTTGCATACACCTGAAATTAAGATGTGATTATGATTTTTAATGTAGCTTTAACAACTTTTCAGTCATATCGCTACGATGTCTGCAGTGTGGCAGTTTATAGTGATGTCTAGCACGAGGGAATCATGCCGCAGACATGTAGCATGATGTCCCACCCAATTACATTATCCTGAAACCAGGCCGACCAGTCCTAACACTAACCTCCTAATGCTGAGCGCAAAGCGAGGAAGCTGTTAGTACCATTTTTGTAAGTCTTTGGTATGACTCGACCGGGGATCGAACCCACGACCTCCCGCATCTGAGACGGACGCTCTAACCACTAGGCCACCAGGGCGGTTAAATTAAGAAGACAAGTAGTGAATATAATGACGTAAATAATGACAGAAAGTTTACATATGGTAATCAGATAAATCTAGAAAGTCTGTGTTGAACAAATAATTATAATTTTATGTATATATCGTCCTTATATTATCATAGTGTAATAAAGTTAGGTTATATGCTCCTTGTATTTGTGTCTCCGTTTATAACTTTGCTAGATATTAGTGATTACTTAGTAACTTTGGGAGATATTTCTCAACTGAGTAATTAGTCACCTTTAAGGAGCATACCTTATAATATGCAGCACTGACTAGACTTTGTGGCATATTCATTAATATCAGAGAGGAATACTTCTTTTGTATTAGGTGTTTGTAAATTTATGGGGCTTGTTTTTGTAATCATTTCGTTGTACGTGTTTTTATGTGTTACTTAATATTGTAAAGCACTTAAAGCTTCTAAAGAGTAGGTTCATGTACTAATCCCATTATATTATTTATTTATTTATTTATTTATTTATTTATTTATTTATTTATTTAGGTGGCGCTCTATAATTTCGTAATTTACATACACGGTTTAGAGTTTTAAAGAAAAAAGCATTTCCCAGGTTTCATCACTGGTTATACTGGCTATTTAAAAATTACCCTTTATACCTTACGTGTCGTTAATGGAACTTTTAATTCCTTTATTTTGATGTCTGAGCGGTGTATTTTGAGTTATAGAGCATACAGACTGGCCTTGTTTAAGATGTGCGGCTATAAAAAGAACTGCTGGCTCCACCTGGTCATTTTCACGTCCTCGACTTCAGAGTTGATAGTTAAAACAAGAAGCCAATAACTATTTTACATTTTATATATTTCGTAAATCATTCATTGCACATTCTGCAACTGGTACATTCTAGTCTGCAAAATTCATCTTCCTTTTTTATTAAGAAGATAGTATATTTTATACTAATTCACGCAGAATTTCTAAATCTATGGTTAAGCCATTTTGGTCTGTTGTGTGCTTAGATCGTGTACAATTTCCATAAGTACAATATCTAATGAATTTTCAGCCACAGTATGTGACAATAATATAGAGATATGATAGCATTCTCTCCATGTTGGAAATGCACAGTTCTTCATTAAACCTGTCACTCTATCAGAAGTTCATAATATTTGTACAGCGCATCTTTATCACCTGAGTTGACCAAGATTCACGGATGTCTTTTGTCTGAGACAGTAAAGACAGCTTTTAATTTTCTGGTCAAAAGTTCACAGTTGACAAATAGAAATGAGGAAGAATAAAATGATGTCCATAAAAATGCTTCATGTTTGTACCGCATGCACTAGCTGTTGTTTTTAGAAGTCTCGCATTTTAGACAAGTCAAAAATCTATTGATCTGGGGTTAAAAGATCAATTGTGAAGTCATAGGGACTCCAAGAAAGCAAAGTTTTTTTGTTTTTTTTTTAAAGAAGGAGCTCAATATCAATGCCACAAACAAAACATGACTTAAAGTGCTGCAAAAATACTCAATATATATGTTGGAAAACGAACAAGAATAAATGCACGATGTACATTGTTAGTTATTATATGTAAACTGTACCTTTAATGCAGTTAACGGTATAAACACCTGTACCGTGGCCTAGTGGTTAGAGCGTCCGCCTCGGATGCGGGAGGTCGTGGGTTTGATCCCCGGCCATGTCATACCAAGGATTTACAAAAATGGTATTTTACAGCTGCCTCACTTGGCGCTCAGCATTTAGAGGTTAGTGTTAGGACTGGTCGGCCTGCTGTCAAGATAATGTGACTGGGTGGGACATCATGCTACATGTCATCGGCATGATGCCCCAGCGCTAGACATTACTATAAATTGCCACATTACAGCAACTTAGTGATATGACAGAAAAATCGTTATAGCTACGTTAAAATCCAAATAACACACACACACACACACACACACACACACACACACACACACAAACACCACCTCAACCACAACCACCCATATCCGATACCAAATCTAAAACGTTATACCATCACCTAAATTTCGTCTTAACATAACTGAAAAGTACAATCGTACCTTAAGTGTATGGATGCGTCTGACCGCCGATGCCATTTCCTGGTAAAATGCAAGTTTATCGTTTCTAAATGATTACTATCGAGGCATAAGCAGGTACCGTATAAAACAAGTGCAGCATACTGCTATATACATCAGTTATCAAGTAAGGAAAGGGAGAGATCTAAGTTATGAGATACCGCTAGTGTACGTGATATATAATGCGAAATTAAACGGATGTCAACAGTTTATTTTGCACAAATTATGGAAAAGGAACGGTTATTTCCTAGTGTTTGCATCATTTGGCAGAGATAGGAGCAGCTAGGATGATGTACAATACACTTGTTCAACATCCTATTTTCAGGAGCAATTATGTACTTCAAAATTTCAAGCAATGACTATGGATAATTGAATAGATATGAAGCTTTCACGCATGCGTGCATGCGTGGTTGTTGTAAGTATATACTATGGGTGAATTTTGGACAACTTTTCAATATGAAATAAATTTGAGAATAGGTGTTTAGAGAAGTGGGGTTTTGAATATTGGGGGTCAAGTTTAGTTTAATAAATACATTGTGAGTAGAATATGAAATAACATTTCTGAACCACTCGAATTTAAAGCAACAAATAGACCATCGGTTCCGTGGACCACAGTGATATTTCATTGCTGGACCTATTGTAAATTTATGTCATTACCATTTCAGTCAAGGGTACAAAAACTTTTATAGACCACTGAAAGAAAAAATACAGTCAAGTCTCTTGACTTTAGTGTACTGATATTTTCGTTCTGGGCTGCTGAAAATTTAAGATTATGCAATCTTAAACCATTCACAATAAATGATAACACTGATAAATTATATAACTTCTAAAACAGTTAGCTAGCAGAACGTACAGTGCTTGAAGTTGGATACTTTGTGACCCGCACAATATAAAATAATTATATTGTTTTAAACAACGTAAATAATGGCACGATGCTGCATCGTAATAAAATGAACCGTTGTAATATACACATTTCTAGAGTTTAACATAACAGCAACAATTTCAATATCAGAGATACCGTGTATATGTTTGTAGGTCTGGATGGAATAAAATATGGCTAACGATAGTCTGTTTCAACATAACATACAATAAAATAAAACTTCTTAATCGTTGATTTTAAACAAAAAAAATTATATCATATAATGTCTTACAAGAGGTGCATATTTTCTGACCCTAATATCGTACTGAGATCAGCACTACCAGATCTGACAGCAATAGGACAAACACAACGATATAGGAAGAAAGATTAAATTACGCGTTTCGTGAGGATAAGAGGACTTCATTGTAGATACTGAAGTATGTAATAGTATATATCACAGAAAATTGAAGGAGACAAATGTTGAAATGAATGAGTTGAGTTTCATTACTCTTAACAATATAAATAAATGAAAAGTAACAGACTACAAGTTGTTGTACAAGACCTAGTTGTTGTTGTTGGGCTTAACGCCATTTTTCAGCACACGATAGGCTATTCATGGCGGCCAGTATTAATGGTGGAAGAAGAAACCGGGAAATCACCGGAAAGAACCACCGACCCACGAGAAGCTACTGGCAAGCTTTCTCACATATCTACATTAGCCGAATCCTAGACTCGAACACACGCAGACAGAGGTGAGATGGCAGTGATCCGTAACGGACAGCGCTTTAGACCACTCGGCCACTCGGGGCCCCGTACAAGACCTAGAAGTGCATACAGGCGGATGAGAATCACAAAGATGTTGATGCAGGCATGATGCCATACAGATTTCTTTTTTCTTCGGATTCACGAAAAGAATGCATAGTGTTAAGCATTTTTAGTTTCTACTATTGGTTGGCTTTTCTTAATGATTATATATTATGTACATTGTTGATATGTTGTCAGCTTTTGTCCAAAATCAATTTATTGGAATATTACTATTAAAATTTATTTTGAAAACAACATAATAATACCTAATATTTCTCTATGATTATAGCTTAAAAATGCCCAAAAAAATATTAGTAAAGGTCAACATGTTTATTTGAATCTCTGTCATTCACTTTTCACTTGGAAATTCTTAAATTTGTTTGACAACTTTGTTTTAGGGAGGAGAATGACCTGCATCTTGGCTCTATCATTGTATCTTAGCATTTGATATCAATATTGTTTAATTGAAAAATTACTGATCATTCTTACCTTAACATCCAAAACAGAATCATTATCAATGTTGTATTCAATTTTTAATCTGGGTGGATTTATTTATTTAAATTATTCATAATGTTCTAATTAATGCTTTTTGGACTAAATCTTTAGACTGGAATTATAGTGAATTTAGTCATAGATATTTCGGGTTATATTACTATGATACATCAAACGACTATTAACATACGACCATATTTCAGGACAATGAAATGTAATTTTGTAATGTATTTGGAAAATCACTGGAATTCAATTGGAACTTTTTAATTTGGACTTGTGGTATAACATTTAGGACTTTTTTGGGATTTAATTCACAGTACTGCATGCTCCTTTATAAACGTTTCGCTTTGTATTCTATCAAAATGAATTATTTGTTGAAGTTTAGAAAATCCTTTAGCTTTGATCATTTTTCTGTTATTTAATTTACGACCATAGAGTGGAAATAATAACAACGATTCATACAAATCCTGGATTATCTATGCATTTTTCTGCAGTCAAACTATTTGCCATCTTCAATTTTAAAGCATCAACAAAACTTTCAATCACAATAAATAACAAATTAATCAAAATTGATTAATTTGGGATGAACCTCAGCACCATCGTGATAAAAAAAAGAACGTTAAACTTTTCATCGCATGTATAAATGCAGATTTTGAAGCTTAAATGCCTTACTCGAGGAGATAGGCAAAGGAATGCCTTCAAGGGCGAGATACACAGAGAAGAGAGATTGCCTTCCAATACGAGATACGCTAAGGGAATGCCTTCTCAAAGGAAATAAGCAACAGAGTGCCTTCCGGAGGACATATAAAAAGGGGTGCTTTCACTGTGGAAATGGTAAAGCGTGTGACTCGTATTCCAAAAGAAGCGGGTTCGATACCTGCTCCACGCCAGCATGGGTAGGCCACCTTTGCGTGTCTTTGAGGAAGTAACTTAGCTCCTTTTAATTCAGCATAATCTGGTCACTATCTTAAAAGTTCATTTAAAACCAAAACAGTCGTGTTTAAACCTGTCAGAATATATCTTTCGTTATGTTTCTTTTGTCTAACCTTTATATTAACCTGTGCATAACAGTTTATGTTTAAAGCCTATGACTAATTCTTGGTATATCAAAGGAATTTTCAGTTTTATATGTTCATAGTCTACTAATGACGGTACATACACATCCGTGTTTGAGAGATTACAATAATAAATATATTATCAACATAGCACACAATAATCACTATTTTAAGGTATTATCCGATAGCGAACATATTATAAACAATAATTATTCTGAGAGATTATTACCCTAGCACAAACATGATATTTACATTGAGTGGTCATTCCGAATAATACTGATGCACTTTTTCATCCCCTTTTCTTAAGAGCATAAAATTGTAGAGCAATGGTGCGAACTACCTATACAGTAAGTGAGCCGATTACCCACATTTTATTTGTCAGTTTAGAAAGACTGTATCTACAATACTAATCAAAGGATACGTACGGACAAGTACTTACCCGTAAGACAAAAACACTTACCCTCTGAGGGTACCAGCTTTGTTTGAGATGAGATGACCATTAATGACAACCGATTCTTGTATATATGTCTAGTCCATCAATTGCTGCTGGACACCCTAACTTAACACAACCTAAAAGGTACAAGTCCCGTGAGCGATAAGTTAACGTAACTTCTAGGTCAATTCACGATTTGGGATCATATAAATACACACCACGTCGAGTAGGAGTAATACTCATTCCATTGGGGTACTCATCTGTAACCATCTTGACGGTAAGCTCGTTTAAGCAGATTTTTTACATTAATCTAGACTGAGTTTAAGCTAGTTTTACAGTGTTATGAAAAATTGGTGCATTATATTTTTTGTATAACTAGATGATATACGATCCTCGAATTATAAGCAAACACCTTATTTTGATATCGTCTCAATTTTGTTGTAAAAAAAAAATATTGCCTGGATATACATACATACTGAAAGATAGACAGTCAACATATAGGTTGAAACGTACATATATACTGGCAGAAAAGTTAAAATATACAGACTGTTAGGCTTACTGCACAGATCGACAGTCCGATAAGTAGACAGACTGACAGACAGACACACATGCATATATCTCCTCTCTCTCTCTTTCAAGAGAGAGAGAGAGAGAGAGAGAGAGAGAGAGAGAGAGAGAGAGAGAGAGAGAGAGAGAGAGAGAGAGGTAACACTTTCCGTTCTCTTTGGTGCGTATTTGTAATTCACTATATTTAATCCTATATACTCTGAGTTTTTGGGCTGGAATCCCGAATCAGAAGTAATTACTAGCTCGCCAGGCAAGCAAGTCTGCTATACACAAGTGCAGACACCACTGAATTTGTATGATCAAATCAAATTTTTGTGATGTGTGCTTTTTCTGATGATGTAGGGAATGGTTCCTGTAGGCAAGGCAATGGGTGTCGTTTACCAGCGCACCAGGGTTCGAACCTGTGTGTGTGAGTGTGTGTGTGTATATATATATATATATATATATATATATATATATATATATATATATATATATATATATATATATATATATATATATATATATATATATATATATATATATGCAAAAAAATAATACAGCCTTAACGATATATCATCTATGATTTTCTCACTTATATCTGAATTCGCTTTTATGGTTACATTGAAAACATTATCTAACCAAGCCAGAGCCAAATCGGCCAATGTTTGGCACCTCCTACAATATTTTGCGAGCTGACCCGATAAATATATGTGAAAACCTGCTTTCATCATCTATTCTTTATCTCCCTATTACTACACATTTGTGTATACCCATAATCCTTTTCCACACGTATGCCGGTTTTTTTTTTTCTTCAGAGTTGATCGTAGCTGTGGGTAATAAGACATGACTGGGCTGCAATCGGAACATTCTCGGGCCCTTCCGCCCATGACTGGAAAACGCCATGTTATGTTAAACTTTCCCAATGCCATATTAAAGACATTTGTTTACTCCCTTGTGCAGCATTTTCTTGTAAAAATTGTCTGCGCTGGCAATACAGACCTGTAATATTCTATAGATGATAAACGTGATCGGAGTTGTAAGGATTGGCTGTGCTTGAATATACATATTTTTTTTTATTTGCCGACTACCACAAGAAATATGGCATATTATTTAGTCTGTGTAGATATTTGTAAATTTATAGGAAAATATTTGTCAATGCTACCGTTTGAACACAACCAGTAGAGGTTGAATTACATAACGATGTGTGGTGAAAACATCATTACATTAAGCTAGCTATATTTGTGTAGTACTGAAATTCATAGTTTCAAAATCCATGAAAACTGATTACAACATACAAAGAAGATTATCAACATGGGTATAGTGTAATTAACATGTACAGCAGTCTAAACTTCCCCTCCCCTAATAGTTTATATGTATTTGCTTACCTATATTTCATAATAAAGCATTCTTTAAAATGTACAAGTAGTCAATTTAATAATTTAACTTCGTGTCAGACAATTATTACGCGTCACATGACTTAGACTTTATTTTGTCTATGCCTCTGTTATATTCGAATGGTATAGTTTAAATACTGCCGATTAAATGATTGAGGTCACTAGTGCTAACGAATTCACATGCCACGGCATGTCACACATTATTATGAATCCTTGGTTTTGAAACATAGGCAGTCAATCAAAGCTACTTGATTGGGGCAGCTAAATTTATTTGAATTTTAATAAGGTTTTATACATGTTGTACTTGGATATAAAGCCCAATATTTGCCAAACCAGGGCATCATTAGAAAGCTTATTATTGAGTTCCTATTAAAACTGTTAATACAAAATATATAAATCTGAGTTGCAGATGGAAGCCAGCACGTGCGACAAGAATGTGTTCCACTGTCGTTGGAGTTTGGGACGGGATGTAATCTGGATGATAGTCACCTTTTATGAGTTGACGGATGCAGTTGTTGTTGTTGTAATGTTTAAGGCCATGTTTCAGCACAAAATAAGATATACATGACGGCCAGTATAAATGGTGGAGGAAGAACCTGGGAAAACACAGGAAAGAACCAACGACCCACAATAACTACTGGCAAGCTTTCTCATGTACCCACCTAGGCAGATCCCGAGACTCAAACCCATGCAGACAGCGATGAGACGGCAGTGATCCGTAACGGTGAGCTCTTTAGACACTCGGCCAATCCTGACCCAACAGACGCATATCACTAGGATAGCTTCACTTTTCTTCATTCCTCTTCCACATTCTTTCAAATAATGCCAAAAGAAAGATTGTCCCCGTAATAGTCGAAATCGCATATTCACATTTTACGTTTCGCCGAAAGTGCGCTTGACTGACTCTTTCATTCAGAACGAGCAGGTACACAGATGTTTATCAGTTGAAAGCAAGTCTTCACGGATATGTAATGGTATTTATTCTCGTTTTTGCAGGATGTATGCGAATATCTTCATAACACATTTGACACTTCACTCAAATGCAATATATACAAATTCTTGGCGTCACTCGGCGTAATATATCGTTTAAACTGGATTGGTTCGTGTGATCGGTAGAGTCAGCCGATTGAAGCAGAGCAAGCACACATTTCCCCCTCCTACCTATTGGTAATGAAACGTAGAGCCACACTTACCGTAATCACTCATTTGATATTTGTAACGCCAAAATCCATTTGCCACAAACTAATTATATTTTGCAAACGCTAACCCATGTATACATGTTCAATATATATATATATATATATATATATATATATATATATATATATATATATATATATATATATATATATATATAAATAAAGAATACAAATCATATGGCGAATAACAACCCTTTCAAGCGTACTGGATCCACCAAGGGATCACGTGTGTCAGGGATTAATTAAAATAGATGCAATAAACTGACGACGAACAGTACGAAACTAGTAACTAACTAGCCTAAGCGCTTTCGACTCTTAATGAGTCTTTTTCAAAGGCAAATACAAAACATATATACGATAAACAAATAAACACAAAAACGTTGGTTTCAATGTTCTAAGGCGGCGTATCCAGTATGATTCCTTTTCCCTCCTGGCTTCCGAACTCCAGCTGTGGTTGTTAGCAATAGCGATAAGTGTTAAATAAACCTTCATAGATCTGACTGGATGACAAAAAAGCTGTACAGAAGTCCGGTCGCAGAACACTTCTCCTCCCCTGGCCACACTTACAGTGATATAACACTTATCGCTATTGCTAACAACAACAGCTGGAGTTCCGAAACCAGGAGGGATAAGGAATCATACTGGATACGCCGCCTTAGAACATTGAAACCAAGCGGTCTAAACCAAGAAGACTAGAAAATGAAGGCTATGCACTAGTAAAATTTAACATTTTCTAAATCTTCTTATTGTCCTTCAATTTATACTGTAAGAATAACCGGTATAGAATCAAATATCCGGGATATAATCTGCGTTACATATGTACAAAAAGTAAAAATAGATGTCGCTTTGGCTTGTAGACTTTTAGGGAATTGTATATACGTTTTCAGTTCCCGCATCTAGTCTATACAAGCTGGTTGTATTTATAGTTTTAGCACATGTGAAGACAGCCATGTAGAGGTTTACAAACACAACGTTTTTGTGTTTATTTGTTTATTGTATATATATATATATATATATATATATATATATATATATATATATATATATATATATATATATATATATATATATATATATATATATATGTGTGTGTGTGTGTGTGTGTGTGTGTGTGTGTGTGTGTGTGTGTGTGTGTGTTTTGTATTTGCCTTTGAAAAAGACTCATTAAGAGCCGAAAGCGCTTAGGCTAAATAGTTACTAGTTTCGTACTGTTCGTCGTCAGTTTTTTGCATATATATATATATATATATATATATATATATATATATATATATATATATATATATATATATATATATATATATATATATATATTAACCCACACCCATTTTTAGAGCGCTAGAGTTCATAATAATTGTTGAAGGAGAGCGTTGAGCAGGCGGGAAAAAAAGACATACACGCTCTTTTATGCATCATGTGTACGTTTATGTTTTGGGAAAAACAAGGATCACTATGTGCAACATTTATCTGAAGCAAATTAACAAATACTGCACATCTCCCATAATCAATAAGAGAAAGTTTAAATGGCTGAAGTCTCATATTTCCTTTGAGCACACGATTCAAATAGCTTTGGGAAAGCATATCACATGAAAAGAAAAAAACAAACTGGTACATTTAATTTCACTAACTCCTCGCAGACGAAATTTTGATTACTTTTAAAAAATAATTGTCGACACTGGTGTGATCTATCTAGTTTGAGTAATGTATTACACATAACAAACACTTGTCTTTAGAATGCTTGTTTGCAGGTTTTTTAATATGAATTTACTAAGGGTGCATGAGCTCATTATATCCAATTAAAAGGGCTACGCGATATCTTGACCAGTCGACATCTTAAAATACACACTTTAGTTGGTGAAGGGGGGGGTCATAAATGTAGAGATTATCAGAGTCAAGAGAAATAATGGTATAAATGAACAACATTCGAGAGAAAAAAAAAACACATTAAAAATGGCTGTTCTGACTGGTAAGAATCTTAAGTTATAGTTTTATTTTCAATATCTTCCTTCATTTAGAATATGAACTACTAGAAGTATCAAATAAAACACAACCAAATCTTTTGCTTGTCCCTTACCATGGTCATTAATGAACGAACCAAGGAAGGTTTGTATCCTGGAAGTCACTTTTACGCATGAAACAAAGAACTTCTATATCTACGAACATTTCTGATTCTGACATAATCTCTCTCTCTCTCTCTCTCTCTCTCTCTCTCTCTCTCTCTCTCTCTCTCTCTCTCTCTCTCTCTCTCTCTCTCTCTCTCTCTCTCTCTCTCAGCTTCAGCACTTCTTGTAAATTCACTAACATTAATTGATCTAATATATAACTCCCATGTGTTTGTAAAAACCGCTTTTGTGTGGCTCATTAAGAGGGCCCTATGCACAATAATAGCACACTACAACGTTGTCGTTTATTCGCATGGGTCTTTTAGATAATGCAGTGTCCAGAAGTCTAAGGTATATTTGTAAATCTGGATTAATTCATACAGTGGACACTGAATATTAGGATCAAGATGACACTAAAATATCTGTAGCATACGATTTAAGTCCGAAAACATCTACTCAGGAAGCCAACATCTTAGTCCGCATTCGTCCGATTGTTACACCGTACAATGTCGGTTATACTAGGCGAATAGTAAACAATGCTACAAAGGAAAAGTATATATATAGTCTACTGTCTACACTGATTAATCAAGTGACATGTTGTAATGGATTTTCTTTGGTGTAACCAATGTGCTTAGTTTTGCACGTATCCTTTATATATAAGGCTGTATGTAGTTTACCTAACATATTTGAAAAAGTGAAGGCTACTATCCAATGTCTCTACAATTCCGGAAAAACTATGGAATTCTTATGGTCACCCTCTCACCTCAACATGAAAGGCAACGATGCAGCCGATCTTGCAGCTAAACAAGGACTTACCAATTCAGATATCACTAAAATCCCCCCCCCAAGTGTATCAGAAATCTATTCAGTCATCAAAACTTTTTGCAACAACCAACGGCAAAACAATTGGAACAACTCCAACAAAGGACTATTCTTATATGGCATCCATCCGACAGTCACTCGGAAGACCATTACCTCCAATACACTCAATAGACATGACTCACTCACTATCAAAAGACTATTAACAGGCCGCACAAAACTACCTACAAGTTTTGAAAAATACCTAAAAACGACAACTCCTCAACAAACCCTATGCCCATACTGTACTGTTCCTAATACATTGGAACATATAATGAACTCCTGTGTTTTCTACTACCAATAAAGACAAGATCTCTACCAATCACTACGGATCATTCAGGCCCCCCCCCAACAGACTTCCCTATCTACTTCAACAAGACAATTAGTCCAAACCAAAAGCTCACCTCCAGATATGTTATACAATTTCTGAAGAAGATCCAGATGTACTTCAAAATATAACTACGAAGAAAATAGACTTTTCTCCAGCAAACCTACGTGCATATGGAAACCATAAGTAACAATTACTCATTAAGCATTCTACATTTCATATACAAAATTATCTAATCCTGATAAAATTATTAACACCTATTGCCTTCACTTACTTTATTTATCCACACCCTCAAATAATCTGGACTTAATACCCGTTCAAATTAATTCCCAACTAAACACTATTCCCTCTTTCTACACTACTAACCTCCTAACAACCCTAATCACTAAACCTTTAACGACCCATTCATCGGACACAGTCAGGCAAACATAAATTATAACATGATTCCTAAATATCCAATACCTTTATCATAACCATAACCTACACCAACTCACTGTAATAAATATTATCTACTATAATTTACAATACTGAAATAACACTAAATTCTTCATAACAAATAGTAATCAACTCAAAACAGATGTACTTTGAATACAAACTTTATTATCTACTACAATTTACAATACTGAAATAACACTAAATACCTCATAACAAATATTAAACAACTCAAAACAGATGTACTTTGAATACAGACTTACCCTTCTCTAAAGAGGGATGGGGCTGTATTCCGGATCGCATCTGTTTACTACTATCATAAATATCCCTACTTCATAATTGCTATTATAATTATCCTAATTAAGGTTATCAAAATAATACTAACAATGAAGGTAGTAACAACAAGCATCACAAACTCAACCAAATACTAACTCACATAGACTAACATAATTATTAATGAAATTAGTAATATACAAATCGTAACATTATCATCTCTCCCCCCTCCCCCACCGGAAAACGTCAACCCAACTCGATGAGTGGGTACCCTCCCGCTAACTTATTCTTTATAATTCCAGATAAGTCAACACAGCGAAGAATCCTCAAAAACACTACCACAATACCTATTAAAACTTTGCACACAAAATTTTCATTATAACTGACAAAGACTGAGACACTGACTTAGGTGTCCATACATTCTTCTTATATGTTTGTCTCCATGTTTGTCCAAAATGGCCATTAAAACAGGTACTATGCCCCATACTAGTCATCCCTGGATGGTATAGACATTCAACGAGCTCTTGTTGAACGATAAAATCTACCATGGTTCTGTATATATGTCGATATGTAATGTATCTCGTCCAAAAAGCATGTTCATGTTAACTAACTGTGGCTATTAAAACAGGTGTTAGGGTATATACTAGCTCAACCTGGGTAGTACAGATATTCAACAAGCACTAGTTGAACGATAATATCTACCATATCAGTCTCTGTATAAATGTCTGTGTCATTGTTGTTAAGTATTATTTATCGATCGATGCAGCTTGTGGGACACATATTACCATATAACGTACTATAATGACAGATAAATACTAACTCTAGTCTAAATGACAAAAACAACACTACTGGTTCTACACAAATGGGCTCCACTCAGGAAGACATCCAAACCTACCAATAGACCATACTTCACATCAAACAAGGCCAACATAAGGAAACATATCCCTAGAGCCAATTCAATCCCAGAACCCATAGAACCCCTTTAAAAATCTTTGGGTACACCTTCAACGTATCCACAGAAATTTCTACATCTTCACTATCTCCCAAAAGGACTTAGCATCTACGTCCTGAAGTCAAGTCCACTAAGAAAAGCACTTACGAAATTGCATACATTTCAATTGAGCCTACCTGGTGGTGCTTGACTCTGCGGCAAACACTTCAACACCATGTTCAAGTCAAGCCAAACAAAACAGTACTACCAACTATCCAATACAGCAATAGCGGCAGCTACGCCCTGGAGCCCAAATCAATCCTAAACACCTTATACCTATCCCCTAACAGGGACCCAGGGCAAATATGCAATGGATCTATGATAACCTCCCGGAATCAACAACAACATACAGTTATAACCAATAATACAACTGTAAAATCAATAAGGGTAATAGGAAGCCCGACCTATCACTATCCCACACCCCTCCGGACAACGTTACTCCTACTCGATGAGAGGGAAGATCTCCTTTATGTTTTGTAAAGTCATCGTCATTCTATGTATGTTGCCATTCCAACAGGTGCTAGGTATCTATACTAGCAAACACCTGGGTAAGATCCGAAAGTATGCAAGCCAGTGCGGAACAACGATTTCTTACCATGGCTTGTATTGTCATTTGTTCACTGTTGTAATGTAAAGTTTTATACATGTTTATTACTACAATATAGAGCTCATCTTGAGCTCTCTTTAGACTGACAATTATATATGGCCCTTGAAAATCCCGACTGGTATTCCATTAATGAAATCAAACAATAACAACTTTGACAATCAAAAAACATAAGGGACACTTACGCCCATTAATTTGATCTACCTTTTGACATTCTTACGCTTAGTATACAAAACACAATACTTTTCATAAAAATAGGAGTATTCACAACTCAGGTTTATTGGACCCGTATGAGATAAACTCATGTTTGGATTCTTAAATATCTTTATAAATATGGTAGTACTTATCCATCAACGACCTTTGCTTGCTGCTGGTGTATTTGGGCAGCCTTAGTGCATACTACGGTGGTTCTACTAAATTTTCCTACAAGAAAGCAGCTACGCCCTGGAGCCAAATCAATCCCCAAATCCCTATAATTCCCCTTACAGAGGCTCTGGGGCAAACACCTACTACATTCTCAACAACAAAACTTAATAGATCTACCTCTCAACATAAAAGATCTAGCTCATCTTTCAGACCACAACTAGTAGATCTTCATAGCTGCTACGTCCTGGGGTCACACCCACTATGAAAAGAATACGAAATTGCCATTTCATATATACCAAAATGGTGGTGTGGGGCCCTGGGACAAACACAACAACTACTGATATGCCGCTACGACCTGGGGTCACGCCCACTATGAAAGGAATACGAAATTGCCGTCCTTTCATATATACCAATATGGTGGCGCGTTGGCCCTGGGGCAAACACAACAACAACAGATACTTCCAACGCTGAGAATCTGGTGACTACTAGAACTCATAACTACTACGTCCCGGAATCATGCTCACTAAGAAAAGATATTACGAAATTGCCTACATTTCAAATATGCCAATGTGGTGATGCGTGGTTCTGGGGCAAACACTACAACAACTAGAACAACCCCCATGTGGAACTCTACTGGCCTTGCTTTGGTGGTGGTTGGGTGGTGTTCGTGTTGTATGAACTGTATTGAATGTCGAGGTCTTGAGGTCTGGTCCGAAGCGTCAAGGTCCAGCCCTGGGCCAAGAGCCTCCACGTGGATCCGGGCCGATGGCTAACCACGGAGGAGGTTATAGGAGACCCACCCTTCGGGTGGGATCACTGGTCTCTTATGAACAAAGAGGCTTTAAGAGTCGTCGAGCAACCGCACGTGCATATACGACTATAATTGGTAAATCAAATTTTAATATGGCACTACAAATGTTGTCTCTTTTTGGTATGAAATCTGGCGAAATCCTAAAAACAAACAAGACAAGAAGAAAATAATTGTCATGCAATATAACTAATCGCACGTCTGAGTAACCTTTTCCTAAATTGTCGAGAACAAGGATGAATAGCTTATGCAAACACACCAGTCACGTTCTGTAGGTATAAATACGGAAGTAATATTACAGTGGGCCAATCCTAGATCCTAGCCAGTAAGCAAACTACTTAATCTGTATTAGTGAGATCCGCTGTTCAGCATAACTAAAGATGTACACCGATAAAGCAGAATTTAATAGTGGACAATCAAAACATGTAAACCAAGTACTGCCTACTGATTTATTATAATCTACTCTGCATATTGTCCAAGACTGGCGTTTTTGTTGTTGTTGTTGTTGTTGTTCGTCCTTCGTTCTTGAAGACGACCATGACTTAAGGTCTGGGCTACTCTGTGAGTGCGCAGATGGCTGGTGAGGCCAATCCGCGCTCTGAAGTATCTAGGGCAATGAAGGCTAGGAATTGACGGGGCCTGGATCGATTGAGGCAAAATGTCTTTTGTTAGTATCTATGGGAATTTTATGATCTTGGGTACTGACCCAGATTTACACTTACTGACCAACACAGAAACCAGCACATGTGGGTATCTATCGGAATTTCATGGTTTTGGATACTGACCAAGACTTACACCCACTGACCAACAAAGCATCCTAGTAATTATGAGACACAAATACATATATGTATTTCCTTGCTGCTAACTACATTTTACAATGGCTGGTATGATGACATACATAACCAATATCTGACTGAAAGTACGTAAATACCACCACGGTCATTAAGACATAACCCAAAAATGTTCTTTAGCTGCTCATACACACTCTACAAAGTAGACTCTCTCGAAACTTACACACACACACACACACACACACACGTATATATATATATATATATATATATATATATATATATATATATATATATATATATATATATATATATATATATATATATATATATATATATATATATATATATATATATATATATATATAATGAAGCCTTAGAACTTGCTAGGTTAGGTTAGTAGTATATGGGGGTAGTTTAGCGACACTGAAAATACATTAGAGACACATACCCACCCCGGGATACTTTGGCGACAAGAGGAATTTAATATGGGGAAATTTAAAATGCAATAAATGGGGAATTAAACATAGCGACAAGAGATTGGGCTAATTTAGCGTCCATGGAACTTTAACGTCAAAAATTGGTATATCAAAATTGGTGTCAGTAAAAAATTTAACATGGGATTGTCGCCTGTAGGTTAATTGGAATTGAGCATTGGTAGCATTATAGGGTTTATACGGTCATCCATGTAACATACAAATTTTGGTCATGGAACAAACTTATTTGCAAGTGGTTAAGTTCTTGTTGCTATTAAAATACCTTTTAAAATTAAAGTACATGCGTTCTGATGTGATTTTGATTTTTCAGGTAGCTTTCACATATTTTTTTTGTAATATCGCTACGATGTATGCAGTGTGGCAGTTTATAGTGATGACTAGCACTGTGGCATCATTCCGCAGACATGTAGCATAATATCCCACCCAGTCACATTATCCTGACACCAGGCCGACCAGTCCTAACTCTAACCTCTTAATGCTGAGCGCCAAGCGAGGAAGCTGTTAGGAACACTTTTCTATGTCTTTGGTATGACGCGATCGGGGATAGAACCCACGACCTCCCGCATCAGAGACGGAGGCTCTAACCACTAGGACACCAGAGCGGTCATGCGTTCAGAAAAAAAACATATGCAACATATACACCTTTCATTAAAGAATGACATTTTTCATACTAGAATTAATGTCCATTTTTTTATAAGAAGCTAAAACAAAACAAGTAACAAACAATTAAATAGGACAACGTACGCGTTTCTCTCTATATCTGTCACACACGTTTACGTCTGGTCAGCTACCACTTGTGTGATCAGCGCAGATGTTTCTCATCACATTCTCTCTTTCATTCGTAAATTTGTTATGTCCATTGTGCTAGGTACACGTATCGACAAGCAGATCAATCGTGGTTATTGTTTTCTTGCCAAAGAGGTACAACGTATGCCATATGAATGGTAATATTTTAATCGGTCAGCTCAAATTTTCTCATTGTCTGCATCGTCGAAGCAATATAACTCAATAGTTTGGAAGAAGTTAATCCTGCAGGTGTACTTTACCCGAGACATACAGGAGAGTTCAAACTGTCGTGATACATATATATATATATATATATATATATATATATATATATATATATATATATATATATATATATATATATATATATATATATATATATATATATATATATATATATATATATATATGCTCAAATGACCTTGATCTTTGACATAACACTGACGTTTTTGAGTTTCTTAAACAGTGAGTCAAATAAGTCCGTAATAAAACCCGATGCTTCCTCGACTTGAAAGGTCAGACGCTACGTCTTTAAATTTCAGCGTGTAGATAAAAATTGTCGTCAATTTTCTCGACGTTGCAGTCTGAATCATTTGGATGCTAAAATACTCCGTTATGTCTAATGAATAATTTTCCTTCTTGAACGCACTTTGATGGAACGGTAACAACGATTAGGCAAACTCATGTTTAGCTGTAGCCAGTAACTCCTTCGTCAGTGAGTGTTCACCAACACAATATCTCTCCGCTGTTTTATACAAGCGTATACAATTATTTTCGTTTCCTATTCATGTGATAATTCTGACCTAACCTTTTCGTGGGCCGTGAAAGAGGAACAAATAATTTTACTTACGTATCCGTGACAGCGATCGTAACATCGCTAACTGGATTAACTTTATGAATCTATAACAGGAGGGTAAAAATATAGTTATTTTCTGACTTCCGAAATTGCAATGATTCAAAATGCTCATTATTTTTTCAAGACCAATCTCGACATTTTTATACCGCTGTGTTGAAATTGCTTAATAGCAGCAATAATAACATTAATATTTTCATGACTCATTATATCAGAAATATGTTTAACTAATAAAATGATTCTAATCTGACTAAATTTAACGATTTTGATGAGTATAATACCCATCAAATTCAGAAAATAATATCAAAGTCACAATATTAACGGGTAATATACCCATCAAATTCAAAATATCTGAATTCGCAATATTGACGAGTAATATACCCATCAAATTTGACTTTCATAAAAATAAAATGTTATTATAATAAAACAAAAATTGAAATCAGAATACAAAATTATCTTAATAAAAAAACAAATAGTACTGAATTTGGAATATTGACGGGAAAATTACCCATGAAATTTAGAAAATATGACTGAATTTAATAAAAATAAAATTTTATTATATAAATAAGAGTTTCTAAATAAGACAATAATATGTCTGAATCAGATAGTATAATCCTGAATCATAAAATATATTTTAATTCAGATTCAAAATAAAAATATATTCTGAATCAGATAACAGTAAAAATATATTATGAATCAGATAAAAGTAAAATTATATTTCTAAATTATAAAATATATTTAATTCAGATTTATAAAAAAATCTGAATCAGATAAAAGTAAAAATGTATTTATGAACAACAATAAACAGCAGCTATGATGCTCAGTCTACCATTCCATTGAGTTCCTTTGCCGGCAAAGCCTTTACCAATAAGATCCCAAGAGTCCCTTTTGTCTTTTTGTAAAGAGCTCTTTTTTATGGTCCACGGGCGCTCTTCATGGTTAATACCTCTGTTATTCTCAAAGGTAATCTTATTGAGGCTTTTTGGTCTAGAAAACATCCTTAATAAATACCTCGTTGTGAGTAGCCTGCTGTTTATTAGGGACGCAAATGATTTTGTGTAACCCCCCCATCAAACCACGAGATAAGTGCAAAACTGCTATCACCACGTTGTCCAACATGGTGAGGGTTACATGGAGCTTGTGCTTGCGCCCGCAATTATAATAGCATCTGTCGCCGAATGCAAGATAATATATCTTTAGCATTGTTGGAGACTCAAACATGCAGAGTGTACACAGTGGATCCACTTGCAAACGCCTTAACCCCACGGCTATCGGAGTTCTTATGAATCTACGTTTCACAAATAAATATATATAACGATCTTAACGTTGACTTTGCCACTACAGATTTTCTGATCAGTATTATACTATGAGAATTTTTTTCTGATTCCGAATAAAATCAATTTTTATATTATTTCTGCCATGTTAAAATATTATATTTTCAAGCCTCGTGATAGCAAGGAATGAATGGATCAATATTATTCTGGCATATTTTGGCTACTGCAGAACTGCATACATTCATTCCGTATACTCTGCTGCGATCGATATGTGAAGCAGTTATGTACAAAATTAGTTTTTGATATAGAATCACGGCCGAGGTTTCTATGCTTGTTTCAGGAAAGTATAATATATTTTCTGCAATTAATACTACTAAATAGTTGAGATATCTGTACTGGAGAGATATTTGAGCATTCTGATTAGACTGTAATACCATAACTGCTTTTATTCCTCAGTCACTGGACATAAATGTGTGATCAAGTATAACGCAATAACAAAAAAAAGTGAGACAACTAATTGACTGCTGTATCAGCGATTTATCTCGCTTCACACCGGAATGTTATCTATTTTAAGTTTTTTGGAAAATGCTAATTTGGTAATATTTTTTGCAACACGTTGTACCTAACTTGGTATAATATTAAAATATTCAGCAGCCGTGTTTATGGAATCAAAAATTCTCTCTTCACCAGTCTCATTATTTATGGATATAACTGACTTCTTTTCAAACATTTTACATGTCCCAGCATTCTCAAGTGCAGAATTCTGACTTGGCGTATCAAACACGGAGGTTAGATAAATCATTATCTTATGGGTTATGAATTTATGTGATCAATTCATCTTCCATGATTTCACGAAAACATTCAAATACTAGCCTATGTGAGTGATATCTTTTTTCCAATAGTAAATTTAAAATAACCAGCATTATCAACAATACCAGCTATTTTCTCAACCTACATTTTCTGATTACGCCATCACGACACGCTTCGTAATTTTTAAATATTGAATGCTTCACAAAATCCATTTTGCTTCATTTATATACAATACTATTTGTTTATGATTTTTTTACAAGAGAGAATCCATCATAAACCATCGATATTTATTGTTTGAATCATTATATATATATATATATATATATATATATATATATATATATATATATATATATATATATATATATATATATATATATATATATATATTTGCTTTAAATATAGTTTGGATGAATTTGAGAGATTATTCATAATTGCACCTTCCAGAACAATATTTGATCTTGATAAATTACCAAAATCAAAATTTAATTTTTTAATGGAAGATCTGGTTTTGATAAACAGCAATTTGCTCAATCGTTTCCGTGAAGGTTAAATAGGAATTTTGCAACAATGGTGCGGCTCGTACTTGGTCAACATTCAGGATCATAAACGACACCAGCGGTATTGTTGATGCTAGAATGAATAACGAATGATGTAAAAATATTATTAAATATCAAGACAATCATCAATATATATTTCTAGTAAAATTTATTGTGCAGACAGATAATAATTAGATTCTCCATCATAAACGTGAACCTATATGGCTTCATACTGGAAATAACGCTATTACATTGAATAACAAATCCAAGCCAAGAACATTGACCGGTATTGATAAACCATATTATGAATGAGCGTATCCTGTAACGGCAGTTATATATGCAATATATCCACTAAATGATAAGCTTAGTGTTGATAATCTCAAACCAATGAAACTGTCAAGGAGAATAAACTGCATAGCTGAACGAGTTATGGAACATTTCTCTAAAGCAAAATGCGAAAATGGTTTAGTTCATTTAAGACAAAAACTATATGCGTGGGCAGAAACAGTTAATGATACCGGAACTTCCATCAGTGACGTTGCTAAGTTAGAAACGAATCTAAGATTTCCAATAACAGTAAAAACACTAACCTGAGAAATTTTATACAAACCGAAATATACAAAATATGGAACCCCTATAACAATCACTAATCATAACGCACATGCATGGACTGATGCTGTAACAATATATATATATATATATATATATATATATATATATATATATATATATATATATATATATATATATATATAGTGACAAATTGGCGGCGTGCAAACCACACCAACCTCTTTCACTACGATTCGTTGCTAGGGAATGACCTCCGCGGTATAGTTTACCCAGTGTGGATAGATAGAAGAAGAATGCAGATCACTGAACAAGTATATTGACGAAATAACAAAACGAGTCCCCTTTCAATGAACAAATATAAAATTTAATCAGTTTATCAACAGAATTTAAAATGAAAAGAAATCAATGACTTGGTTACAAAAGAAGGAAAATGGTACTAACATGTACTCAAATAAAAGACAATACAAATTTCTTTAAATGTAAAATTACTTTCAACGTTAAATTACTATCTTCATTGCCGATGAGATGTGACCTTTGAGTGCAACGATGAGAGACTTCATCACCTGTTTTATGCGGACATCAAGACTTCCGTTCGTCCCTGCTCCGTCGATCTTTGTCTAGCTTTTTCGTCTTGGACTCTTGTCCGTCGAACTCTGACTTATCAATCGTCTCTGGACTTAGATTTCTGCGTAGAACTTGTTCTGGTCCTGTGATTGTTCAGGGATTTCTCATGTGAATCCAGGAAAGCTGTTTCCTTTTGCCGTTTTCTTTATTGGTTTCCACGAACCTCACGTATAGTCCGTCTCCTAACTGAGACAACTATCTGGCCCCTTACTCAATAATGAAAACATACTTTTTACGAATTCAAAATGTAGAGTTTGCCTACTCGATGAGACAAAACTCCCACTTTACTGCCAAATCACGAGATAACGTCTTACACGATCCCGGAATCGTTTAACTTTCTTCGCGAAAGATTAAAGACTAAAGAATTTTCCTAAAGTAAAACCTTTAATTTCTTATAGAGTAACGCCCATAAATTCATATTAACGAATCGGAATAGACTGTTTCCTAAACCTGTTCCGTAGAAATTTTGGATTGACTAGACAACTAAACAACTAATCATGCCGTAATTAACATTACTTTGAACAATCATCTATTGGCATCTCCTGCCCTTTTCCCGGTCGATTTTGGTAAAGGGTCTTATGTCATTTTCTTGTACCATAGCATCTGACTCGGTCATGTTACGTCGGCTAGAACGAATTCCCTTTTGACGTTCAGAGATGAAATGAAAATAATCGTCTATCTCTAGCCCTTTCTACTTTATTTAAGTTGACTTTGATACACTTCCTTTAACCAAAGCTTCTAAGAGTTTTCAAAATTCGACACATCACAGAGCTCCCCCCTTTAAGAGTAAAATCTGGGATTTTGCTCATCGAATTTTGAAGTTGCAGTTTGATTTAATGTTTACATATCCTGAAGTGACCCCTTCACCTCAGACTCAAGTAACCGACTCATGCAATCTGCCCCCACATTTGAGTTTTCACGAATGTAACGTAGCTGGACTTGATATTGTTGTAGAAACAATGACCACCTCATTAAACGCCCATTAGTGAATTTAGCCTGTGCAAGATACGTTAAAGGTTGATGATTGGTTTCTAGAATAAACTTTCGCCCGTACAGATAACGCTGAAACTTATGAATCTCAAAGACAATCGCTTGGCATTCCTTCTCAGTGACTGAATAATTACGCTCAGCGGTATTAAGTTTCCTACTCGCGTATGCCACAGGAAATAAGTCCCCATCATGTTCTTGCAGTAAAACTGCACTAAGACCTCTGTCAGAAGCGTTTGTACGTAACACAAAGTCCTTTGTCACGTTTGGTAGCTTAACAATGGCGTCTGACGTCAGTCTATCTTTCAACGTTTGAAAGGCCCTCTCACAAGCGTCTGTCCAAACAAATTTAGTCGGAGATTTCTTTCTCGTCAAGTCGGTCAATGGGCTAGCAATAGCAATGAAATTGGCAACATATTTCCGATAATAACCTGTAAGACCGAGAAATGAACAAACTTCTGTCTTTGTAGTTGGACGTGCGGCATTCCGAAGCTGCTCAACCTTCGTACTGTCTGGGGTTAATGTATCTTCACTAAGGGTGTGTCCTAGATACGTCAATTTACGAAATCCAATATGGCATTTGGAGGGTCGGGCGGTGAGCCCTGCCTGTTTGAGTCGTTCCAAAACCTTTCTCAACAGAATTACGTGTTCCTCCCAAGTAGCAGTCGCTAACAATAAATCGTCCATAAAATTAGAGACTCCGCTTCCTCATAGAGGTTCTAAAAGTTTCCTCATCATTCGAGTGAAGACACTGGGTGCGTTCTGGACCCCGAACGGCATAACTACCCATTGGTATGTTCCATCTGGTGTTGCGAAAGCAAGTTTCGGACGGTCTTCTTTTCGTACAGGAATTTGCCAATACCCTTTCGACAGGTCTATTTTCGAGAAGTATTTTGCGTTCGTCACTCCGGCAAATATATTTTCAGGATCTGGTAACATTTCTACTTGAAATTCTGTGATCCTATTCAACTTCCTATAATCAATACAAAACCGGTGATCGCCATCCTTCTTCTGCACTAAAACAACCGGTGAACTATACGCCGATTCCGCTGGTTCAATGACCCCTAATTGCAGCATAATTCGAATTTATTTCCACACGGTTTCTAACTTCGCATGTGGAAGTGGATAGGGTCTCAGTTTTACTGGTGTTTCATCTAATAGCTTCAGACTGAACTCCTCCAAATCCGTCATACCTGGTTTCTCCGTCAGAATGTCTTTGTAATCGTGAAGTATCTCCTCCACCTCGGCACGTTGGTCTGACGTTAACGAATTTAGATACGAATTTAGGGAGAATTTATAGTTTGGTACTGCCCGAAAGCCGTTTAAATTGTGTGATTTTTAAGTAAGTCTGTAGGTAAGACTTTACTGAGTTAGAATATTCGTTGATATTCACAGGGAAGTTGTTTTCTTGAAGGCAGAAAATAGGTTAGGGATAGCTAATCTAGGTAAGTGAGTTAGCGACAAGACAGATAGACAAGAATGGCAACATTACGGCAACTTGCTCGAGAATTCAAAGTTCTTGGATCCGAAAAATTAGGTTACGAAGGGACACAGTTATCTGAATTTGTAGAGCATAGTCTCAAAGAGTACAAAGAACAGCAAGCAGCCGAGAGAGAGAGAGAGAGAGAGAGAGAGAGAGAGAGAGAGAGAGAGAGAGAGGGAAAGAGAGGCAGCCGAGAAGGAAAGAGAAAAAGAACGTGAGATAGCCAGACTGCAGGCTGAAAGAGAAAAAGAATTTGAGGTAGCCAGACTGCAGGCTGAAAGAGAAAAAGAACTTGAGTTAGCTAGACTGCAAGCCGAGAGTGAGAAATTGAATGCCGAGGAAAGGAATAGAGAGAAAGAGAGAGAACATACGTTAGCCATGGAAAGACTAAGGATCGAAGTGGAGTCTAGGAGGGGCGAAGAACTGAACGTACAGTTAGGACCCTCGAGCAGAAGAACTGAGGATAGACGTACCGTCCAGATAACTATGCCTATGTTTAACGACAAGGATGAAATTATGGATAACTTTTTAACCCAGTTTGAAAAGTTAGCTTTAATACATCAAATACCCAAAGAACAGTGGGCTATTAATATTTCAGCATTTTTGCAAGGTGCTGCTAAGGAGGTTTATCATAATTTGGCACCCGCTGAAATAGATGATTATGAAGCTCTCAAGAAAGCGTTACTACGGCACTATGAGCTGACAGCTGAAAGTTTCCGTAAACTTTTCAGAGAGTCATCTAAGAAAGCCACAGAGTCTCACGCGCAATTCCATAATCGTGTACGCGTACTTTTCGATAAGTGGAAAAAAATGTCCGGAGCCGAACTTACATACGAAGGCATACGGGAAGAAATTCTAAAGGAACATGTCCTCAGCACATACCGTAAAGACCTAATAGTATTTTTAGCGGAGCGTGATTTCGCGACCTTAGAAGATATTAGTGTAATAGCCGAGCGATATGAAGCTGCACACTCTCGTCCAACCACATGGAGTGGCAGGGATCGAACCAGCGTCCTAGATTTTAGGAGAGGTAATGGTTTAACACCTATCAGGCGGAATGGTCAAAGTGGTGGGAAGCCAGGGGCTGACAATCCCAGCCGTGATCAGTCCCGGGGCTCAGGTAAGTCCCAAGGGATGGACAAGATAACCTCTGGTAAGAAAGAGGAAGTTGTGTGTTATGGCTGCAACAAACCCGGCCATATTCTTAAAAACTGTAGAAGATACCGTCCCACTGTAAATGTAGTGACCCCAGATACTAGTAAACAGAGTAATCTATTGGAGTGGTCCAATACATCAACAGCTACGGTAAATGGCGTAGAGGTTACTGTGTTGTACGACACCGGCTGTAGTTATCCAGCTTTAGTGGACAGCAAGTTTGTTAAACCTACTGATTATACAGGTAAGACTGTAGAGGTACAATTTGCAAATAAGAGTAGGGAATCCCTTCAAGTTGTTTATATCAATCTTGATTCGCCCTATGTGAAAGGACGAATTCAGGCAGCGTGCTTGTCAGGGTTGTCGCATGATGTTATTTTAGGATGTAGGTATGTATTGCCACAACCTAATCCTATGACGTGTACACCTGTATACGTGGGGTCTGTAGAGACTAGGTCTATGAGATTAAGGTCAGGGCCGAAACCGTTGAAACCCTCGACTTCGCCCATAGATAATTTGCTACCTGGCATATTAAGGAGACTTCAAGAGGAAGATTCTACCCTTAATAAGATACGCTGGTATGCAAAGGACAAGTCAGTGCGGTACTTACCCGATGGTGAGGTGGAGTTCGCACTGAAGCGAGGTATCTTGTACCGATACGCTCGAAAGGGGACCGAGAGGTATAAGCAGGTAATTGTACCACGGTCTAAGCGGGATGAAGTACTTAGGCTTGCACATGAAGGTTTACTAGGTAGTCACATGGGTGTGGCTAAGACGCGAGATAGGTTAGTTAGGGAGTTCTATTGGCCAGGTGTGTATGGTGATGTAAGGAGGTTTTGTCTGTCGTGTGACAAGTGTCAGCGAGTGGTACCTAAGACCTCACATCGCCCAGTGCCGCTAGGAACTACCCCTCTGATTGATGAACCTTTCTCACGGGTGGCTATGGATTTGATAGGTCCGATAAAGCCCGCAGCGGAAAGTGGCAATCGTTATGTGCTAACGATTGTCGATTATGCTACCCGATACCCGGAGGCTGTTGCTTTAAAGAACATCGATTCAGTTACGGTAGCTGAAGCGTTGTTAGGGGTCTGGTCTAGAATTGGTGTACCAGACGAAATACTAACTGACCAAGGGACGCAGTTTGTTAGCCAGGTGATGGAGGAAGTAAACCGGTTACTTTCTATCAGGCACCTGACTACTACCCCTTACCACCCACAGTGTAACGGTCTGCAAAACACGCCAACCTCTTTCACTACGGTTCGTTGCTAGGGAATGACCTCCGCGATGTAGTTTACCCAGTGTGGAAAGATAGAAAGAAGATTGCCGATCACTGAACAAGTACATTGAAGAAATAACAAAACGAGCCCCCCTTCAATGAACAAATATAAAATTTAATCAGTGTATCAACAGAATTTAAAATGAAAAGAAATCAATAACTTGGTTACAAGAGAAGGAAAATGGTACTAACATGTACTCAAATAAAAGACAATACAAATTTCTTTAAATGTAAAATTACTTTCAACGTTAAATTACTATCTTCATTGCCAATGAGATGTGACCTTTGAGTGCAACGATGAGAGACTTCATCACCTGTTTTATGCGGACATCAAGACTTCCGTTCGTCCCTGCTCCGTCGATCTTTGTCTAGCTTTTTCGTCTTGGACTCTTGTCCGTCGAACTCTGACTTATCTATCGTCTCTGGACTTAGATTTCTGCGTAGAACTTGTTTTGGTCCTGTGATTGTTCAGGGATTTCTCATGTGAATCCAGGAAAGCTGTTTCCTTTTGCCGTTTTCTTTATTGGTTTCCACGAACCTCACGTATAGTCCGTCTCCTAACTGAGACAACTATTTGGCCCCTTACTCAATAATGAAAACGTACTTTTTACGAATTCAAAATGTAGAGTTTGCCTACTCGATGAGACAAAACTCCCACTTTACTGCCAAATCACGAGATAACGTCTTATACTTTCCCGGAATCGTTTAACTTTCCTCGCGAAAGATTAAAGACTAAAGAATTTTCCTAAAGTAAAACCTTTAATTTCACACAGTAACGCCCATAAATCCATATTAACGAATCGGAATAGACTGTTTCTTAAACCTGTTCCGTAGAAATTTTGGATTGACAAGACAACTAAACAACTAATCATGCCGTAATTAACATTACTTTGAACCATCATCTAATGGCATCTACTGCCTTTCCCCGGTTGATTTTGGGAAAGGGTCTTATGTCATTCTCTTGTACCATAGCATCTGACTCGGTCATGTTACGTCGGCTAGAACGAATTCCCTTTTGACGTTCAGAGATGAAATGAAAATAATCGTCTATCTCTAGCCCTTTCTACTTTAATTAAGTTGACTTTGATACACTTCCTTTAACCAAAGCTTCTAAGAGTTTTCAAAATTCGACACACACACACACACACACACATATATATATATATATATATATATATATATATATATATATATATATATATATATATATATATATATATATATATATATATTAAAATAACAATCTTTTATTTATTATAAATAATGTTCTTTTCGATGATATTACAAAAAAAGATTTTTTTATGTAACAAAGATAAGAATCATTTATATATCCAAAAATTACAATTAGCTCATTACCAGAGATTTATTAAATTATTTCGTTTGCAATCAATTATTCTCAAAATCCACCTCTGAGGTTTTTTCATTGTCTATCTGTTGAAGCCATAATACACTGGTTGAATGTCAAATGCTCAAGGTGCATGCATCTATAAGTACCATGATTATCCACTAGAGCAGCTAAAGCCTTGCATAAAATGGATGCAGTGAACAGTCAATGCATCTAATTTATGTATTCTCTAACATGTATAATGCAGTTAACCTGTTTAAGGTACCCTAATACGATATGCATGACTATAACCTATCACAATATACAATGTATAATCCTTTTATTTAAAGTTACCGCTAAATAAATATATTTATTCCTAATTATTTTATACACCAATGATCAGAAAGGACCTTTCCTGTGTTGGATTTAATTCTGCACTGGAATTCATCATTGATCTGTTTTATTTGAGAACTGTCCATTGGAATGCTATCTACTTGCCAATTAGGAATTCCATCAGGATTATTCTTATTTGCAAATACCAATAAATTATTTGGCTATAGTCCACCAAATGGTTTTGATTTAATATTAGGCTAACAATAATAAACCTGTAATTGTGCTAATGCTATTTCTTAGCTTCATTAAATCCGTTTTTGCTAATCATATCCGGTGTTGGTGTTTCTCTTGCAAAAGCATGTATAAAAGGTTGAACCTCAACTTGTAATCAAACAAAATGCTTGCTAAACAGCCAATATAACTTACACAAAATTACTTGATCAGATACGGTCTTATTTGCAATGTGTAAAATGATATGGACGATTTGATACGCATATTTCGTATTATTGACAGTATGCTAACAGATATTTTGCCAATGAAAGTCAGAAAGTATAAAATAGAATATCAAAAAAAAAAAAACTTATGGGAATAATATCACTTGATTTTACCTGGAGAAGACGTCCTCTTGAAAGTGCCTAAAAAGAAATTTCTACCTTCCTTTTATACTGAAAAATCTGTGAGTGCGTTTTCTATAATGTTCTTATCATGTGATCGAGTCTGAAACATCTCTACGTGATGTTGCAGTATGACTAAAACATCGCCTGGCTTTGGATGATGTGAGTATTGAATTTCACGCTACCTTACACAAGGCTAGGCTGATATTGATTAGGCGACATCTGTTAGATATGGCTAGCTCGTAGAGAGAGTATTTATTGAGTTACAGATTATATTACCTTATGCAACATCTGTTATAAACAAAGTCTAGGTACAGAAGTAATATATTAGTGTAAAGTTATTGGATTATATCTGCCTTTGGGTTTTGTGTAGGGGTTTGGGTGGTATTTTAGGGTCTCTGAGGAGTAATTTGTATTTATTCTGAAAGTTGGGAGGGGGTTGAGAGTAGGTCTTGTGCTAGAATCAACACTCACCTTTACTACTAAATCAATTCCTGAGCTACCTGCCTATAACGTTCTGCAATTTTGCTGCAAGTTTAATGGAAAGCCAAATTGTGTCATCCCTAGTGACTATAAATTTTGTGGCTGGAGTGACGTGGAATGCAAAACACTTGTAAAGTTTAGCAGGAGTTCGCACATTTGCCAAGGAATGATAAACTGTCATGTTAATGGCTCAAATAATTCAGGCCACTTCCTCCTAGTCATTGCCTATGGGCCCAAGTTTTTGAAAAAGCTTCTATGTGTCATGAAAACACAATCTGTTCACTTTATAAAGAAAAGTGTCGTTGATATGGACAACTGCTAAATTCTCCTGTACAGCCTGGTGTTCAGTATTGAAGCCATCAGATTGTTTTTGTATCAGTGCAATAAGAAGGCCGCTAGCACTTGGATTTTAGAAAGAACAGAAATTACCCTTCCCTGAATCATACTTTTACAGATGGATGATTACTAAATGAATTTCACTGACTGGAGAAGCAGCCAAAAGTATGGAGTCTGTTTCTCGTCGCTGATATCTACCAAAGCCTTGTCCATGTAATCATGAGTAACATTAGAATGTGGAGTGCATTTTCAAACTAACAACAGTATGATATCTCTTCAATGACAGCCTTAAGCTCAATGCAAACTGTTACAGGATTGCATCTGAGCAAGACTGTTGTTCAAGGAACTTCCTCACCCTCACTGTGTATAATATCCTGTTCTGGTTCTGCTTCTGTCTGGTTAAATTATCCCAAGTGGCATATATGATGCAATGTTATCTGTATGCAAGTCATAGTAACTTCCCTGTGGGTAAGCTGTGAACATAAAAGTCGGCTGGCACTTCCAGATGTATGTGTCATACCAGTGTGGAGGGCTGGTTCACCTGCAGGATGGTTGGCATGGTTACAGTTCATGCAGATGGCAGTCAAGTTAATGCAAGTGCAAGTCCAGCCATGGCCACTACATAGCCGAATGATCTACCGCTAATATTTCTGTCATAAGTTTGTTTAGCTGTAAAAAAGGCGAGATGGAGTGATCTATCACCAAGATCCCCATAACTGTAAGGGTATGTGGCCAGATGGATCTATCATTAAGGGCTCTGTAATTGTTCCTATAACTTGTCCCTTTAATTTTTTTAGAATGTTCTCACATAATATACAATATGAATCCTTAAATATTTCTGAGATTTTTCAATATTTTACAGACACACAAATCTACTGTTTACAATTAGATATTTGTTTATTAAAAAATAACTGTTTCTATTCCTGCATAGGTATCTAAGGGTGCCAGTAGCAAACTTTACATTTATCCATATAATTCCTTCTCACAACTCAGCAGTTATGTGTACGTTATTTGTAAAAAAATAAACTGATCATGGTGCTAACCACAATTGCACAATGGCACATGCAGTCACTTAAAGAACATGAATTTGTTGTGCAAAAATCCCCTCCTCATACACCATGCTTCATCCAGTCACTTAAAGAACATGAATTTGTTGTGCAAAAATCCCCTCCTCATACACCATGCTTGCCATTACAAGTGACATTTTCATGACATGAATTAAATTTGGCTACTGTTCTTTACTTGAAACTAGCAACATTTCTCAACAACTGCTTTACAAAATGTTCTTAAGGATTCCCTATACCTTCTTTACTTCATTGGCAATTTGGACTGCATCACTGTTTCCTCTTGGTAGACAGTAATAAATAATCTGCATACTGCTGTGTATGTTTAATTTGTATTGTGACATTTTCTTTTATCCATAATTGAGGTTAGATGTTGGGCCTACATGCATAATGTCATGTAGGGTAAACATGTTCACGAGGTTTGAGTTCTAGATAAATCCTTGATCGTAACTTTTGAATTTTCTATAAACAAATTTTTGTTTTTAGTTTGATGCTACAACTACATTTGCAATTCTGAAACTCACCTCTCCATAAGGAGGATTATCTGTGAAACAAAGCTGTTTATTCATCAAGTACTCATTTGACTTTGATCATACATGTGTTCAAGAAGGATAAGGTAAGTAAACCACACTAGTGTACAAGAAGGCTAATGTAAGGTAGTTTAACTATAGACCTATCATAATAATATTTATCACAGTATTTGAGTCATCCATTGAAATGTGGTGACTTAAGACAGGACTGTGACTGCAATCTTATGCTGGTGGGATTTTCATGCCTTTTAACTTTTCATAAGGGACAAGAGTATAATGGCTGAGGTAAATACATTGGGTAAAAAATAATAAAATCAGACCTGTAAAATATTAGTTTATATTAGCATTCCCCCACCCATATTTAACAAATACTAACAATATCAGAAGTAGTAGATATCTGGTTCTCTCACTCTCTCTTTTTGGTTCATCATATATAATGAGGGTCCAGGACGTAGAATTTTTGCACTTCCTAAACACTCATCTCCTTTGTAAAATACAGCATACTGTCCTCCAGTTATGGCCCTTAGAGGATATTGAAGGGAGACAGTCAAACAGTTTGCGTCACTCAATGTGACTGTGCACTTTATTAGTTTTTGAATGTGTTGGAATCTAAAATCCATATCACATTTCCGGTCCTGAAGAAGCTCTTGCGGTGGTTGGTTAATCCAGTGAGCTGGCTCTGTTACCATGGTCTGGCTAAATAAAGCTGGATGATCCGTTCCATAGACCTGAAGGAAAAAAATTACTTCACATGAAGGAAAAATTAACCACATAATCTAAATGTTTCTATGACTATGTGATAAACATAGCATGCAAAACTGTAATACAACCACTATAAAGACCACATTAAAGAAATTTAGCATCCTTGTAATTATAAGATACATTTCATCTCATAATCATGGTTAAAAAAGAATGAAACTCATGAGGCTCAATAAAGATAACAATATGCCATCATGATGTCAATGCCAATGCTTAAAAAGTCATGAAACTCCCAAGGCTCAATAAAAATTACAATATGCCAGACTTGTATGCCTATGGTAAAACATGTAACTGGAATTGTTTCATAATGTTCATGTTTAATGAACACTCATTAAAATCCTTGATTATATTAAATAAAGGTGAAATTGATCAGTATGAAAGCTCCTGATAATTACAATTTCACATTAACTTTATTATCAATATGAATTTTGATTAAAAATTTATAACCATGCAGGAAACATTTAAGAGAATGGTTCCATTTTAAAAAAATGTTTGTTATTAAACTAGTCATCAAGCTGACTTGTGCATTGGTCAGATTTTACAATTTAGGATGCAATTCTAAAAACATATAGTATGAAATTTATTTTAGTGGAAACTTCCATACTGAGAACAAGCGATCATAAAAAGTAACATTCATGAATCTTATTTCTTAAATTTACTTAGATGTTTTATATTCATGTAAAGAACACAAGTCCATTAAGGACAAACTGTCAAGATGCCTAGAGTTTAATAAATTAAATATAAATTTATTGACAGATTTCATACTTGGCTGCAAAATAAATCTATACTTATAATGTATGCATGCATGTGTCAGAGAAGAATGCAAGAGCTTTTGATTAGTCAGCATTGTCATGAACAGACTGATTCTACATTTATACTTATAATATATACATGCATGTGTCAGAGAAGAAAACAAGAGCTTTTGATTAGTCAGCATTGTCATGGACAGACTGATTCTATATCTATACTTAAAATGTATACATGCCTATGTCAGAGAAGAAAAGAGTGTTTGATTAGTCAGCATTGTCATGGAGAGACTGATTCTACATTTATACTTATAATATATACATGCATGTGTCAGAGAAGAAAACAAGAGCTTTTAATTAGTCAGCATTGTCATGGACAGACTGATTCTACATCTATACTTAAAATGTGTACATGCCTATGTCAGAGAAGAAAACAAGAGCTTTTGAACAGTCAGCATTGTCATGGACAGACTGATTCTACATCTATACTTAAAATGTGTACATGCCTATGTCAGAGAAGAAAATAGTGTTTGATTAGTCAGCATTGTCATCGATAGACTGTTTCTACATCTTACCACAGTAATGTCCTGAGTTTCTGTATTTTTATCGGCAATAAATAGAGCTTCACTTTTGCCTCCTATTTGAGCCCTCTGACCTAGTGTCCAGTAATGTATCCCTGAAAAAAACAAGAGGCCCATGTGGGCATGAGATTCCTCATCTAAAAACATTGGCCTGATAGCCAAATGCAAGAAATTTGGCCAAAACATCTATGTCAGTAAGATGCTTTCTATAGAAATGTCTAGCTTTTAATTGCATATTTTATGACTATGGTTGTTCAAGGTCTCTCTGTTTTATTAACTTCATCTATGATTGAAGGCACATCATCAACTGACTCAATATTGAAAGACCATTACACAATGATGTCAGAGTTGGTCAATTTTAAGAATTTTTTTAAAAATAAAAATTTGTTTTAATGTTTTCTGTTTTTAGTTTTAGTAATTATGTTTGATAGTGAATAGAGCAACATTTGTAAAATTCTGAAAGCCTATTAACCCTGGAAGCTTTGTCAAAATTGGTCACTCTGTTCAGCAGTTTCTGTGATTTGCTTCAAAATATTTTTTTTCTTCTAATTTAAGTAATGATGGCCATTTTTAATGGCAGATCATCATCAGTTGTACAAACCTGAATGTTTTTCTTGCCCGAATGCTTGCTGTTAACAAATCTGTATGCCTTTCATGAGAATGCTTTCTGTTAATATATATATATATATATATATATATATATATATATATATATATATATATATATATATATATATATATATATATATATATATGCCTTTCATGAGAATGCTTTCTGTTAACAAATCTGAATGCCTTTCATGAGAATGCTTTCTGTCATAAATCTGAAATCCCTTCATGCCAGGATGTGTTTAAATGCTGCAGCAAATGTTGAGGAGTGACATGACACATAACAGACAAAACACAATGGCTGCATGGCCATAAGCTCACTCAAGTCTTACAATAAAAGAAGTTGAATAATATCTTATTATTCTGTAGAGAGATTTTTACATTTTTACCCATGAATATAATCATACTAAATTATTTATTGGCCAAATTTTAAAAGTAAGAATGGAAATCTTAAGAAAAAGAAACATCGTTATAACATTATGGACTACTATCTGTTATAATCAATTAGGGGATGAATTAAATGAAAAAATTATATCCCTGAAAAGCATGGACGTTTTAATTACTTGGGTAAATATTACTGCAAAAGTTTTAGTGGTGACAAACTCGTAACTGGCTGTAATTTTGACAAGACTGCAATGGGAAGATTAGATTATTTTCATTTAGGCCTAATTCACCATGGGTTTCCAGTATAATTCTATGTCAATCCACCCCAGGTTTGATCCAATTCGTACCCCTCAAGGAATGGTTGGTAACTTTCACATTGTATTCTGTCGAATGTGGTTTTCGCAATTATTTCATTCACTTTCTGAAATCAATGGCTATACCAACATAACAAGTGGCACTGACCTTGCAATGTCAGAAGGTAGATGCTTGGATTGACATCCTAACTTCTAATTGATTGTGTAGCTAATTCCAGTTACTTAACTTCTGAAAGGTTCAGTCTCAAGCATATGTTTGCAAATTATTTAACACTAGTCCATGCAGTGGTGTGTGCCTAAATCTGTGGTCATGTTTTAAGTCACCTTTGCATGGAGCAGATGGTCTTTGAGATTTTTAAGTCTACAGTAAGCAACCATTATAACTTCTTGAAATATATACTTCAAACATTCGGACAATTCAATATGGTGTCAATGATTCCAAATGATCTGTTGTAGGTTGACTGGATTAGTCATTTTTGCCAAAGAAAAGTATATTTGTGAAAGCAGACAATCTGTACTTTACTTAGCAATCCAAACTGCACACAACATGTTTAGGGGGAAAAAAAAATCTTCATTTCTAAGAATCTGGAAAATTCCCTTCAGAAGTTGATGGTGTATTTACTTGCTACTTAAGTAAACTCATGGGTCATATGCATTCTCTGACCTATTGTAAAATATCTCATAACTTTCATCTAATGAATACATTCTTATCATCCTATTTCTGAAACATTACTGATCTTTTGATGATACCCACAAAAGAGGAGCCAATTTAAATTTTGTGAAATCTGATCAGTTAAGAACTTAAAAATCTGTCACTAAACTAGATCTAGAAGTGTTTGTATATACCTCTATCACTTCCCCAAACTGACCAAGAAATTGTACACAAATGCCTCATAGAATGCCTGGATTGCTCATAAATATGCACATAATGTGGGGACAGGCTGGGATCCCATTTATTCTTAAAAAGAGGCTCCTGTTTAATGAACAGGAATAAAAGCATGATCAAAAGTGGTACCTGGAACTTTGATAGAGTATCTGTTTTATCATCCAAAATGGTGGTTAGTGCTTGGAAATTTGAATCAACATGAAATTTGTAACTTTTAATATAAAGACATATCATTTGTTAAATTTTCTTTTTTTTCAATAAAAAATAGTCAAGACACTTAAAATAACAATATACAATGAATTTTGATCAATTTAAATGCTGGTAAAAGCCTAGAGGTGGCATCATAAGAAACAATAATTAGGTAAGGAAAATTCAAGCTTTATATTGTCAATTTAACTACTTAATTACGTCTTTTTGCATCAAATCAAACAAAGGTAGTAGATTATGAACACATTAGAAGGCAAGCAAATCCTACCTGCATAAATAATAGTGGTCATGGTAATGAGTCAAGTGAACTTATTTTAATTGACCAATTAAATCATGGTATACATATTATATATTTAACATAATTAATGTCTCTAATATTAAGAGATGATTTATCCTCCACATTTACAAATGTGATGAATGATAGCATGGGAACCAAATGAAAGGCATAATTGATGCATGACATTGTTACACAGATCTGGTTCATTACAAAGAAAACTGTAAAGATCACAGTAAAGTTAAAATTTCTGAAATGGCACTCAGAGGTTTGCCCTATGATGAGCAGAAATTTACTTGCAATAAAATCACAGCATCAATATTTTACAAACATACCACCCCCCGAATTTTATTGATGTTTTTTCTCTAAAAAAATGTCCATTGTTTTTGAAGAAAAGAATCTTGTTTTGTTCTGAATGACAATGACACCAGAATATATCAACATTCATATACAATTAGCAGAGACATAATACATAATGTTTTCACTGGAACATATCTGGGGAGTGTTATGTTTTAAATGTTCTTCCAGACAATGGTTATCTTGAAAACAAAAGGTAATTTATACAAAAAATCAAACAACTTCATTATAAAAGCTATTTAATTGTCAATTATTTCCATGAATACAAAATAAGAGAGTTGAAAGGGTTCAGGAATTTTCGAGTAAACAAAAGCGTGATGGACAAACAGATGGACAAGCTGACTCCAGGATACTCTATACTTCATTTGCCAGGATTATAAAAAGCAATATATATATATATATATGGCCATTTATTAAACTTTCATTATGATTTATGATCAATAAATAGAATTTCAGCAATTTTCCTAAATAGGTTCAGATCTATAATTAAGATTGTTAAGCCTTACTTTCAAGTACAAGGTTGTCAGAGACCATTATTACCGTTTTAATAATTTTTCTAAATTAATCATAATGGTTCATGTGATGCATAAAACAGAGTATTATTATCATAAACAAATTGCATGAGTGAAAACAAAACATGTTACAGCATAATTATAATATTTGAAGCATATCTTGAAATTAATGAAAAACAGTTGATTCCCTCTAAATCTTATTGAAGAAGAATAAAGTACCTTTGTGAGTTCCAATGACTTCCCCTGTTTCAAGGTGAATAAATCTTCCAGGTTTGGGTTCAACATACTGAAGAGAAAAGGAAAGACTGCAATAATATTTACTGTCTTAGTTTTTGAAGTTATTTTCATTTCCTGATCCATTGTTTGTTGCATGTTAGTCATACAATATATACTGTAGCCGTTCAATAAATGTTATAACTAATATGAAAAACAAATCAAAATGCAGCAGCACTTTATAGTGTAGATGCGGGGTCCATAATTTCCAACCGCATTATGTACATAATGATGGTACAAAGAGAATGATGTGGTGTGGTGGGGGTGAAGCATGCGAGAAATAAACAAAATGCCAGTTAAATGAATGACAATTATTTTAGCTGATGTAAATTAAAATATATTTTTTTCTACTTCATGGTAATTCATCTAACAAAATTTTAAAAAGGAAAATAAAGAGAAGTAATAAGACATTTTTCTCTTCAAAAAAAAATATATTTTACCAAATTAATAATCACACTCTTGTTAGATCTAGCACTAACATTTGTAATGATCAATAAAATTATGAATTCCATGCTAAATTACAGGTGAAATTATTGTAAAATTTAGGAAGCCTTACTATGACCATGTTATGTCTGAATTCTTGTCATAATGATGAGTCTTCTAGCGGGGTTACCCTGTGTTATGAGATTAATGACAGTACACAACATGGAAAACACAAAATAAGTTTACCCAATATTTTTGTACATGTTTGGAAAAATACTCCAAATAATAAGACAAAATGTTGTATCTGATAAAACTAATCACTCTTGCATAAAAAAGTGTTTCTGTATCTGGTCTTCCCCTTTTCACAATAGTTTTTAAATTGTGTCATATAAAAACTTCTTTGATACAAATTTTATGCAACAAATAATTTGTCTAACCTATCCTGTTTTAATTATTTTAACAATGAAAGCAGGAATAATTCATTGTCCAGATGTCTGGAACAAGTTGAAAAACATGACAGGTAAGTATACTTCATTTTTTTTAAGACAATATCTAGAACTAACAGTATCAATACTCTTTAGACTGCAATGTTTTAATCTGATCAGTTGATTTGTTCGACAATGATTGTTAATTGTTTATAATTATGATTGATTATGATTGTTAATTGAATCAAAGTTGTCAAGAATTATGTTTATCAGACTGATAGTACATAGTGAAGAAAAACTTATACTGTACTGTATCTGGGAAGACATGCTTATTAGCTGAATGTTAGATGAATCTTCAATATCACAAAAAACACATTTCATTCATTTAAACTTAGTCTTTGATTCAATGCACAGTTATGCTCCATTTATGTGCTGATCATTGACTAATGAAAACAAGATAATTGAGAATTAACTGTATGAATTGTAATATAGACTACCACCCCAATATGCTGTATGCACTCACTTATATGTCAAAACTAACTGCAAAAAACAACAGACCCTGATCTGTCATTGCATAATGTCCCCGCAGATCAAGTGCTATGTTGTTTGTTCTGTTTACTCAAATTACAAATTGCAAAGGCCCAGATCTTCTGGTGCAATATGTGATGGCAGATCTGGGTCTGTGCTATTTGCAATTGTACACAAGTTATAAGCAAGTATGTACAATACATTCATTTTGTCGTGTTTTGTTTATGTTATCTGAAATATAAAGGCCCTTAGATATAAATCTTGAATAATTTGGTTGATATGACCAATCCACAGCTCACTCAATGTTAAAACACAAATGTCCTCTTTGTTTAAAGAAAACTATTTCAATTATTCCCTCCTATCACTGGATTTAAATAAACGCATCCTGAGTCTTTTGGTGAGAAAACAATGTCAATTTGACCAGAAAGCTAGGATAAGTATTGATAACAATATTTTCAATTGGAAGTCAGACAGACACTACTTTCCTTTATGATCAACTAGGTATCAAAAGAAGTCTTTCAGTGAAAACCACATGCTGATATGACCAGATTTTCAAGATGGCCACTGTGGTGGACATACTGGAAGCCTGAGTGGCACCATTTTCATTTAAAAGCAACTAGATCATGGGATTAATATGGGTTTAAAGTTTCATGGCAATTTTCCATGCAGCATTGGAGGGGTAGGGATAACAAACATTGTTAACAAATGGGTAGAAAGAAGTTATCAGGCATCAAACAAAAGCATAATTCCATAATCTTCTCTGGTTTATGACAAGTACATCTAAAAAAGAAATTAAATATTTCTAAACCCATGTAAAATATTTTCTGTGAAAATAATGGAGTTTGGCTCATTTGAATAAAAAATACTTTCAATTCAGTTTAAAAAAGCCACAACAAATCAATGATAAAGTGCTTGTGTGGACAATTAGTATTATATGAAAACAAATCCTCCATCCATGGAGCATTCAGTTTGAGGGAATTCTGAATAACTGATATGTACAATTCATGGATTTGATTAATATGAACATTCCAAACCTCTTCAATAAATTTGTGGTATTCTCTGGATCCAATGAAGCAAATTCCCATGCTCTGAAATGATAAAGCAGAATATATTATTATACTGATTCATGTAGGGATGTGTATCACCACTTTATATAACACAATATGAATGACCTGTTGCAATATGTATTGCAATAACATCAGTTTCTAATGGCCATTCAAAAAAATGCATACTGTCTTCAAGATAAATTTCATCATAACATTTTAACAGCATTCTCTTGATGTTCAGATAAACTAGAGCTCAAAGTGATAAGCACATTGCACAATACGCTCCCCCTCCCTTCTACAATATATATGCAACATATGATAAATATATACAATGTTATCAAATTAAGTACAACATTCACAAAGCTTTCAAATTGTTGGTTGCAAGAGGTGTAAATAGATAGAAAGATGGCTTAATGGGCCAGAAGAGTGATTATTACAGGGCCCTGGTATCTTGATGTCCTAGAAGTTGCCTTCCCTGATATTTGTGAAGTTTTTTTTAGGTCACTGTCTTACTTTCTTTATTTCTAATAAATTCAAATTTTTAAAACATGTTTTCCAGTTCTGCTGACCTACAATTCTACTGGCTGGTATGTCATGGAAGATGGGAATGCCAAAACTGGTTGAAAGGAAGACAAGCATCTTGAGCAAAACAAAGCTAAATAACCTCTTTATTCAATATTAGTATTGTTTTATTTCTTTCATTAACCCTTTAACTACGACTACCGCATCTGAGCGTCACCTGTAAATAGCTCCTGAACCCAACTGACGCATATATGCAGTGTCGATAAGCCTTGTTTAAAACCCCAGTGTCGCTTATGAGCGTGTAGTTCTGCTGTACTCATAACCCCAGTGTCGCATATATGCGGACGTAACTGCTATTTTAACTAAACGTTGATTGGTTGAAAGTACAGATATTTACTTATTTTTCATTATCATAACCAATGAGAAGACTGGTTACTGAACATTTTGATACCAGTTGGAAAGCTGAGAGGTTAAATTTAGACACGCGGGAAGGAAATTTCCAGCAATGTACAAAACACGTGTAGTTGAGATAAACAAAAATGGATTCCTAGTCAGATATTTGTGACTTTAAAGGTTCAGTGCAAGCATTATCGAAGAGTTTAATGGATCATTCTTAGTAAATGGATCAGATAATGATGTTAGTCCCGTTTCAACACTAGATGTATGAGATTTTGATTCAAATGATGATTTATTTTGTGCAATTCAAAACAGGTTATGCGATGGGGATTTCTTGTCTGATTGTTGTAGGAGTAAATAAAATGGAAATATATGAATAACAGACACTATACAAGGTAAGCTGCTTTTTATTTCACTGAAATCCAGCAAAAACTAATGAAACAATGAATATAAACGTAACCATGTTTTTATTGTCTGTTTCCGTAGTCAACCATGACGATGCTCTAGTATTCAGCCTAGCAAACAGTATCAGTAGTCTCAGTAACTGATACGCTATCACTCAGCAGTAGCGAAACTGCAGAACAGCTGTAGTTGTTGTTGTTGTTGGGCTTAACACCATTTTCAGCACACGATAGGCTATTCATGGCGGCCAGTATTAATGGTGGAGGAAGAAACCGGAAAATGACCGGAAAGAACCACGACCCATGAGAAGCTACTGGCAAGCTTTCTCACATATCCACATTCACCGAATCCTAGACTCGAATCCACATAGACAGAGGTGAGATGGCAGTGATCCGTAACGGACAGCGCTTTAGACCACTCGGCCACTCGGGGCCCCCTAACAGCTGTAGTAGTTAAAGGGTTAAAGAAACATACTTCAATTTAATCCAATTTCAGCATTCAGGCCAACTGAACTGTAGATCAATGGAACTTGAAAATATGTTTGTTTTGAATTTATTAGCAAAAAAGACACCAGTCAGAGTAAGTAAAGTCCAACTAAAGCAATACAACTTAAGTTTGTAGAAAAGCGTTGGTATGGGCTACTAAGTGTGTGAGATGTTAATGAAACTTTAACTTCTCTATCTAATGTTAGTCAACCTTGGAACACTCTACACAATGCTGTTATTTAGGCAGCAAGATAGTGATCTAAAAAAATCCCCACAAATATCAGGGAAGGCAACTCACATTGTAGGATTAAGAGGGCCCCTTACTAAAACAGTCACAGAATTGTAACAGAGATGAATATTACAGACTTGTTTATCTTTCCTGGCTCCATCAGTAGTCCAAAAGTAGTTTGTCCATAGTTCTTATGGGCCAACAGTGGTATAGATATATAGCAAACAGGTCCAAAATAACAAAAACTTCATCCAGAAAAATATATAATGTATTTAATGCCAAAATACGTAATTATATGTTTCTTTGAATAAGAAAAGAAATACCTTTCCCAGAAAACCAGTATCACTCTACCTAGTCTACCTATATTCATAAACTGTTTACCTTCCCTGATGTGATTTGCTATCTGGAAATACTTTCTTTAAATTCCAACTTAATGTATCAATGTTTTCAACAGCAACTTTAACTTACCCAAAAGACACTCATCATTACTTCAGAATGGATGTTCATTTCCTCACTTTCGGACATTGTGTGTTACAGAATGAAGACAGACTTATTTGTGGCTTTTATTTTGGCTAATCCCAACATGTCATCTTCCATCACTTCTATCACCATGAACAACAGAATAATCCAACTTACACATACCACAGTGAACATAACTCTTTTTTTTTTAAAGATAGCTGTATAAGATGTCACATATCAGTACAAATTTTGAAAAACTTCTGGTTATCAGTTGACTTTTCCATTTTTCCAATCTATTTTTTCAGGCCATGTTGGTTGCCATTCTGGAAAAAACTCAATGCATACTGATGTTTAACTTTATCTACTATATTTTTCAGAATGGAATATAATCTGATTTATTTAACCATATCATGTGAATTGTAATGGGGGGCGGGCAGGCATCATAGATATACTGTACTGTCAAGAAATTATAACAATATCTCAGATATGTATCAATGTATAGCAACATCTCTAAATTCAAATTAACACTTATTGTTATATTTACAGAAAAGTGTCAATAGTTACTTGCTAAAGCTAATATTTGATAATCTATTTTCAGGTATACTGGACCTTATTGGTTGAATAAGTGCTGTTGAGCAGTCTATACCAATGTTATTGAATGTGACATCTTATCTGCACAATGCTAATTCTGGAGTATTGCAATAAAATAAGAAATTTCATAAAAATACAAACATCTGAAAAAAACATCTGGCAAACAGGAGTATGGCCATTGCCATGGACTCAATCACTCATCATCACCCTCCCCAAAACAGGCAACTTGCAACAGTGTGAAAACCACTGTACAATCAGCCTTATAAGCCATCAGATAAGGTCATATTGAGGATACTGCTGAACAGACTAAAGCCACAGGCTGAAAAAATTATTGCTGAGAAGGCAGGTTTCAGAGCAGGGTGCAGCACAACAGAGCCGATCTTCAACCTCAGGATATTGTACCTCCCAACACCAACACAATCTGTACTACGTTTTTGTGGACTTCAAAATGGCATTTGACAAGGAATAGCATGTAGCCTTGTGGGCAACCATTTGACTGTACATCATCAATGCCAACATCATCACAGTAATAGAGCACCTCTATGACTAGGACACCAGTGCAGTATTCTTTAATGGCAGTAAAAGGGACTGGTTCAGAACAACAGTCGGAGTCAGACAAGGCTGTCTGCTCTCTCTCACACTATTCAACATCTTTCTAGAGAATCATGGCTCATGTCCTTAAAAAGCACGAAGGAACAGACAGTATCAGAGGCAGAACAGTCACCAACCCACATTTTACTGATGACATTGATGGACTAGCAGGAAATGAGCAAGAACTAACGAGCTTAGTAGAGAGCCTTGACAAAACCTCTGCAGCCAAAGCACAAAAATCAGTGCAGAGAAAACCAAAATGATGACTAACAACACCAAGGGCATCAAAATTGATATCAAGGTCTAAGGTACAAAGCTAGAAACAGTCCAAAGCTTCAGGTATTTGGGGGCAATTGTAACATATGAAGGATCAAAGGCGAAGTACTTTCCACAATTGTGTAGACATCAGCATCAGACATCAAAACTGAAACCTATCTGAAACAATAAGAACATCACACTCAGTTCAAAGGTCAGACTGATGCACTCACTGGTGATCTCCATATTTTTATATGCCTGTGAATCATGGACCATAACAGTTGACTTAGAGAAAAGGATACAGGTCACACAGATGAGATGCTTATGAAAGATCCTCAGTGTCTCATACAAAGAACTTGTAACCAATGAAGAAATATGGCAAAGGATCAGACAAGCCATTGGGCCTCACAAAGATCTCCTGACCACAGTGAAAAAACATAAACTGCTGTGCTATAGTATGGGCATGTCTCACGATCATGAGGACTTGCCAATACAATCCTGCAAGGCACTGTACAAGGAAGAATAGAGAGAGGTTGACAAAGAAAGAGTTGCGAAGAGAAAATTCGAGAGTGAACAGGCTTGACATTGAGCGACTCGCTGAGAAAGATGAAAAATCAAGAGGAATGGAGGAGGCTGGTTGTTTGGTCTTGTGCAGTGCCCCAAAAGTTTACCAGACTATGTAACTGATGATGATGAATTATTTTTAATTTTAGCTCAAATTAAATTCACTGTTTTTGAAGTAGTCTAAAAAGTTTGCAACAGTAACCATATGTGATGGTGGATTGGCATCATTTGTTGAAACAAAAAAAAATTGAAAGATCATGAATTCAGGACATTTTGTGTCGAGCTTTATCAAATTCTATTGAGCAGTTTCAGAGAAGTTGTGGAAAGGTTTTCCTATTTCTTTTTAATGTTGGCCATATTCAATGGCAGACTGGCATGATTACAATTCTAAAAGACTTTGTGTCATGATACTTTGTCAAATTTTATTAAATTCTGTTCAGCTGATTTTAAAAATAAGTACTGTACATGTTTTGCAAGTTTTTAGAAATGGTGGCCATCTTTAATTATTAAAAGACCTTCATGATATAATACTCTTTGCTCAGATTAGTTTTTGGGAAGAAGCTGAAAATCAGCAATTCATCACAGACATGTTTTCCAATTTTTATTAATGCCAACCATATCTGATGGCATCATTTGTAAGGCCTTCCTACCAAGATATTGTGGCAAGTTGGTTGAAATTGGTTTGGCAGTTTTTTGAGAAGTTGAAAATAGCTGTTGTTGACAGACAATGGACAAAGTACCATACCATGTTCTAACAAGAGGCCCAGGTGGGTCTGATATCATTCACCTGTTTTACTTAACTGGGATTATATAGCTTAATAGTTGACCATTTCACTAAACAGCCTTACATAGAAGTTTAAGAACATATGCTATGTAAACAATTTCCTAAATGTTATGTCTTGTAGATTCTACCTAATTTTGCAATATCATGTTAAAATTCTTTTTACAGATGAAGGCATAACCATTATGCAGTTTCTCAATCAATAATGAAGTCAACCAAGGTGTTAATGATAATAAAACCACAAAAGAATAAAAATATGACTTTAGAGGCAAGATCACCTTCTTAATATGCATCAAACTTGCTCATTGCTAAAACATTCTGAGATCCTGATGCCTAAAGCATATATTCCATATTTTATAAAAATCAGATCACAAATATGATTTCCAGAGTGGTAACCAGCTCGCCAATCAGATGCAAGATCAATTCATTAATATACATGCATCTCATCCATTATCAAACCTGTATAATATCTTGATGATATATGCATATATTCTATGCCTGATCAATAATCTCTTTCTCTCTCTTGCTCTCTCTCTCTCTCTCTCTCTCACACACACACACACACACACACACAAAATGAGGCTGAGTTGTCTCCTGATGATATAAACATATATTCCAAGTCTAATTAAAATCAGATCAAAACTTTGGCCTCTGGAGTGGTAATAAGGTCAACCGATCATATGCAGGATTATCTTATCATATGTATAGATCCTGCTCATTGCTATACCCATTTAAGAGTTTAATGATGAGAAAGATGACTTTCAAAAAGATCTGACTCCTAGCCAATCAGATGCAAGATCACCTCATTAATGTGTCTAGAATTCATTCATTAATTACTCCATCCAAGACCTTGGTTATATAAACCCCATATTACAGGTGTCATCAACTCTGAATCAGAAATATGGCTTCAAGAAGGATAACAATCAACCATGTAACAATCAACCATGTAATCCACAAAAATTCATGAACAAAGGTGAAATTACAGTATACCTCTTTTTTCTTAGCAATTTTCTCCATGCCAGCTGATGCTGCAATTTTCTTGACAACATCCTTGGTGATTTCACCTATAGGAAAGATTGTCATCCGAAGTGCATGTTGTGGAATCTGAGACAGAAAAAGGGTCTGATCTTTCATTTTGTCATATGCTGTCAACAGTTTAACACCTGTGATTAAAAAATAATACAATTAGAATACTGGCCCAAACAAACCTGACAATGATGCTAAAATTCAAAATATTTGTAGTAATGTTTGGCCTGCTGTTTATTTGTTCAGGAAAATGATTTACCACAATCTTTTTAAACAATTTCATCCTAAGAGATGAGACCTTGGAAGAGACAGATGTTCTACTACCCAAGAGCAATTCAAGATAAGACCATTTCTTCTTTTAACTGCTGAGTGTTGAACCCATCCCGTGCTCAGCAAAAAAAATTCTGACAAAGGACCAGGGCTCAAGCCCCGACTCAAATTCCACAAGCCTACTCCTATTTCATGTTACCAAAAGGGCCGTATAATTATCTTCACACAACATTGCAACTGCTTTACTTTAAAAAATAAATAAAGAAAATTATATGAAACTGACTGTTTAATCAAAATCTCAAAATATTTCACATAAAGCGTTGTTTTCTGCCAGGTCCTGATATCAACCATTGTTCAAATGCTCCATCATTGCCAATCTTGCTCACTGGATCAGTAAAAGATTAGCAATGTTATGCTCATTAGCATCCAATGCATATCTTCATTTCCACAGTGTCTCTTTATACTTTTAAGGCTGTTCAAAGGATCTGCTTAATACATATAACCAGTGTTGCAATTTTACTGAAATATTTCTGCCAACAAAAAAATCATTTTTCTGATGGGTCTTTCCTTTTTTTATTTCAATTATACCAAAAAATGACTATTTTTACTCAGAGACTCTGAAACAATCATGGACCAACTTTGATATCTTTATTACTTATAACATTCTCAAAATCTAACACACTTTTTGGCCTAAACTCTCCAGATTACAACAATAAGTTAATTAATTAACAGCTTGTTGCAGTTGTATACATGTTAGCCTTAATCCAATGACTCTGCCACACACAACTGAAGAGGTTGCAATGACTGCTAGAACAGTTCCAATCACCCCTAGTCTGGGTCTGGCTCATTCATGTAATATATGTACAAAACAAGTAAAAATACCTTTCTTCTTTCTTTCTTTTCTTTATTTAATCAATTTTCTATTATGACTTTCAAGATGGTGGCTGAGGTGGCCATATTGGATAACAAATCAGCACAAGTTTTGTTTAAATCAACTAGCCAGAATAAAAAGTCTTCCTGTGCTGATGAATTTATTTCCGAAATGAGTACAGATAACATGGTTTTCAACACATACAACTTTACTTCTTGCTACACCATTAAGATCCAACAGATTATTATCAGGGAAATGTCCTTTAATGTAACTGAAAAGGTTAGATTTGTGTGTTTTAACACCATTTATTAGCACATGAAAAGTTACATAAAACCAGCATATTTTGTGGAGAAAGAACCCAGGAAGACCCTGGCAAGAACCAACAACCCACAAGATGCTACTGGTATGCTTTCACAAATATCCACACTGATCAAACAGACCTTCAAACTTATGTGGACAGAGCTGAGATGTGAGTGGTCTTTAAAGGCATGTCTTTAAACTAATCTGCCACCCAAATGCCCTTGTAGATAAAAAGGCTACATAATAATTAATACCTTGGAATCCTTTTTTATTTAATGGTAAATATTTTCTTCATACAAAATTACAAAATCTGTGGCATGATGTACTAGTTTAAGCATTCAAGATGACTGACCACAAATAAGAATGGTCTGCAAATAAGAAGGGTCTGGATTGAATTAATTATGCAGAAACAGTTGAGCATATAAGACTGTGTGCAAGATTTTGATTATAATTGGAAAATTATTTTTGCTAGTAACTGTATCTCTAGATTTCTAATGATCTTTGAGATAGCTGCAGACAAAAATTGTCTAGTTATTACATGCAAAAACTGAAAACATTCATTTAGGAAGCATACAATTATTTATATACTGACTTTGTCTGCTTGACAAAATACGAACAATTTTTCACAATCTGTCATCATAACTGTTTAAATGTAATCAAATAAAAAATCAAGGTGTCCATAGTGGATATGAATGCTTCTTACTTGCAACTTAAATATCATTCTAGTTCTGGCTTGTAAAAGCCACAAATGTTTTACCTTTCTTAGGATCTATTTTATAAAGATCTTCTCCCACATCAGTCCTGGCATAATGACCTGTAGCTATTGCATGGGCATCAAACCTGTTTCTAGCATACTGGAAGAAGGCATGAAACTTGATGTATTTGTTGCACAGCACATCAGGGTTAGGTGTAAGGCCAGCCTGATAATCTTTAACAAAGGAACTGAAACAAAGAGATGAAGAAGACAAAACAATGTGAATACTAATAGCTTGGTGAGTTGAGGTGATAATAAGATGGAAGAAAACAACTCAAGAGATACTGCATTCATAGTCATTTTCATTATCATAATCATACTGCCATTGTTACAAGCATTACTATCCGAGGAAAAATTCCAGGGGAGATAACTACCATCAGGGTTAATAATGTACCTAAATTATACTTGCCTCCCTTGACATTTAAAATTGAATTTACAGGCCAGTGGATCAATACATGGTTTCTAATTTTAGTAAGACCATAAAGTTTGTTAGTAATGCCAGTAACACATACTATATTTTTAGAAGAAAATTTATACTATGCTATCTCTAATTTTAATAAGACCATAAAGTTTGTTAGTAATATTAGTAACACACTATATATTTGCAAGAGAATTTATTCTATGCTGTAAGCATAGAAGGATATAAATCTCTCAATCATAAAACTATTATCAGGCAAAATAAATATGTCAATCATATTGAACTTCCAGTCAAGTAAAATAAAATAAATAGCAATGATCGGTAAAAATCTTATAGATTTTTTATTTAGTGGGGAATTATGCCATTTTGTATTACATAATAGATTATATATGGCTGTTGTCTATTTAGTGGAGGACAAATCTTCGGAAGCTTCTTGGGGGACCCTGTCTAATGGAATCCATGTACATACCAATGTATTAAATATGAAGGATAATTGTGATGAGCTTTATAATGAAGAAAAACTACAGTATAAATAAAAAATATACTGTACATGTACACTTTTAAGTCTAGCTGTAAACAATACAGATCCTGATCCCCCATATCATAATTCACTAGCATATCAGGATCCATGCTGTTTGGTCTATTGAATACTCATAACAAACTGCACAGACCCAGATCTGCTGGTGCATCATGTTATAGCATATCTGAGTCTGTAGATTTTTGTAGTTAGACTTCACTTATAATGAGTATATACAGTAGAAAACAACCTGAAGACATGGTTCCAATATTCCTTCACAAAGTTGACTTCATAAAAGGGAATTTTCAGGTGGTCACAGACAAACTTTGCATCTTCTCTGTCCTGGTCTGTTGTGCAGACACCCCTCTCATTTGTTACATCCCAATTTTTCATGAACAATCCAATGACATTGTAACCTGCAAAAATAATTACAATCCTGAGATTTAACAGGATTTTCCACACCTGCATAAGTGCTTTACTTCCTTTTCTTATTTATAAAACATTTTATAAAAAAAACCAAACAATTACCACTTTTAAAATACAAGAATTGACGCTGCACATTGTGCAGATGATCAATGTACAGTGTATAACTTTGATCCTGAGATTAAATGGTTAAGCAAGCATGTCACAGAATCAATTGTAATGACTTCATAAACATTCATCCAAAATCCATCATGTGGTTTAGAAAATATAACAAAATGAAAAAAAAAACTTCACCTAAAACCTGTATGCAAAGATTTTTATCTGTAAGTTAATGGGTCAAGCAAATATATGAAATGAATTGTCTCAGCTTCATGATGACTCATGACAAGTACGATGAGAATCTACCAAGGGGTTGAGGAAATATATAAAAATGAAAGAATTTAGCCAAAAACTTAACTCTTGTATACCATGCTGCTGCCACCAGAAAAAAAATTGGCATGTCTTGCTTCCTACTTCCTTGGGGTCATAAATACATTTTTTTTTATCTGAATCAAACTTGTACATATGCAACTGATTTTTTAATGAAAAAAAAACAATCATTCTTTCTAATCCCTATGGCTGACCAGCAAACTGCCCCCCCCCACTCTCTCTGTCTTATGACTGGGTATTATAACTTTACTTTCCACATAATGGAGGAAGTCAATATGTTTTTCAATAAAAACTTGTACACAATTTACTTTAGTGAAATAAGAAATACAACTATAGTAAAACTTACATTTGAAATGTATAATTGATGTAAATGAAGTACTCTTAAGTCTCCTCATGAACCGTAATGATGTTTATTAACTTTTGAAAATCAGAAATCTTCTCTTGTTTGCTATGCATTCACCAAGTTATTTTTTTTGTCTGACCAATTAGCACATTTCATTTCAAAGATCACATTTTTAGAATTGCAATCCATGTTGTGTTTATCTAAAATTATCTTATCATTTAATGGTAATGTATTTCAAGAGTTATTTTAATAGTAAATATTTGATATAAGAAAAAGAACCTGTAATTCATCTACTCTCTACAATCTGATATTAATATTTCTAAGTAATTATTTGAGTTACATGAAAAATAAAAACCAGATACTTTATATACTGTATGAATATTCTCATATTTTCAGAACTTGACAATAAAAGGCACACACCCCCATTTACTCGTGAACCTGGGTTTGAAACTCGGTAGAGTATGAATTTAATTTCTCTAACCTTATGAAAGTATTGTTTGTATTAAACTATATATATATATATATATATATATATATATATATATATATATATATATATATATATATATATATATATATATATATATATATACCAAAGGGTAGTTAATAGTTCTGTCAGTCTTATGAATTCATCTTTTTCTACAAACTGTATATAGATTTAAATAAGTTTATGTCATCAACAATAACATGACTAACATAATAATGATTTCAAATTATTTATTTACAAAAATATTATAAAAGTATAATGTACTTACATTAAGAGTGAAATGGCACGAATATGTTCACTTTTTCATAAAAATTATTACTCTATGATCCTTACCAATGATTATTACATTACACATTTTTTATACAACTCTCATTTGGAAATGGTACAAATTTAAGCCACTCTAACCATTTTTAAGATGATATTGCATTTCATTTAGTTTATATCAATGATTGCATTTTCTAATTGCCAATCAATTCATTGAAGATAAAACAATCTGTAAAGTAAGTTATAACAAAATTGGCAAAGTCAACAATGTAATCCAGCTGCTGCCATTTTTTCATTTTTAATTGCAAAGTGAACAAGCTCGTGCCACCAGTAAGAGAGTATCACTGTTAAAATTGAGATTTTTGGCTGCCCTTTGCATGCCACACAGAACATCTTGATGTGTCACCTTGTGGCATGCTTGCTGTAGTTGATCAACTTTGTGCTAGACCATTGTCATTAACGCCTTTAAAATTTTTGTCTGCACATAATATACTTTATATTTCAATAGATGCACTTATCTCAGTTCAATTTCTATTAATCTTTCTATGGCATACGCAGTCAGATATATTTTTTACTCCATGAATGTATCCAATGATCGCTTCATTTTTACTCCATGAATGTATCCAATGATCACTTGATTTTTACTCCATGAATGTATCCAATGCTCACTTCAGTTTTGCTCCATGAATGTATCCAATGATTACTTCATTTTTTCTCCATGAATGTATCCAATGATCACTTCAGTTTTACTCAATGAATGTATCCAATGATCACTTCAGTTTTACTCAATGAATGTAAAGAATCTAAAGAATGATGCTATTCATATGGAACCAGTCCCTCATAAGCCTTCAGAATGGAGAGCCTTCTTGCTCTCGAGATTCTCTCCATGACAGACAGTTTAAATTGTTTGTCTCACAAATCTGCCATAATAACAGCCAAGCATTCAGAAGACTATCCAGGTGGGGATGGAAAACCCATTGTCATGGCTGCTTAAGAAGATTCAGGCTGGCTAAAATCTTTCTGGGTAGGTCTATGTTGGGATGCTGTTCTAAACTAGCTTGGAACACATTTTAGTCCACTTTCTAAAATAGTGATTCATAGGCAGACATGTGAACGGCTGCTAAATTCTTGTCAAGGGCCAAGAGATCAGTGCTGAAGGCATCTGAGTGAGTTTTATGCTAGCATGAGTTGAATGTCACTGGAACATGGCTTTCTGAAAAGAAAGCCCTACAATTTCCAAGGTCACCAATTCTACCTTAAAGCCAGTCATTGACCTTAATTTGTATGGATTGGGGAGTAAGTCAGAAAAATGGTGTCTCCTCCTCCTCATCAAAATCTACTGATGCTGTAACTTTATAGTGTTGAATAGTGACAGGGGTGGGGGCATTCTGAAGTGACCAACACCAGATAAATTTCCTCTGCTGAGGTCTTCAAGCTGGATTCTGTCAGATCAGTGATCGGATATGAATATGGTTGATTTGACAGAGCTTTGTCATAATCACTATGCACAAAAGTTATGTACCCTTTGACATCTGCTGCCCAATGCCTAAAAAGGATGTGAAAATTGTCAGCACTCGGTGTCAGTAAAACTGTCACTGTGAGGTTCAGTTCAGACAGTAAATGTTTAATCTGGAAGTAAGGATGAGATAGTAACTGTGATTGGGCAGAAAATGATAAATGAACTTATTTGTTGTCTTTAGTGATTATTATAATTCCATTAATATACATGATTACCTGGCTCTGGTGGCAGAGATAATATGCATTTCAGAGAAAAAAAATCAACAGGGATTTATTATTTGGTAGGAGAAAGGGATGTAAATTCTAGACATCCTGGAGAAGTTGGGAAAATTATATACCATGGTGCCTGTCAGAGGAAACCCTGAATCATGAAACAATGCCATTTGTTGAATTTTAATTAATATGAACAGCACGATTAATAAATTCTGACTTTATTCCCCAGTGCTATTACTTGTGATAATTTCATGTCTATTACTAGTGCATGCATCATGGTGTTGTTATTGTTGTTAGGTTTAATGCCATTTTTCAGCATACAATAGGCTATACATAGCAGCCATTATAAATGGTGGAGGAAGAACTGCAGCCAGAAAATCATGGAAAGAACCACTGACCTACAATAAGCTACCAGCAAGCTTTCTCATGTACCACATTGGCATCATCATCATTGTGAAAATTAGATATGGTATCATAACCTCAACTGACATCTGGATAAAAGAAAGGAAGGAGTACTAATATTAACAGTAGGTTATGGTAAAGACAGGTACTAAATGAAAGCAAATACAATGTATCTCATTGGAATTGGAAACAACATTAGTACAAGTTTCTTTTTCTTTTTGTCATGGAATGAACAAATTATTTACCAAACAAAATTTAAGATTAATATTAAAATGAAACCTGACTTAATGAAAATATAATGACATCCTTACCAACAATCTGTATAACATATTCTATCCTGGCTTTTGTCACAAATGGAACAATAGCTTTTCTCAACTCCCTTGTGAAATAGCATATATTGCTGTCACCTTCACCAAAAGCCATTTTGCAAATGGTAACCCTTGACAGAAAGAAAAAGGTTTTTTTTTACAGAAGCCCAAGTCACAAGGGACTTCCACCCCATGCAAAGCCTAAACAAACTGATGAGACTTCCATCTGTCTCTAAAACATCATTTACTGCATAAAGCAATATCTTTATTCTTAATTAAATACCAACCTTGCACCATACTCATTCTGATTACAAGCAATATTTATTTAATAAACTATTTTTTATACAATACACAATAAACATGATAATATCTGAGCTCATTAAGCTTGTAATAATTTCATTCATAAAGAAAATAATAGTTTTAAAATAAAAAGTTTTATTAATAAATATAAAATACTACACAATAATAATATTTTTGTTTCAAGCATGAACATTTAGTACAATTTTCTGGATGTTCATGTAAGCACAGGTTCAATAACTGAGGTATTGGTTTAGATGTTTATCTGCCAACCTCTTGAGAGGTACATTTGTAATCAATTGGACACAAATATAATCTAAGTTGACAGAAAGTGTAATCTGTGCAAAAAAGGTGAAAACTACATATTACATGTCATACTTACAAACACTTTATGTGAATGTATTTATTTTTGTTACTAACCATGAAATGCAAAAGGTTTAAGATCTTGTCACAAAATCCACATAAGATTAATGACGGAACTGGAACAGACTATATATTGACAATTCTTTATATGACACAGTTAACATTATCAAGTGTAAATGTCTAAACCATCAATGCAACTGACTGTAAAGTGACTCCATAAATCTTGCAAAAAGCTTAGTTATGTCCTAAGTTTGAGGGCTTTATTACATTGCTGATACATTCATTTAAACTTCTCTAGCAGTTTTGATTAATGATACATCTGATATGACATAGTATAAAATGAAAGATCTTTCTTCTCATACATTTTATTTAAAATTTATGAGTCACACTGACAAAGCATGTTTCTCTTCTCTTCTTGCACTGTTATTTATAGTACATGCTTGTTTTTTAAACAATTTTCTTAATTTAATGCAAATTTGCAAGAGAGATTTCAAGGAAAGAAACCAGTCTACTTGTTGCTGTTGTTCTGGGGATTAACGCCATTTTTCAGCACATGATAAGCTATACCTGGCAGCCAGTATTAATGGTGGAGGAAAAACTGGGAAATCTTCGGAAAGAATCACCGACCCACGACAAGCTACTGGCAAGCTTTCTCACATATCCACATTCGACAAACCAAATCATAGACTCGAACCAACACAGAGGTGAGATGGCAGTGATCCATAATGGAGAAAGCTTTAGACCACTCAGCCACTTGGGGCCTCCCAGTCTACTTATTAGGAAACTCAACATATATAACTGATATAGATGGAACACAAGGAATCATAGACTTATTAAGACAATGATTTGGATCATGTGAACATTTTTTAGAATTTATTTAATCTTAGTATATATGACATTCACAAATGGGATATTTCTCATATTTCCCATATATGAAACTGCAAAAAAAATCAAATGAAATAATGTATGACTGTTTTTCATTCATTGCCAATTTCATAACGAAATATTTTCAAAGCAACTCATTCACTTTGTGCAAAATTTGAAGTTTACTATATTGTACTAAGAAATAATGAAACTATCAGTGACAAAAATCACGAAAAAACACCTAGGTCTCATGCAGTAACGATGCAATTTTGTAGAATTTTATCTTTATACTGTATGTTGTATTAAATAGTACAAGACCATATAAATTCCAAAAGCTTGGCAAATTTTATACATTTAATATATTATTATATACTGCAAATCTTTTGGACCTCATAATAACTATTTATACATAAAACAAATATCTATGTTGAAAGATGGGTTGTTCCACTCATTTTTCATTATTATATAATAATTCACATAGTCCAAATGAGTCTAAATAAGCCTGTAAATGGGCACAAGTCAGCCAGCATTCATGGAAAGTACATACATGAAGTTGTTGTTGTTGCTGTTGTTGTAGGGTTTAATGCCATTTTCAGCACAAGATAGGCTATACATAGCAGCCAGTATAAATCATAGAGGAAGAACTAGAGAACACTCTGGAAAGAACCACCAACTCACGAGAAACTACTGGCATGCTTTCTCACATACCCACATTGGCTAAGCCCAGAGACTCGAACCCACACAGACAGAGGTGAGATGGCAGTGATCTGTAATGGCTTTAAACCACTCAGCCATCTGGGGATCCTGGCAGACAGCCACAAAAACAGTGAGAAAGACTTAAAATAATGACAGCACCAAGTCAAAACAGTTTTTGCAATGTTTTGATGTACACAAGCTCTTCATCAGGGCAAGTAACAACTTGCATTGACAGAATTTTTAAACACAAGAGAAAGTGTAGACTTTTGCATTTTTGAATGACAAGGACAATCCACAAACAAGAGCTAAATAATGGAAGAAAGAAAGAGTAAATAATTGAAAACTAGCTTATAATGTTGCATATCTATTCTGCATTTTCATAAGACCAACATAGTTTTGAAGAAAAAAGCAAACGTTGAGTAGGAGTTGTCTTTACCAAGCAGAGAACCAATGTTTTACCTAATTCCAGACCTGGGTGAAAGGACTGAAACTATGTACCAAAGAAATTATATCCTGGTGAATTTATGCTCTTATGTAGTTAAGTATTTTGGTTTTATTTTGTGATATGTCAGAACATGATATGCAATCAATATATTAGGTAGAGGTTGACCCTGGGATAAACCTATGACCCACTGACGAGTTTTTCTCACATAACCACACATGTAAAAAGTGCATTTCTCTGGAATGTGCAAGCATATTGCTGGAGCCTTAAATTTTCTTACACAAAATATGCATTTGTGTGTCATATGACCTTAAAAAATAATAGCCTGTTTTATTGTTATTGCTATTTTTATTTTATTTTGATCGGTGCATCTAAATATGTAATTTATACACAGATGTAACTCCAAGTATAAAATGTTAATGATTAATATACTAAAATTGTTGGCATTTATACAAATGGTGTTTAGGAACATGAAAGTAGGTTTCAGTCTGCTGCTGAGTCTTTTAAGGTCTGAAGTATGATTTCTGCATAAATGCAGGTCCCTTGTTGATTTTTGTCATTTTGTCATACACAGTTTATTTAGGGAAAACATTTTTCTAAATACATAGTAACAAAGGTTTCAATCATGTTGTAATGAAATAATCATGCTCCACAAGGTTCAAGACAGATATGGATAACCTGCATTTCAGTTTACTAAACTGATTGATGCTCAGAATTCTGAAACTGGATTAGGCTGCATCTCTAAAGAAATGAATAACGATTTACTTATCTTGAAGAAAGTGTTTCATTTCATTTCATATTCAAGATTCTTTACATCCTTTAACTATTTTGGTATTTCTGGTCCTATAATGTAAGCCCTCAACCCTGATATTATTCTTTTGGCACTGAGGTCTTACTGCTTAAATAATGGCACTATGTGTAGTGTTTAATGTTGACTGTTATTGTAACTAAAGTAATTATTCTCAACTACCATATAGTCCAGCCAACTTAAATGTAGGCCAATGGAACTTAAAAACAAGTCTGTTTGCTTGTGTGCAAATTTAAATTTAGTAGAAAAGATCAGAGTAGGTTTGACTAAAACATTATATCTTTAATTTGTAGAAAAATACTTATACAGGCAACCAAGTGTGTGACATATTCCTGAAAATTTGACTTATTCTGATGTTATCAACATTGGAACACACTACACTGCACCATTATTAGGGGAGTAAGACCTCAACGCTAAAACATAAATATCAGGGTCAATAGCTTATATTGTAAGACTACAGTATTCCCTGCTACCATAACATTCCTACCAACCGAAATGTATATAAAAGAACTTTAAAACAGGTTCATTTGCTTCTATCAGAATCTTAATTAATTAGAAAAAGGTACCTGAGTAAATAATTAGTAATGTCCAACTAAAGTAATATGAATTTGTAGAAAACGTCAATATGAGCTTCAATGTGAGAGATAACTCCTAAATTAGACTTGTATTTTAACTCTAGCTTGAAGAATGGGGAATACACTAAACAGCCCCATTATTTACGCAGTCAGACAGCGAAGGCAAAAAACAAATATCAAAGTCAACTAAACTGAAGGTTAAATTTTCAGGAATCTTGTGCAAACAATATTGGCATTGTGTTTACATTATTTATCACTTGATCTTTCATTTGTGTTCTTAGTAGCATAGAACTGACGATAAACACATTCTTTAATTGATGCTGGTTATACATGAAATTTCATTCTTTCAGAAGATAACCAGTGTCTATAGTGGTCCACTGGGGCTCGTATCGTTGCTTAAAATTTACCGTCATGTATGATCGTAAATTGTAGGCAATGATACAAGCCCCTGAGCATCATAGCTACGATGTCGTAGCCTCAACCACAACAAAACAGGTTGAGGCTACGACATCATGTAATAGTGCAAAAGAAATCCTAACTAAAGTCAGAAACACAAATAGTTTGGAAATCTACTAAATAAGTATAATCATTTTGGCTTATTTTGAATTTATTAAGCCCTTACATGGTAAAAAAAATTGGCATAGTTATGCTAACCTCACCATGTCCACCATGACAGATAAATAACATGAGACTCTCGCCATGACCCCTTTTCTACATAAGGCTTGCCAGACTATATATGGATATTCTACGCGATGGTATTAGTTGTTCAATGACATAATGTTTGAAGATGGAGAATGGATACTTGCATAAATTGGGGAATACTGTTATTGTTGAGAAAACAATTGCTTCTTGGTGGAATTTCAAAGACACCGGTAAACCATATTTAGTTTTAATGCGCATATTTTTTTTTACTACAATCTGTTTACGTTTCCAAATAAATTAACGTCCTTATATATGGCACACAAACAAACGAGGTCGAGTACGGAAGTAATCGTTATTTGAATACGGCGGACGATCAAAACGAAAATATCGGACAAGAAAGTAAACGAGTTTTTACCACTATTTCTACAAAGATTTGCGATAATTCCAGTATTAAATAAGAGGACTGTTCAATTTATATTATTATATATCAAAAAACATGTTCAAAACTTGTTATATTAGGCTAAAAAAAAAAGAGCCGGGTGTGAATCACACCCGGCTGCCCCAGTGACACATACAGACTCATGCTAGTAACCTGTCCACAAGGTAGGACTAAGGGTACTAATATTAGTACTACTGTGTAGTGGTCTGGTTTTAGCTGTCACCTTTTCTCTTCAAAAGCAAGGCTGCAACGGCACTGTCAACTCCACCAGAGACACCGCATACTATTGTTTTGATGTTTCTTATCATCTCTGAAAGCATCATCAGTTATTACATTCTCATCAACACCCGTCAGATTCGTAAATATGCTGTTGCTAACTGAAAATGTTAGAACACATGTCGCTGTGCACTTCCATTTTGAATGACTGGTTATGTATCATATAGACTGGTTTTTTTAACTTTACAAATTGTTTCGTAACTGTCATCTACGGATATTTTTGTTACGCTATGCCATAAGGTAGTGAATACGCTAATACTCATAACTTTCCTTTTAATATTAATTAAATTTTTTACGTTATGGCTTATACACTTTATGTTTTATTTTCCATAAAGCCCTATCCGGATATCTCTTCTGTTGCTCTTATCCGGATAATAGTCCTTTTGTGTGGATTTTCCCTTCTATAATGTCGAAACTTGTTTATATCCTTTTATTTTATTGGTCAAAATATCCAGAACATCCGGGTATTCTTACAGAATTATCCATTCACAGTAAATTTAATAAACCCTTTCTAAACAGTTTATTTACTAAGGTTTGGTCTCGTGGCAGGTTCAATATTTGTTGTTAACTGATTGAGAAAATGTTAGAATGTGTGAAAATCTACAAGATCGAATAAAGCCAGAGGATATTCATGACTTACTGGCCCACATATATGAAAATACATACAAAGTTAAAGATGCAAATATCAAGGTAAAAAAATTCATGTTTGTAACGTACGTCGGAAGTCTTTCTTTGTAGATCAGTCATGTCAGCGTACCGATTAGCGCTAAAATGGTGTTCAACAAAATATTGTTTTAAAATAAAACAATTTTCCAAGTGTATCTGTAAGATAATTACAAACATCAGGCCATGTCACTTCAGTCCATTTTGTTGGGTTACTTACCCAAATATCTGCTGGAAATTTATATTGACTATTATCACAGGAGTCTGCAGTTTTATCAATAAAGCACGACGAAATTTCTGACTACATGAAATCACCTTAACGAAATTATACAATAAAAAATGTTGACTGTGGAATTGTTAACTTAAAAATGATAAATACGAAATTTCTTTTGAGTTCCTTTTTTAATATTTGGAAAAAAGTGCCTTAATGCAAGCAACGTATCATATTACGTAATGATTTTCTACGCCACAACTATGCTCTCTCTCTCTCTCTCTCTCTCTCTCTCTCTCTCTCTCTCTCTCTCTCTCTCTCTCTCTCTCTCTCTCTCTCTCTCTCTCTCTCTCTCTCTCTCTCATACACACACACACACATCCTAATCATCATCATCAATGGTTCTAAAGTGGAATAAAGCAACAGCTTTTCTCCTTTCCTATTGTTCATCTCTCTCTCTCTCTCTCTCTCTCTCTCTCTCTCTCTCTCTCTCTCTCTCTCTCTCTCTCTCTCTCTCTCTCACAAACACACACACACACACACAAATATCCTAATCATCATTATCAATGGTTATTCAGTGGAATAAAGCAACAGCTTTTCTCATTTCCTATTGTTCATCTCTCTCTCTCTCACACACACACACACACACACACACAAATATCCTAATCATCATCATTATCAATGGTTATTCAGTGGAATAAAGCAACTACTTTTCTCCTTTCCTATTGTTCATCTCTCTCTCTCTCTCTCTCTCTCTCTCTCTCTCTCTCTCTCTCTCTCTCTCTCTCTCTCTCTCTCTCTCTCTCACACACACACACAATCATAATCATTATTATCAATGGTTATTCAGTGGAATAAAGCAACAATTAACATTCTCATCATCATCATCATCATAAATAGTACAGTTATCATACAATTATAATATTTTCTTCTTCACTATCAGTTTCTGATATGAAATAAAAACTCGGTTTAACAGATGATCTTACCAAGTGGCAATCTCTAGAAAATCTATCCAACACATTTTTAATTTTCCGGGTCCATCATCCGTATAGGCTCGAGTTTTGAATATGATGACGTCATCAACTGTTATTTGTACTATCAGAATTTACGCATTTGTTATGGAAATTGATACAAAAATTATAAAATGATGCAATCTGAAATAAAAAACAAGTTAAACATTTTATCTTGTAAAATTAATTTCATGATGTTATTTAGCCTGTGGTACAAATGGGCTACTTCCTCAAATGGTTCACATTTCCAGGGTTTGTGACTGTAATGGTGAAAATAAAGGTTAATTCGCTGGATTGGATTCATGCAATGGTCGTCGGTGAGAAAATTTGAATTGAACGGAGGGTTGTGGTCGATTTGCATTCCTTTATTATTGTATAATACCTTTAAGGTGATTTCATGTAGTCAAAAAGTTTGTCATGCTTTATTGATAAAACTGCAGACTCCTGTGCAATCATTAATTCCACAACTTAAGTTTCTGTAAATACCACAAATCGACATCACTATCCAGTGTACTTTACATTTATATTCGCCCTTGTATCAATGAAAAGTGTACAATATACACAGTATATAACAAATTCAGCCTTCAAACTGCCTTGACACTAATTGGCGTATATTGTCATGTACATGACACTACAGGAGTCAGCAGTTTTATCAATAAAGTTTTACCAAATATAGGTATTTATGATACCAATAAGGTGATTTTTGTTGTCAGATATTTTTTTGTGCTTTATTAATAAAACTGCAGACTCCTGTGGTGACATGTACACACCATTGCCTTCCTTATCAACCTAAAATATATTAAGTCTATATCAATATTCAACAGACACACATTCATAATTGTATATCTAAGACTAAGCAGCACTTCTGAACAGAAAACAAATATAGGTAAACTAAAACAGTTTGCAATATCGAACTTAACTAACACTACTGCACTGTTACTAAGCAATTGTTTAAACCTCCGCAAGATGGCAGAAAGTAGGTCGCAAAGTTTGTGACATCATGCCGACCCAACATATAGTGTTAATATATATGGCGAACGGATGATCTGCATATAATATTGCCACAGTGCCAGTATATGACAAACCGACATAAGACAAACTTTTTTCCCAGTTTGAAATGCATTAACTTAATAAGAAACATTATGATTAGATCGTTGTAGCAGTTTTACGACTATTAATAATATAACAACTGTATCGGTCATCCAATTTCGGTGATTTTCTGCGTCATTTTAATTTAAAAGATATGAAATCAAGATCAAAGATACAAGCATGTGTCTAATGATATATAAACTAAAGCTCCATTAGTTTATAAGATCACTGGAGTCTGCAGTTTTATCAATAAAGCACAACACAATTTCTGACAACATGAAATCACCTTAACATCATTGTAAATTAATTTATAATACCAGTTTCCAAGGTCCAGCTTTAGAAAAATTTCAAGAAAAATAACCACAATCACTGTACATATATTCTATTTTTTTTATTAATAGTTCTTTCTAAAATATTGTTTGCATTCATCTAAAAACAAAGTGATATAGCAATAAAGATGTACATCTATAATTAAACATGAAATTACATTTACATTTGAAGATCACATATTTTAGCATTAAATTGTTTCTGAATTACTCCATTTCTTTTGTAAAACCTAAATTTGTTTCACTGATTTTGTAACTGCTTTTTTTCGAGTGGTCTGCTTTTTAAAAAAAAATTTCAGTTAAAATAATTTTCCCCAGTCTTTAAAATTTGTCGCTTTTTAGTTGGAAGTTCATCCATTGTTATTAAGTTTCTAGGTGTTTAACTTAATAATATCGTATAATAATAATAAATTGTAATATTGAATGCAAAGACGCTTTTGACTGGGCTGTGGGAAAATATGAAAAATTTATTGCATATCTAACAATTAATGAAATAAATAGAAACAATTATCTTATCCAGAAATAGGACCATTTACTCAGAGACAATAAGTCAATGGTTTCATTCAAAGATGACATACAGGGATTAACTATATAAGCAAAGTGTGTAACTTGTTTGCACCAACTTGATTAGACGACAGCTATGTGATTGGGATGTAATCACTTAACATCTTTGGAAAAACAACGAACATCACAAGTCTTGAACACTATCAGTTGAATCCTGCAAACAATTCTCTCTTTCTGGCCTAATAGACATTAACCTTATTTAAACTCTACCCATATGGATTAACTCGAGACAAACAATACTCACGACCACTACATTAACTTTGGCAGTACAATGACAATTTGTGCCATGTACATTAGCCAGGTTTACGGACTGCAGCAGCTATCACCAGTAGCAACGATCCTTTTTTTAAGTATTCCTTTTATGCTTGTTTTTGATCAGAACAATCTATACTAATCAAGTGGTCATTGTAACAATTGATTGCATATAGGTCAGTGGTGTCTGTCTGTTCTCAAGATACAATCATTCATTGAGATACCAGGTCATACAAAGGCTGGAAAGCATGCTAAGTGCTGCAAAAATTAGTCTGGTTCCCTGTTTTGTAAACCGAGTTACTCACCCCTATATGAATAATGAAGAACAACACAGGAGTATATATATCAGGGGACCAGACACTGAAATAATCTACATATACTTTAGTCTGGTTTATGACAGAAACTGTAAAACACTGTAAGCATAGGTAAAAATAATTCAGACATCAGTAGCCTGCCTATTTTGAATTTTTTTAAAAAAAACAATTAGAACAGTATGAGCACTCATTCATTTTTGTGATGCGGTCATTCATAGTAGTGGTGAAATGCATATTTTGCCAAGACATCACAGTTGCTGGTCATGTTCAGCAGGTGGTCACTCATAACAGTGTTTATATAATAAAATTCGTCTTTGCATTATGCTTATAGTCGAAAATGACTGGTGGTTGCTCATATCAGTTTTTACTGTACAATTTCACAAATAAAGAGATATATGGATTCCATTTTATTTTTCTGAAACAAATGTTCTGTATAAGTATATATCTTTATATATATATATATCTTTCTTGATATGTTTTCAGAGTGAGTTTATCACAGATAAATGCCTGGAGCTATTTTCTAAGGATTATGAATACTCAGTAAGTCTTGTAACTTTTTATGGATTGAACTTTAGATTTTATTGGATTCATGAAGGTTGAAAGTCAGTTATACAGTTTGTATAAACAAGCTTTTGAAAGTCGTTTTCAAGCTTTTTGACTTCATATATCCATTAAAATATGAATTTAAATTTCTATAATTGCAAATTATTATAAAATAATAATAACTCTTAAGATATAAATCACAGAACTGTTATTTAAAGATTGCTTACAAATATTGGTAAAACACAAAAGAAGAGCAAATAATTAAGGAGTTCAATACTGGCTGCATTAACTAATTACTCTTAGCTCTCTTATACTCTTAGCTCTCTTATCATATGATGCAATTTTAACCTATTGGTCATTTACTATAGATATTAGCATTAGAATGGTAGCTTTATGTCCTATTTTAACCTCTCCGGTGGTCTTAACTTGGCCTCCTCTAGGTTTTCATTTGTTGCCATAGGCAAAAGAAGTTTGAAAATTACGCTATTTGTTTTGACTGGCAAAAGTTGCTGGTGAAAAATTTTTGTAAAGTAAATATTTATTGATATAAACTACTTGGACTACTCATGGCCTGTTTTTATTATTTGCAGCAGTCATTGTGGATCATATCAGTAGATGATGAATAATATGTTGTTTGAACATGGTTGCAGCTGTGAGCTGACGGTCCGTTTTGAGAAGTAGTTAAATGTGATTAGTGGGAAATAAGTAATGACCAGGGGATATACTCTGTTGTTCAACAGGCAGGCAGAAAGATGCTGTTTCATTTGCACATGTTGTTAGTTATGTGTATTGCAAACTGAGTGAGTCACACTTGGGACTGCTTAGGGATTATTTACTTAGCATGTTTTTGTGGTCTGAACTTTACTGAGTAACACAGAATGCCACTACAAGGATGCCAGTCATAGACTGTAAAGGGCCTGAGTCGCTTATATCAATGAAAATTTAAAAATTTACTTTGTAAAACGAGTATGTATCAAGTACATAGAATATGGCTAATCTAGCTATGGAATACAAAGATTTTTATCCAGCTGCATCTGTGGCAGCTACCAGGTTACTTGTTGCCCCTCTTTCCATTATTGAGAATTTTTATTCAAGAAGGCATTTAGGAATTTGTTTGGGAATAAAATGAGGCAGATATTGATGAAGTGTCAGTGACATTGTTCATAAAGACTAAACAGTATTTTGTAATTTCAGTTATAAAAACATTTTTATTCTTCTTACTTTTCATATGCTACATATTGAACTTCACATATGTATATTGGTATTATTATATTAATAATTATTATTATTCTTTGAAATGTAATACAAACATGTAAAAACAGTTGTATTGTCCTGTATATAGATTAAAAATAGGGCCAAGATAATATTTTGCATATATTGCACCATGGCATAAAATGGCTCCTTTGGCTGAAAAGTTGCTCTAAATTGTTAAATTTGACTAATTTCATGACACATAGAAAAATAATTCCAAGGGAGGCCCATGGTTTCAAGTTGATAGAGTGTCCACCTTGGATGCAGGAGGTCATAGGTTCAAATCATGGCCAAGTTATACCAAAGACTTATAAAACTAGTACTAGCAACTGTCAAGCTTGATGATGAGCATTAAAATGTCATTGTTAGGACTGGTCAGGCTTGGTGTCAGGATAATGGGACTGGGTGGGACATGATGAGACATGTCTGTGTCATAATGCCCGGGTGCAAGACATCACTATAAACTGCCACACTGCAGATGTCATAGTAATATGTTTGAAAAATATTTTCACATACAAATTTTGTCCCTTTTTAGAGTTCCTGGATGGTTGGTTGTGACAGTTTCATTTGGTTTATTCCAAGCATCTAATTTACAGTTTGTGAAACAGATGGGTATGCATTGACCATCTAATGCATACCATATGTGAAAAGATGGGTTTATGGTGACCTTCAGATGTATATTATAGTTGAAATCAGATGAGTTTACATCGGTTTTCACATGATGATGCCTGTAGCCTTTGCAGGCCAAAAGCGAAGGAAACCTGCCTATAAAAACTCCAGGGTGTATTCTAGGATGAAAGGGAATGAAATTTTGAGCAAAATTATCTGGAGTAAATTGCTAAATTTGAAAAATCTACTAATTATTTGAAATATTTTTCATTGTGTCAGGACGTTCATTATTGACTCTGGATCAATCTCTTGACATTCAGAGGTCTACCAAATATCTCTCACTGCAGGCAGTTATTCTTAATGTGAAGGTTTAATATAACAAATTGAGGAATGTTAATTTATGTTGTCATGTGGTGAAGGTACCTTTATATGGCAGTTTTAGATTAGGCAAACATTGAGTTATATTGAATTATATACTTGAGATTTAGAAGAGTATGTTAGAAATGTATTTCATAATCAATATATTGGACAACTGACATAATACAAATTTAATTTATAGATTGTGAAAAACTTCAATGGAGAGCTGTGTGGTCACTATCCCAATAAGATTGTGTTGCTGGAATATGAGAAACCAGACCCACAGGTGGAGCCTGCATCTATCAAAGATCCATCCTTGGAACCCAATCAGTACAAAAATCTTTTTGTTCTTGTTCACCATCATAAATTTACTGTGGGAGGAACATGTTTTTTAACATTTGTCCATCTGTTTCTTTTTCTGTCCACTCGTACATCCATCTGTCATACCTGGTTAAGTGTTTTGCATATAGGTCAGATAAGTCCTATATTGCACAGAGGTTATATTAGTCATACATGTTCTGTGAACAAGTTTCTAATTTAATTTTCTTTTTTATGAGTAATGTTAAAAGAAAAAGGCATGGATTGTAAGGTTGAGGCTGGAAATAATTGGAACAGTTTCATCTAGAGAGAGAGAATTAAATTGCTTCAATCCCTTCTGCATACATTCATTTGAATGAATTTGCAAGATCATTGTGAATGCCTAAATTGAAATTATTTATTTGTATTGTCTCAATATTTTTTGCATATGTTATTTAATACAGAAGTGAAATCTGCATTTTGAAGCTTGAGTTACTTTACAAACTATCTTTCTTTCCTTTAAAATATAATTCCTGAGCTATCTTAGTAACTTTCATATCTTTTTTTGTGTGATAAAATGTCTGACATTTTCACAGAGTTCATTAGTAACATGCACTACAGTTATAAAAGTATTTTTGTCATCCATTTTGTAATTTGGCTTCACATTAGCAGCATTCATGCCAGGATTTCATTTATAGTGATCCAGATGTCCCACCAGTCATCAGCTTGTTTTAAGGGGGATGTGGGAGAATATTTTCTTGCCTGTAGGGTCATGGATTTTACTACACCGATAGTTTATTACACTTCTAGCAGGATCACTTTAACAAATTGATTTATATTCAGATTTAGCTAGGTTTATGTTTTCTGTCTTTGAAGGATACAGCCTTAAAAATTGCCATAATGAAGGCCATTGTTGCATTGCAAACAACATGTTTGCCAGATTGCTAGTTTTCATCATTTCTTGTTAGAAAGTGTGGTTGGTTAATTGCACAAAAGCAACCAATCAGATGTATCATTATATCAATAAGTTATTAATGACTTTATGGTTGAGTCATGGTCTTGCAGCATTGTGTTGTAAAAGAAATTTTCATTTGTAGAATGGGCATGAGACTACAGTATTTACTGATTTGTAAGTCAAGTACAACTGCAAACATTAAAGACTATGAGCTACAGTCACATAACGTGCCAGTAGACCATGGTTCTGACAAACTGCAGAGACCCATACAGACTGGAACATTATGTGATGGCAGATCTTTGTGTAGTTTGTAGATGGACCACAATTTTCAGACTTGCAAGAGGAAAGGAAAAAATAGCAATATTTAATTGATTTTGCCAGAAACTTGATTCCACTTATATGCACACAAATGCTTACAATTTGCACTTTAGGATAATTCCAACAAGCACTTCACCTCTGTCTGCATGGGTTTGAGTCTTTAGCTCAGCCAATGTGGTTATGTGAGAAAGCTTGCCAGTCATTTCTCATTGGTCAGTGGTTCTTTCCAGGGTTTTCCCCCAAGTTCTTCATCCACCATTGATACTGGTCATCATGTATAGCCTATCTTGTGCTGAAAAATGGCATTAAACCCTATAACTTCAACAGCAACAACCAACAAGCACAGATAAAAGTTCTTGAAGGCAGGGAGTAAAACAATGATATTAGAGATTACAAATATTTTATCACAATCCTTTCATGTTCAAGATATTGCTTCATCTGAAATAAACTGGCATGAATGATGTAAGGGTGTTATCTGGCCTGAAAATGTATTAGAAATGTGTTTTGAAATTAATTTCATAACAAATCTAATTATTTATCTGGAATAAAAGTATGCTGTTTATAAGTATATAACCAAAATTCCAGCACAATACATTATTTTTTGTCTTATAATACCTTACCAAAGTATTGTTTCCAGTCAATAACAAGTTCAATTTATTTGTACAAAAGGAGACAGAGATTTTTTTCCTAGGGAAAGTCAGATCTGAGATGTAACGCACATTAAAACTACAAGTTGTAAAAAGTATCTATCTAAGCTGTGTGGAATCATTTCTCTAGGTTTAAGGGAAGTTACTCACATGTGATGTTTTCTTCTGTCCACTTTACAGGATGGAGAGCATGTATAATGTAAATGAACAAACAGAATTGTTCAAGCAGGCCAGGTATGCACGATGTCGTTCAAGATTTGTGGTACCAGTCATGATGTATGAAGGAAGGGTAATTATTTTAGTTCTGTCACTAGTATAAAGATTGTAAAACAAATAATAGCATATTAATATAATGATCACTATGAGAAAGAATCATGTCATTTTTAAAGTTCATGTGCAGTTCAGTCTCATTGATATAATTAGACTACTCAGGAACTTGATAAAAATGGTCATATTATCAGGGTGATGTTATTGACAAGGTGTATTCATTGCCAGTTAGAAAGAGTTGAATCTTTACAGTTTTAATTTTTCTATTTTAATATTAGGCAGTGTTTTAATGATTATATTATCTCACCTTTACAAATTTTGAAAAAATGTGGAAAATTTCATGAAAATCATTGATTTGAAACTCTTCTATAACACACTGGTTTGGGTCTGCAGGGTACAATTGTGCTAAGCTATATATTGTACAATAACCTGACAAGTCAGTTAACTAAAGATCTACAAATAGATCCTTTATGGCTAAGTATGAATGCATGTTGAATTTATTAAGTGGAATCAATGTAACTTTAAACCCACTAGAATTGATCTATGCTAGTTTCCATACACATCTGAATACTGGCTACAGCATGACTGATTATTTCTGAACAAGGGTAGTCATTTTTTACTTTAATGGGCAGTGTGATTCACTGTTTGATTGCTTGGTGTCTGTCTTACAACACACTGAATTAATTATGTATAATTGTGACTTTCATAATTTTAACAATCTGTATGATTGTCACTAATGATTGTCTTATTAATCAGGTGGTAAATTAATTGATTTTCAAATTCGGGTGAGAAACCTTTTCAATCAACACATTGTTTGGTTCTTGATTGTGTGTGTGACAGTTAAGTGAAGAAATAACTGTTGGTTGATGTTTACCCTGGAATGAGCAACAATTATACACAGGATACATTGAATACAATCACAAAGTGGACTTGATAGCTGTATGGATAAGTGTTTGATAATAATTAGATTAACAGGTATTAGATTTTTAAAGAGTGACCTTTCAAAAGTGCATGGATTGAATATTGACACAGATGAAACAAATGCTTATATTTAAAATTTTTAACATCGTTATTTATATAAAAAATGGTGTTAGGATATTTTTTCATCAAGAATCTTGCCAAATTGTTAAATTAATTTTTTATGGCACTTACACTGTAAAGTATTTAAAAATGTTAAAAAAACGTTGCAATTGTTTTAAAATTTTTGAAGCCATTCCACAATCATGTTGTATATGAACTTAGTTTATATAATGGAGAATGCTATAATATAGTTTTTGTTGTACTTTTTTAAATCGTGGATATTCCACTACAGGTCACAAATTATTGTTAAAAGTTTTCAAAGTTGTAGGTAGAAGACACATTGTTATAAATGAAATTTGAGGAATCTGAGTCATCAGTTGTCAAAGTGTAAAATCAGTATTACTGTTATTGTTATGGAGTGTAATAATTCCAACAAGGTTGTAACTAGATTGTGTGTCTTACAACTTTGTGTATATCAATCATGTAACAATTAGTAATGCACAACTGTATAAAAGAAAATGGCAGACAGCTTCCAATTAAAATGTTGAAAATATAAGTTTCAGATTTATGGTGAAATAATATTTCTGATATATAGAGATGAGTTACTGCATACTTTATTCATCAGTGGAAATTGTCTTCTCCAGGGAATTCTGATATATTAGTCATTTGGCAGATGTTTAAAAAAACAAAAACAAAATAACACATGTCCAAAGGAGGTAGCTTTGCAACTAGCCAATATTTTGTAAACAAATATCTGTATAGCAAACTATGTCAGCTAAGTGATTGTTATGTGTTATTTTTGCAACAAGATAGCTTATGCAAGGTTTATGTGATAAGAAAGCTATTACCTGTTCATTTACAGGGCAGATGCATGTTATGGTCATTTTGCTCCCTATATTCCACTCATCATCGGCTTACATGTATGGTTTTCAGGATAGTTATAACAATCCATACACCCTGGTAAACTAATACATAACTAATAATGTCAGGGCTAAGCATTTCATTTGAGTGGTGTTGAATATTCATTGATAAGTGACCAGATAGCTAAATTAGCAATAATATACTGTGCTATGGGTACTAATTTTAAACAGCTAAAATTTAGGTATATTTAATACCATGTTTGAAGTGGCTGATGTCTGGCAGATGACATAAGTTTTCATTACATTTTATGTGTTTTTCTTAAGTCTTTCAGACATGTAACAAATACAGGTCAAAAATTAATTATTAACTCTAATTTTGTCACAAACTTAAATAAATCACACCATCAGTTCATGCAAATCATAATTTTCTATTTAAATTTTTTAACTTTAAAATTACTTATGAGTAGTTGACCATCCATGTCACATTCTTGCTGATGGAACAAGAATATTATAGCCCTTACAAGACATTGGCTTTTTTCATGAATTTATTTTACTTATAAGACATTGGCTTTTTTCATGAATTTATTTTACTTATAAGACATTGGCTTTTTACATGAATTTATTTTTCTTACAAGACATTGGCTTTTTTCATGAATTTATTTTACTTACAAGACATTGGCTTTTTTCATGAATTTATTTTACTTGTATACTGTTCTTAAAAGAGAGGAGTAACTTATTTATAACAGGATTTGTTGTCTTAATTTGTGATTTATTAGTGAGAAATTATTTTCTTATTTTATTGTATTGAAAAGAGTGATTTAATTTACTTTTTCTTTAAACTAAATTGACTGTTGACCACTGTTGCTTTGTTGTCTGTTGCTAGGCTTATCTCACTTTTTTATGTTGTTGCATGTGTCCAACCAGAGCATTGGTTACATGGTACCTAATGTTCACTTAGTTATATGGTACTAGCTGTAAGAGTAAGCCAATAAAGTATGATAATAATTTTTAACAAATTATTCATATGCCCATAATTATAGTATCATTTACGAATAATGTTCACAAGAACCCTGGATTAGTACAGCAATACAAATTATTTGTCCATGTTGTCAGCATACAAATCATTTTTCCATGTAAACACAACATCATTGATAATGTAATAAGTCTATTATGAAAAGTTATTTTGAATCTAAACGTATCTTTGACATGCACAGTATTCACCTTTAAAATGTGTTTTTTAGAGTGAAATATTCAAGTATTTGTCTGATTTTCATAGATAAAGCTCAGATTGTGAAATGAAAAAGATTAAAAATCAAGAAAGTGTCATCCTTAAACTATGGTTTTTTGAAAAGATTTATAGCTTTGAAGCTAAAGATATTTTTGAATAATAATACTGGATATCTGCATTTTACAAAATAGTGGTTCAAAAACAGGGTACCTGCTACAAAGGAAATATGAAATATTTCTAACTTTATTCTCTTTTTTTTACTCGTTACATTTATAATAAACTTTCTGATCTTTTATTCAGCATATTTGTCGGTCAGCTACCTTAGCTGGGGGAGCAGAGATGTATGGGCGATCAGGGATTGATTTTCTGTTTCAAAGTAAGTCTTTATGTATTTTGTGTCTATAGAAAATTTCAGGTGTTGATTTATATATAAACCTTTTCGGGTTACTCTTGCTGCTGTTAACAATGATTTAGTTGAATGATGAAAATATAGAGAATAAATAAACTATGTGTTTGGATGGGTCAGGTGACCAAAATTATCTACTATTTCTGTTATATTTATAGTATGTATACATACATACATACATACATACATACATACATACATACATACATACATACATACATACATACATACATACATACATACATACATACATACATACATACATACATACATACATACATACATACATACATACATACATACATACATACATACATACATACATACATACATACATACATACATACATACATACATACATACATACATACATACATACATACATACATACATACATACATACATACATACATACATACATACATACATACATACATACATACATACATACATACATACATATTATTGTTTTCAAATGATGAAATGGTCCCTTTACTTTTCCTACTGTCTTTCATGCACTTTTGAAAACAGTTATTTTAAACTATGTATGTTCTAATTTATTAAAAATTTTGAACCTTAATTTTGAGTATTTCCTGACACTTAACTGTTTGCACATAGTATGCCATATATAATCATTATTCATATATCCTCAGTTATTTAGTATATAAATTATGTACAAAATACCTCTGTAGCAAACAAACATTTTAAACTTGAAAAACTAGACTTTAGTTAAATATGCATTTGGAATGTTTCAGGATGGCTGTTGTCACAAAGTTGGCTACATCAGAACCATTAAAATCAATCTTATCTTATAAGAATCCAAAGAGGCACAACTTATAATATTAAATGTGAAATACAAAGATAAAAGAAAATATATAAACTATGACAACTTATTTTTTAAAACCCTTTATTCCAGGTGGGGAGGATTCATCATTGAGCTCGGGGACAGGACAAAAGCCATATAGGTAATACAGTAGCAGTCCATCTGCAGTGACCATACACTCCCCTCTCCACCGATATGGTGAATGGATTTAATTTAATGAATATCAGTTTTGATGGATTTTTAACAAATGATGTTTATAACAGTACTTAAATGTGTGGATTGTGGAAGGAAGCCTGTTATTTTTGCACAGGATTATTATTTGTTGAATGTTATGATATGCACAAAAATGGGTACTTGTGAAAACTAGTAAATTCACAATATTAACCTAAAGTTTAGTTAGAGAACTTTATGTATGTGGGGGATCACTGTGTTATGACTAAGATGTATGCAAGATATTTTGATCCATTCAGATGAACTGTTTTAAACATTTTATCAGTACAAGGTACTTCATTAATTTATGCTAGTATCCTGTCTAATTGCATGCTGTGAATTTCATTTTCTTTCAGCGAGATGCAGATGTTTGATCGATACAGAGGTCAGGACATCAAGCTGTTAAAATCCCTCTCTGTTGATTATATCTGTGATCTTATGGTTGAAAAGAAGAAAGTCAAGTTTGGAATGGCGTATGTATTCTGTTACTTAAATGTATCACAAAAGCAAGGAATCCAAAATTAGTTTGATACATGCATCTCCAGAACTGTTTAAGTGTTTAAATTTTTTATGATGAAGTATTTAGGATGCATCATTGTGCTTTAGTGCCTGACATGTTTGTAATAAAAACCTACTCAGTAAATATGAATTTATAAATAATCTACATACATTCTCTGTTCTGTATTACAAATTACATAATGAATGCAACAAAAAGAGGAATTTTCATTTACCTGACAGTGTCAGCATTATAATCACATTATTGGCTTGTCTTTCAGTAAGGCATAGTGTTCAGTTTCTTGTGCCGAATATTATTTGTGGTGTTTATAATAATAACATAACAGGTTGCCATTGTTGTTCACCACAATGCTTAGAATCTTAAGGGTAGAATGGGGAGTTGACCTGTAAGAGTAGCTTCCCTTTCTCTATAGAATCTATTTTTGTGCGTGTGTAGGATTTGGAAGAAAAAAAGAAAGTTTTCCCAATTTAATGTGAGCATATGAGTATTTTTAAAGAAACATATTTTACAGTAAAACTTGCTTTCTCCAATAATGTTTCAGATGGTAATGATTCTGTATTGACACATATAGAAAAGAAAGTGGAAAAACATGTCATATTGATTAGAGCAATATGTTTGAGAAAAGAAACAGGAACATGAATACTAATTTCTCTGGAGTTATGTTCTTCCATATGATCTAATGTACATTAGTATCACTTCAACTTTCCAAGCCATCAGTACCTTTTTAGTGTTTGGTCATCTTGTTAACAATTATTTACAAAATTAGATTATATTTCCTTTAATTGGTTATTTAATACCATAAGAAACATTATACAGGCACAATTTAATGATTATAAGTAGATATTTATGTATAACCAAATTAAAAGTACTGTTAATAAAAATAGTTGTTTATAAAGGACACTTAAAGACCCAATTTCTAACTGGTTATTTTTAGGTAGAGGAAAAAATGTATGAGATTTAAAAAGGAAGGTTCATAATTTTGACAGGTTACACTGAATTTTATTCACAACAATATCCAGAGATCTGTACATTTTGAAAAAAATGGTAATCCAGGACTACAAGTCTTGAGAAATGGAGCACAGCAAATAGAGGGTAGAAAATGGAGAAGTTGAAGATCCTGAAAGCAAGGCTGCTCAGTAAAGAAAGACCTGTGTACATTGATTCATACACTTGACTAATAAAGCAGCTGTATTTGAACCATAGTATTGTGTGAAAATTAGAAAATAAATATTGTTGTTTAAAACGCCAGTGTTGAATATTTTTTTGATCTTCCAGTATCACATCATCAGAAAAAGTGGACAAGGAGAACCGGTACAAAGATTTCCATATCATGTCAATTCCATATCCAGGTTTGTTTCACCTCACAATTTTATGCCTGTGACAAATGTGGAAGGAGCATACAGTGTTATGTTATCCTTATTGTTCCTCAAGTCTGTACATTTTTTTCTTGAAAGACAGCTACCATTAACCAATGTCATTAGTGCTAATTAATAACCAGTGTCATTAGTGCTAATTAGTAACCAGTGTCATTAGTACTAATTAATAACCAGTGTCGTTAGTACTAATTAGTAACCAGTGTCATTAGTGCTAATTAGTAACCAGTGTCATTAGTACTAGACCATGGTGCCTTTCATGTTTACATTGTACCTGTGGCCATGCAGGTCTCTTAACACCACATGCTTTGTTTCATTATTTCATTTTTATTCCTTACTGTAACAATTATGTTTTCATGTAGTACGTACTGCTCTTGTTTTGTGTATAGCCATAGTAACATGTCTGAACTTTGGGAAGTTGATATTTTTAGTATTAATGTATTATTGCCTGTGTCATTTCAGTTGAGGGGACATTAAATGTTACTTGTGTCTGTTCATTCCCTCAGCACTGGCCTTAGTAAATGCAGGGCCTGATTTGGATCATTTGGCAGGGCCCCTGTATTTACGTGCATGGCCCCCTATGAGCATGACATTTGGAAATTATCTTTTAAACAAGTTTTATATAATATTGAACCTAATTTTCTTCCATTGCTTTAAAATTACTTTCTTTAGATATATTTTTTAAATTACTAATGTACAGGACCAATTGGGCCAAATAAGTCCTTTCGGTCCAAGGCTGGCTCTGCATCCCTCATGGCATGTTATTTCCCATCTCATCACAGATTTGTTGCTGCTCAGTAACTGATAATGTATTGTAGTTAATTGGGCAAAATTTAATTTTGTATGTGGCATTACATTAAGGTCAGTTATTACTTGGTTGTGACATAATTTCATGGAGTTATGGCCCCTGTTTGATGTAGAACTAGATGTTTAATTTTATTTTGCTAAAGAACTTTTGAAGGATTTTTGGATTGAATAAAATTTTGGTTACGGCTTTACATGTTGAATACCTGTGTCTCGATTGATTTTTTTCACAGCTGCAGTAGTACAGTTGATATAGCATTGTATTCGTGATCCTAGATGTGCACCCTGGTCAGTCCAAGTTGGTTGCCATGGTTTATCCTCAGGAAAGGCATTCCCAATTCCATGGCATACCATAGCCAAATAAAGTTCTTAAAGTGTCATTAAAAAGCCAACTAGCCACATGTTTGCAACAGTTGTTTGTATTTTGGCACCACATAGCTGTTATTGTGCTCATATACTTTTATTGCTAATACAAGCATCTAGCAAATTGTTTTAGAGTTATGGCCCTTTGACTATGAACTTTGCCTTCCAATATCCACATATTAACTATTTTGTACTTAATGGATTTTAACTAAATTTGATATGAGATTTTGTAGTAAGTACACTTGTTTCATTTCCATGTAGTTTTAAGAATTTTTTTTAATAATAAGGCCTTGTTTTAACTTAGAATATTGCCCTTTAATTGGATAATAGTTATGGTTCTTATTTGACTTATAATAATGTCCCATAATTGGATCATATTTGTGAGGCACAATTATTCTAATTGTTGGGCTACCATATATACTCACATATTACTTGAGCCTTACTGCAAACTGCATGGACCCAGATCTACCACCACATTATGAACCAGCAGATCTGGATATATGCAGTTTGTTTGGAGTAATTAGTAAAATAAATGACATAGACTCGGATCTTCCAGTGCATTATGTGATGGCAGATCAGTCTGTGTTACATGCAGTTAGACTCAACTTGTGAGTTTATATTGTAACTAAAAAAAAAGCTATATTCAAATAGTATTTTGCTTTAGTGAGAGAGGACAAGTAACATAAAGGGAGTCCACTTAAGCTTTAATTTTTTTGTTGGTTTTGGCTTCATTGATTTTGGCAGTAATTTTAACACAGCTATATCATGCTAAGAAAATTAGAGCCAAATGCCATCCGCTAAGATACACTAGTGCAGCAAACTTGAATTGTCTGGATGGGTATTAAACCAGTGTACTAAATGAGCTATCATAGCTACCCCTAAAGTATTAAACCTTAGCCATACAACCCAGAAATGGACAATTCATGGCCCTATATGTAGAGTCATTGTATATGTGGAATGCGTTACAGAGTGAGAAAGGATGGTTCCCAAAATTTGATTATGACAATACATTTGTAGAATGGAGGCCAGGGTGGCCAAGTGATATAAAACATTCACCTTTACGGATCATGGCATCTTATCTCTGCATGGTTTCAATTGTTAGGCTTGGCCAGTGTGGTTATGTGAGAAAGCTTGCCAGTAGCTTCTCATGGGTCAGTGGTTCTTCTTGGGATTATTCCACTTGTTCCTCCACAGATATACTGGCTGCCATGTATAGCCTATCAAGTGCTGTAAAATGGCATTAAACCCCAAAAAAACATTTTCTGAAACTTGAATTAATAAGGACCCAAATTTCTCGTTAGAGTTTCTGGTTGTTTAGAATTTTTTGTTGGATTGCAGACAATAGAAATTTTTTTGTGGGACATGGTAAGTTGAGCATTTAAGTGATTGATGCTTGAATTATTGAAATTTTACTGTGTATTTAATTTTTTGGTTTTTGTAGAGGCATTGGATTTATTCTCATTTTTTATATTCATTTACAGGGTGTGAGTTCTTCAAGGCTTGGAAAGATAATTGTTATCTAGGAGAAGAAATGAAGTTTGACTGGAACCAGGTGCACTGATTTGAAATGACTTATTCATTTTTACCATCTGTAGATGTTTTATGTTGATTTTGGTTGCACATGGCTAACTTATTTTTTTTAGAAGTATCAGAACAAGCAATTTGCACTTTTTATTATAGCAAGCAATTTTTAAAACATTTTAAGTCTCTGTGTCAAAATATTTGTGTTAATGGATAAGAAATATACCAGAGAACTTGTTATTATGACCATATCTGAAGTATATAACCTTTTTTATTATATTACCATTATTAATGAAACACTATATATATATATATATATATATATATATATATATATATATATATATATACACACACACATATATACTCACACACACATACATACATACACATACATACATAAGCTATTTGCACTTTTTATTGTAGCAAGCAATTTTTAAAACATTTTAAGTCTCTGTGTTAAAATATTTTTGTCAATGGACACTAGTGACATCTTTTCCCTGATGGTCTCCATGACCTGTTTAGCATACTGGTAGCGGAAATATGATTTTTATTTCTTCTTTATGGTCTCTATTTATTTTCAATTCTAGTGGTTGAATTTGATAATGCTCATGAAGAATGTACAAAGATTGGAGTTATTCTGTTGAATTTTGGCATCTTTGCACATTGAGCTAGCTATTTCATTATGCAAGATGCATCTGATCATGTGTTTCCTTCACATGTAGAATGGTTACATTATTCTAACTCACAGAAATCTAAGTTGAATTTTACCACTCTTAAGTCACTGTTTTAATGCCATGTTTGTAAGAAAATACTGATAGTTCAACTTTAGGACAATGTTTGATGTTCGAGATCTTACACATGCATCTTAGTAATCCAATAGTTTAGTGTTGTTGGCTGCATTGATGCCCTTTGATGTTTAGCACTCAGAGAAAACACAGTGATTGATCTTGATAGTGGCTTAATTTGTGTTGAAATGGATTGTAGTATTTTTTTTAACAATTTAAGTAACTTATTGTTGGCATAGTTTTGTTATTTTGTAATCTTTTTTTTGGTATATGTAGAGTTTTCGCAATGAAATAAAAGACCTTCAGATATGCAAACTTTGACAGGCAAAAATAAATGAAAAAAGATTTAGACCCACAAAAATTAATTAAACCCACATATTTTGTTTTGCTACCCTTACTTAACAAACTGTAATTGTTTTATGTAAATTACACTTGACACAGGTGTTCATAAACCCATTTTGTTATGAGCAGGTGTCCATTAATGTAGATTTCAGTGTTATTTTGACTACATATCTAACACCTCTTGATCTGATTTGCAGGGATATGTTGATGCATGTCTAGACATTCCAGATATTTCTCTCTTCTCAAATTTAGACGTGGATTGGTCAAATTACAGGGTAAGACACCAGTTCACCACTTGTTTTCATTTTCAATTTTATTTCAATATTCCACTATATTATATAAAAAAGTGTACACATGTTCAAATAGCTAAAAGAAAATGTACAAGAACATGACACTTCATGGAAAATATGTACCATCAGATGATGTATTGGATATTAGTATACCTTATGCACTATGTATTTGACACTGGAGTACCCTATAAACTATGTATTTGACACTGGAGTACCCTATACACAATGTATTTGACACTAGAGTATCTTATACGGTATGCATTTGAAACTAGAGTACACATTGCACTAAGCGGGCCCTGAGTGGTCTAAAGGGCTGACTGTTACGGATCACTGCCATCTCACCTCTATCTGCATGAGTTCAAGTCCAGACTCGGCTAACATGGGTAAGTGAGAAAGCCTGCCAGTAGCTTCTCGTGGGTTGGTGGTTCTTCCCTGGGTTTTCCAGGGTTCTTCCTCCACCATTAATACTGGCTGCCATGTATAGCCTATCTTGTGCTGAAAAATGGCGTTAAACCCTACAACAACAACACTAAACACTATTTGACACTAGTGTGCCCTGTACACTATGTATTTGACAATAGAGTACCCTATACAGTATATATTTGACACTAGAGTACCCTATCCACTATGTATTTGACACTAGTATGCCCTGTACATTATGTATTGGACACTAGAGTACCCTATCTACTATGTATTTGACACTAGTGTGCCCTGTTTAATATGTATTTGACACTAGAGGACCCTCTACACTATGTATTTGACACTGGTATGCCTTATGTACTATGTATTTGACACTATAGTACCCTATACACTTTATTTGAAACTAGGGTACTCTATGCACTATGTACTTGATACTAGAGTAGACTATACACTATATATTTGACAATGGAGTACTGTATGCAGTAAGCATTTGACACTAGAGTACCCTGTGCATTATGTATTTGATACCAGTATACCTTATGCACTATGTTCTTGACACTAGAATACTCTATGCCCTATGTATTTGACACTAGTATGCCCTATGCAATATGCATTTGACACTAGAGTACTCTATGCACTATGTATTTGATACTAGTATGCCCTATGCAATATGCATTTGATACTTGAGTACCCTATGCAATATACATATGACACTAGTACCCTATGAACTTGGTATTTTACATTAGTGTATGAGATAATACTGAAATGAGCTTTAAGGCTATTTGTAAGTAACTGACATACTTCAGCCTTCATTTTTATCAGTTCTTCTTGTTCTCTTGCTCATTTGCATATCAACCTAGCACTCCCTCACTATAGCAACCTCCATTATAACTGTTCCTTTTAAAAGGCAATATGGTTATGGATTGCATTTCGTCAATTAGTAGTATAATTATATCGTGTTCTTCGTTATTAGGCAAGGTCTTACTTTAGTGCTCTCATAGACCACAGTGTAGTAAGGGAGTATTTATCTTGTACACTTTGATTACTTATTTCAACAGCACAACTTAGAATCCAGTGGAGATTTAATTGAAAATTGGACAAATTACAGGGGTAATATAGGGATATTGATGTGTACACTTTATGTAGTTTGTGAAGTCTTAGACTGCCAAATGTTACGGAGGTCATCACATAATATATGATAGGTGGATCATGATTTGGTCACAAATCAACTGGTCTTACTATAGTCCGAAAATACATCCCCGTTGGTTTGTACCCCCCTACTGATTTCAATAACGGAAATATTTAATTTAATAAAAAGTGCAAGGAACATAGTCAATTCATTCATTGATTTTTATTTACTATCCAGGGGCCCAGAGTGGTCTAAAGCGCTGTCCGTTACGGATCACTGCCATCTCACCTCTGTCTGCGTGGGTTCGAGTCTAGGATTCGGCGAATGTGGATATGTGAGAAAGCTTGCCAGTAGCTTCTCGTGGGTCGTGGTTCTTTCCGGTGATTTCCCGGTTTCTTCCTCCACCATTAATACTGGCCGCCATGAATAGCCTATCGTGTGCTGAAAAATGGCGTTAAGCTCAACAACAACAACAACAACATTTACTATCCTGAATGTGAGAATAATTGCCATAACACCGTCATCGCCTGCACATTTCATGCTTAATGGAAGTTTTCAATGTAATAGACTGACATGCTTGAGAACCATTTCCAGTTTCTAGACCAGTCCATTATTCAGCAAATGGGCGCATGCGCGACTAAATATGTACATACATATGTTGTCTGCTTCTGATATTTACAGCATCAAATCAAGCAAAGGAAAAGAATGACAAAAAATTTGCCTTTCACGTGGATTTAACAAGCTATGTCATTAATATGTTCATGTGTGCAAAGGAATATAATTCCAAAGTCAACGTTATGGTAATTTATGGAATTATCCGGCAGTTACCGAATAGGATAAACTGCATCATTATGTTGTCGGATGGAAATAAACTACCCTGTAGTGTACGGAATATGGCGCTGTGTTAGTGTGGAAAGTCTGTTAAGCATGAAAGGTGCAAGGGGATGCAAGTTATAGTGCCATTCTGGTGACAGTCAGGTTAGAAATTATAGATCAATTATTTAATTGACTTAGCTCTGTGCACTTTTTATCACATTAAACTTTTTAGTTATTGAAATCGGTAGGGGGTACAAACCAATGGGGATGTATTTTTGGACTATAGTAAGCAATACTTCCTTGACAATTGTTGATAGGTCAGTTTTGTTTGCTTCATGTATGTGCATACATGGTGATGTGAGAGGGTATCAGAGGGAAGTCAGTCACATGCTTGATATGATATATAACTGAGGAGATGAGCATTATTGAATGTTTAATGTATTTATAACATGTTGATTTATTTACAAGTGATAATTAACAGTATATGTCAGAAAATTACTTGTCTCAATTTTATATTGTACAGTAATGGTACAGGCAAAATAAGTATGATGTGAATAACTGATCATGGGTGATTTTTACAGATACTTGTTACGCATCAGTATGAGTTAGGTTACATGTTTATATACATATAGCATTACATTTATCTTTGAATTTCAGCAATGGAACCTGATACATTTGACACAGAATTATCTGAAACTTCTACTTCACATATTAAAAGAAGGTAAATAGCACAGTTACAATAAAAATGTGTGTGTTTGTGTGTGTGTGTGTGTGTGTGTGTGTGTGTGTGTGTGTGTGCATTAGGGGTGAAATGATTCATTGATATATTGATGCATTGATACTTTTGATGTATGATACACATATTGATACAGGAGAAGGAGAATCGATACAGAATGATACTGTATTTTAGTTATATAAATCTACCGCAGTCATGAATAATTATTTCTTCTTGTTTTTCTTTAAATACATTGATCTGAAACGTCATTGGCAATCCTAGGCACTCATTTTTATTAGTAAAAACAAAAAGGACTATTGAGAATACTCACTCACCATCTGCAAATTCAAACAAAGTGACATGGTTCATAATCTGCTTCCACCACTCCATGCTAATTATCTTATCCCAGCAGCATGTTCCGCTTAAAGGATACCTTCCAAACATGTTCCACATAAATAATAAAGTACTTTACTCATCATTTAATAACCACATTTATGTGAAGTTTCTGCATTAAATTTTATCTCTACTTTGGTCGATTTTAAAACTACACTACCGGTGTGTGGTGAAATATGTTATCATTTAAATCACATTGGCGGTTATTGCTTTTTCTGTTCCAGCTTAAATATTCACCAATCAGAAATCAGTGCAACTTATTCCCTGCATGGCAAACAAGAAGTACTTACAAAGCAACAGAGAATCATGATGCAAAGACATTGATACATGGTACTTAAACAGAGATGCTGTCAGAGTGTGCAGTTGTGTGAATGTGTAAAATTTTTACAAATTTGCACACTTTGAGAGCATTAATGTGCAATCACTCCTTTAATTTAATTGAAAGTCCCACATATGAGAATGTGCTCAGCAAAGTATGCAATTTAATCGAACCATTCATATTGCAACATCTATTTTTCTGGTAGGTAACTGTTTTCACATCTTGGTTCTTCAAGCATAAGTTGAAAAGTTGAATAGTTGTGAAAATAAATTTGTTTGGCACATTAAGGCATAGTTTGAACCTTCCATGAAGGATAATTTGCAAATGCGTGTTTAAAATACGGGCTACTTAAAGAACCCAGAAAGGTCTGATTCCTGGAATGGTTCATTATGTTTTCATTTGGCAAATACTGGCTGGTGATAGTGATGATGACAACATTTTTTAACGTTATGAAGTATATTGGATTATTGTAGCTAGGGAAATTATTAATTGGGATTCCAGGGAGTGATTTTGAGCCCCAAAATGGTATTAAATATGAGTCAGATGTTCATGTTGGATGGACAGAAACAGATGGTATTTTGGTCAATCTACCTTTCAGCAGTATTTTGAAATTGAAAGTAGAAAGGGCAGAATATTAAGCATATTTAAAATGCAGGCAATTTAATAGAGTGCAATTTTCAATCAGTTTAGTCCTGTGGATCCTATATTATAAAACCATGCATCCATATCAGGCTTAAGATAAACTAAATAAATAAGGATCCTATGTTACAAAACCATGCATCCATATCAGGCTTAGGATAAACTAAATAAATAAGGATCCTATGTTACAAAACCATGCATCCATATCAGGCTTAAGATAAACTAAGTAAATAAGGGTCCTATGTTACAAAACCATGCATCCATATCAGGCTTAAGATTAAATAAATAAGGATCCTGTGTTACAAAACCATGCATCCATATCAGGCTTAAGATTAAATAAATAAGGATCCTATGTTACAAAACCATGCATCCATATCAGGCTTAAGATAAACTAAATAAATAAGGATCCTATGTTACAAAACCATGCATCCATATCGGGCTTAAGATAAACTAAATAAATAAGGATCCTGTGTTACAAAACCATGCATCCATATCAGGCTTAAGATAAACTAAATAAATAAGGATCCTATGTTACAAAACCATGCATCCATATCAGGCTTAAGATAAACTAAATAAATAAGGGTCCTATGTTACAAAACCATGCATCCATATCAGGCTTAAGATAAACTAAATAAATAAGGATCCTGTGTTACAAAACCATGCATCCATATCAGGCTTAAGATAAACTAAATAAATAAGGATCCTATGTTACAAAACCATGCATCCCTATCAGGCTTAAGATAAACTAAATAAATAAGGATCCTATGTTACAAAACCATGCATCCATCTTGGGCTTAAGATAAACTAAATAAATAAGGATCCTGTGTTACAAAACCATGCATCCATACCAGGCTTAAGATAAACTAAATAAATAAGGATCCTATGTTACAAAACCATGCATCCATATCAGGCTTAGGATAAACTAAATAAATAAGGATCCTATGTTACAAAACCATGCATCCATACCAGGCTTAAGATAAACTAAATAAATAAGGATCCTATGTTACAAAACCATGCATCCATATCAGGCTTAAGATAAACTAAGTAAATAAGGGTCCTATGTTACAAAACCATGCATCCATATCAGGCTTAAGATTAAATAAATAAGGATCCTGTGTTACAAAACCATGCATCCATATCAGGCTTAAGATTAAATAAATAAGGATCCTATGTTACAAAACCATGCATCCATATCGGGCTTAAGATAAACTAAATAAATAAGGATCCTGTGTTACAAAACCATGCATCCATACCAGGCTTAAGATAAACTAAATAAATAAGGATCCTATGTTACAAAACCATGCATCCATATCAGGCTTAAGATAAACTAAATAAATAAGGGTCCTATGTTACAAAACCATGCATCCATATCGGGCTTAAGATAAACTAAATAAATAAGGATCCTGTGTTACAAAACCATGCATCCATATTAGGCTTAAGATAAACTAAATAAATAAGGATCCTATGTTACAAAACCATGCATCCCTATCAGGCTTAAGATAAACTAAATAAATAAGGATCCTATGTTACAAAACCATGCATCCATCTTGGGCTTAAGATAAACTAAATAAATAAGGATCCTGTGTTACAAAACCATGCATCCATACCAGGCTTAAGATAAACTAAATAAATAAGGATCCTATGTTACAAAACCATGCATCCATATCAGGCTTAGGATAAACTAAATAAATAAGGATCCTATGTTACAAAACCATACATCCATATCGGGCTTAAGATAAACTAAATAAATAAGGATACTGTGTTACAAAACCATGCATCCATACCAGGCTTAAGTTAAAATAAATAAATAAGGATCCTATGTTACAAAACCATGCATCCATATCAGGCTTAAGATAAACTAAGTAAATAAGGGTCCTATGTTACAAAACCATGCATCCATATCAGGCTTAAGATTAAATAAATAAGGATCCTGTGTTACAAAACCATGCATCCATATCAGGCTTAAGATTAAATAAATAAGGATCCTATGTTACAAAACCATGCATCCATATCAGGCTTAAGATAAACTAAATAAATAAGGATCCTATGTTACAAAACCATGCATCCATATCGGGCTTAAGATAAACTAAATAAATAAGGATCCTGTGTTACAAAACCATGCATCCATACCAGGCTTAAGATAAACTAAATAAATAAGGATCCTATGTTACAAAACCATGCATCCATATCAGGCTTAAGATAAACTAAATAAATAAGGGTCCTATGTTACAAAACCATGCATCCATATCGGGCTTAAGATAAACTAAATAAATAAGGATCCTGTGTTACAAAACCATGCATCCATATTAGGCTTAAGATAAACTAAATAAATAAGGATCCTATGTTACAAAACCATGCATCCCTATCAGGCTTAAGATAAACTAAATAAATAAGGATCCTATGTTACAAAACCATGCATCCATCTTGGGCTTAAGATAAACTAAATAAATAAGGATCCTGTGTTACAAAACCATGCATCCATACCAGGCTTAAGATAAACTAAATAAATAAGGATACTGTGTTACAAAACCATGCATCCATACCAGGCTTAAGTTAAAATAAATAAATAAGGATCCTATGTTACAAAACCATGCATCCATATCAGGCTTAAGATAAACTAAGTAAATAAGGGTCCTATGTTACAAAACCATGCATCCATATCAGGCTTAAGATTAAATAAATAAGGATCCTGTGTTACAAAACCATGCATCCATATCAGGCTTAAGATTAAATAAATAAGGATCCTATGTTACAAAACCATGCATCCATATCAGGCTTAAGATAAACTAAATAAATAAGGATCCTATGTTACAAAACCATGCATCCATATCGGGCTTAAGATAAACTAAATAAATAAGGATCCTGTGTTACAAAACCATGCATCCATACCAGGCTTAAGATAAACTAAATAAATAAGGATCCTATGTTACAAAACCATGCATCCATATCAGGCTTAAGATAAACTAAATAAATAAGGGTCCTATGTTACAAAACCATGCATCCATATCGGGCTTAAGATAAACTAAATAAATAAGGATCCTGTGTTACAAAACCATGCATCCATATTAGGCTTAAGATAAACTAAATAAATAAGGATCCTATGTTACAAAACCATGCATCCCTATCAGGCTTAAGATAAACTAAATAAATAAGGATCCTATGTTACAAAACCATGCATCCATCTTGGGCTTAAGATAAACTAAATAAATAAGGATCCTGTGTTACAAAACCATGCATCCATATCAGGCTTAAGATAAACTAAATAAATAAGGGTCCTATGTTACAAAACCATGCATCCATATCAGGCTTAAGATAAACTAAATAAATAAGGATCCTATGTTACAAAACCATGCATCCATATCAGGCTTAAGATAAACTAAATAAATAAGGATCCTGTGTTACAAAACCATGCATCCATATCAGGCTTAAGATAAACTAAATAAATAAGGATCCTATGTTACAAAACCATGCATCCATATCAGGCTTAAGATAAACTAAATAAATAAGGATCCTATGTTACAAAACCATGCATCCATATCGGGCTTAAGATAAACTAAATAAATAAGGATCCTATGTTACAAAACCATGCATCCATATCAGGCTTAAGATAAACTAAATAAATAAGGATGAAAAATGAAATTAGGAAGTAAAGATATTTTTATGAATACCTCTCTCAGTACAAGCAGACTTTGGCATTGATGAACTAAAAACCCCAATACAGCATTATGGAACAGATAAAAAAATCTGGCATGGTAGTCAGTAAACTAGATTGAAGATAGTAAGTTGATTTTAGTGAAAACTCCTATTTTGGAACATATGGATAAAAAAAAAACAACAATATCTGTGAGCTCTGAAAATTTTAAATAACAGTCATAAAGATCAGTTCCCAACGTCTTCAAGCTGACAAAGCTAACTATGCCCATTCAGAGTGAAGCAAAGCAAACTATTTATACTCAAAAAAGGAACAGAGTATGCTCATAAATAATTAACAGAGTAATACTTATACAACTAGAGGTGGCATCTTTTAAAGATTTTGATTTCAGTAGAGCTCTAAACAAGTGTAGCAGGGAAAAAAAATAAACAGAAATTGAAGTGTTAATAAATACTGAACTATAACCTTTTCCTCCTCACCCTCCTTTTCTACTCTTCCTTTTTTTTCAGTGACAACAGGTGAAGTCCTCCTTTGGTCAAATCATGCAACATCTCTCCTTAAATTGTACACCTGAAACAAATTTGGAGTTTCTCTTTTTTATGTCTAAACATTTAACCAGTGAATGAAGGGGAAAAAAAATTTAGCACAGAATCAGCATTGGAGCAGATATTAAACCACTCAATTTTATCACCATGTGTAAAATTCAAACAAAACTATGTAATAGGGCAAGGTGTTTTAATAGTTTTCCCTCTTCACTAATAAATACAAGTAACTGTGATCGCAGCAATCTTTTGCATTTGCTGGAAGTAGATTATAATAGATTTTGTATTCATCCTCATTCCCATGCCCACATTTGTTCTTGATGAAATTTTCTTTGCATGAGGAATTTCTTTTATTTCTTCTGTTTTGAAGATAATAACATCATTAGGTCTTCCAAGTTTAAGTGAGATATAAAATCAGTAATAAGATGTTTTCAGACATTCATGACATGCAAAAGAAAGGGCATAGTAGCTAAATTGAGTTAAGTGGAGTCACCATTAATGGCTCAAAACAGTGAATAAAAGAGAATTGCTTATAAATATATAACTATATCTCTATCAGTAATCTTTATACTGCAAGTACAAGTGTTTCAACATACATAAATCTGTACTATGTACCTTCCAAAGATGGAAATGCTATGAAGCTCATATGTGTATTGTATTGCAAGCTGTGTATCGTGAATTGTATCCATATGTATCCTATTACAGGCTGTGTATCATGAATTGTATCAATATGTATCATATTGCAGGCTGTGTTTCATGAATTGCATCAATATGTATCATATTGCATGCTGTGTATCTTGATTTGTATTGATATGTATCATTGCAAGCTATGTATCATTAATTGTATCAATATGTATTGTATTGCAGGCTGTGTATCATGAATTTATCAATATGTTTTGTATTGCAGACTGTGTATCATAATTTGTATTAATATGTGGCACAGGTGTATCGTTGCACCCCGTGTGTGTGTGTGTGTGTGTGATTTAGGTTTTTTAATGAAGCTTTAACAATTTTTCAGTCAGATTGCTACAATATCAGCATTGTGGCAGTTTATAGTGATGTCTAGCACTGGGGCATCATGCCACAGACATGTAGCATCATGTCCCACTCTGTCACACTAGGCCCACCAGTCTTAACTCTAGCCTCTCATTGCTGAGTGCTTAGTGAGGCAGCTGCTAGTACCATTTTTATAAGTCTTTGGTATGACTAGGTCGGGGTTCAAATGCACATCCTCCTACATCCGAGGCAGATGCTCTAACCAATTAGGCCACTGTAGTGGTCAGTGAAAATTGGAAGCAAAAAATTATCATGTAATTACACCAAAACCAGAAATCTTTAATTTTACTAGTAAAATAAAATAATGCATGTTAAATACTGGCAAACTGCAGAACTGATGCAAGTGAAATGATGAATGCATTTTGAAGAAAATAGTAGGATGCAAAATGCAAAGTTCAAAATAATAGATTAAATTAGAATTGATCACTAATGCCTTTCATGGTAGAATTTAAAGGTTCCAACATTTTTAGGCAGCCTAAATTTCCCCAATAAAAGTCATTTTGTGTGATAATTGGCAACATTATTTTTGTTGAGGCAGCTGTAGCAGTTGCAATTGATTTGATGCTCTCCTTACTGGTGGTTGCATCAATACCTTTGTTTATTGAACAAATCAAATAAGAAATATCTTTTTTTATCGTAAATTCAATTCTTGAAAGTACACTTTTAATATGATGATAAAGCAAACGTTCTCACCATTAGCACTCCAAGAACACAAGTTTATGTTGGCATTCCAAAACAAACAAAACTGAGAGGATAAGGTGAGTGGAAGTGATAAATGCAAAATCAGAATTCAGTTCTGAGACTGTTAATTTATACACAAGTGAAGAATTACAGATGAGAATGAATGCAAACTGGATACAAACAAAATATATTTAAAATGCAAATGGAGTGAAAATGAAATTCAGATTGGGTAAAATTACCCAAATTAGTGTTTCTAAGACCATTTTGATATCATGTTTGACGTTATAAGTAAGGTACATACAGCAACATGTGACTTAAAGTGTTCTACCTTTTCTTTTGCCAGTATCTTTTATGGAATATACCCTTTCATCTTTTCTTTTATTGTATTGTATATACCTCCTTATAATTTTCTTACAGTATTTTTAATCTTTCATCTCATAGGAATACATTTATACTTTTATTCTGAAGTTGTTTTTCTTTTTACAAAAGACTTCAGTAATGGTTTGCCTGAACATTACTAATGTGTCACTATACCCTGTACATATACATACCATTGTTTATTTTATTTCACCCCACCCACCAGATGTGTCTCTTTTGCCCAGCTTTTGTTGCCATTTTTATGTCTCTAATTCAAAAAGTGGTACAAGCTAATGAAATGTGATAGTACAGTATCTAAATAAACTTTTTAATTTTAAAGAAGAATGTGTAATTTTATATTTATTGTTCTTTTTTGTACTGTTGCTTTGTCCATTTTGCTGTGAACTGATTACCATATATATTCACATAAAAGTCATGTCCAACTGCAGACAGCAGTGCACTATGAAATCAGGGTTTATGTTGCATCTTCTACTGATTACTGTTAATAAACTGCATTGACCACTATCTTTGTTCATGCAGTTTGCAGTTGGATTTGACTTATGAGTGACTTATAAGTGAGTATATACTTTTACTAGAAGGATGGGATTGATATGATTAAGTTAAAATTAATATATGGAGTCATGGTATCTTAGTGTTGATTAAGCTGTACTCACAAAAATTTAGGCACAGGTTCATATCCTACACAGACTGGTGGCCAAGGTACTTTTCTGTTTATTGACTCAACACTAAATAGTTTTTTATGTGCTGATCTGGCATAATTACCAATCAGTCTTGCATGTTGCATCGCTTTTAAGATACTTTAAGTTATTTACATTTGATTAATTGTATATTCAAAGAATTTTCAGAGATTTAAATTTGTCTGCTCTATTCCAAGTAGTTCAGAGTTATAGAAAAGAATGAATAATCTCAATAGAAAAAACTCCCTTATAGTACCATCAATATATTTTCTTAGTTTGGTTTGGTGTTTTATGGCACAGTAACACAAGTGCTGAGGCAATTAAAGTGTCTTGCCATGGCCAATCTTATGGTAGGATTTGAACCCGTACACTTTTGGTCATGAGTGATTTGGCATGCTAACCTTTGTGCTACTGGAGCTCTTCCATATTTAGTAAACGCATCTGTCGTTTATAATTGTTCAAGAAATTTCCATTCATTTAAAGACTATTCTGTTATTTCCCAATTACCTAAATTTAAATACTGGAATTGATGCAGTTATGGCTAAAAAAATAAAATAAAATATGAACTGTGAAATAAATGTGGAAATCGGAAGTATTAGAAAAATGCACTTTCTTTCTGTTTCAGACACTCCCAGTTACTAATTTTTTATATACATAAGATGTAAATATGGTCTATAAACATGTGAAAAACCAAAATAAAAGACATTGTTACACATTACTGACACCAATAAATATATTAATAAGTATATTTACCTTTCAGGCACATCAGGTCTTTTGGTTCACTGTATTTCTGGCTGGGATCGGACCCCAATGTTCATGGCACTGTTACGGCTATCTTTGTGGGCAGATGGAGTCATTCATCAATCACTTTCACCAGCTGAAATTCTCTACCTCACTCTTGCCTATGATTGGTATCTCTTTGGGTAAGTGTATTTCTTATCCAGTTGCCTATTACAGGTAAAGTAGGTTTAGTGACATGCATTTTCACCTGTACATATGGAAGTGTACAGAGTGGTACAGGTAACAAAAGTTTCCACAAATATGTTTAGGTTATTAATCTTATGTATGTAATCAAATAATAAAATCAGAAAGTTTTCTTTTGAAATACCATTTTACCTTTGAAGGATGATTAGACAGCAAACTGCAGTGGAACAAATGTATTGTTTTGTTTAAAGATTTTTGATGTTTCAGTATATCATTCTGTAGTCAATCCATGTTAATATATTTTGTAAATTATATGATGCCATTCAATATTTGTAATTCTATTTCATTGTGTCATGTTATAAGTCATGTACAGCACATTTTGACAGGCAGCTGACACATAGTATCATCAGTTTGTCAGCTTCATTCACAAATGTAGTTTGTTTAATTGAATAAAAAAAGTGGGTTTATGAACCTTTAAAATTATTCAGTTTATGATTATTCCATTATATAATTTAACTGATGACTTGCATATAATTAATCATTCATATTGAATTCAGAGGACAGAAACTAGTGTACAGTGGTTTGTTTTATGATCACATTAAACATTGGTCATTGTCTCAATAATTAATTTGTCTCATCATTCATTCCTTGTCCATTAACATTGATTTGTGTTTCAGCAATCATCAATCTGTGTCTCAGTTTGATATTGATCTGTGTCTCAATAATCATTGATCCCCATTTCAGTGATCACTGATCTTTGTCTCAGTAATCATTGATCTGTTTCAGTAATCGTTGAGTGTTGTTATCTTTGTCTCAGTAATCATTAATCTGTCTCAGTAATAATTGATATGTGTCTAAGCAATAATTGATCTCTGAGTAATGATTGATCTGACTCAGTAATCATTGATCTCTGTTTCAGTAATCATTGTTGGAGATATTCTAATTAGCTTTTTATTTTTTTCTTGCTTGAATATTGGTGCCAATGACAAAAATATAAATGTTACATGAAGTATTAGTTGAACAAATTTTATTCCTTTAAATTTTTTTTTTTTTAGACATAGTCTTTCTGACAGGGTAAATAGAGGAGAAGAGGTGAGCAATACATTTTCTTGATTTTGTGGAGTACTGTTGCACATACACACACACCTATAATTAAATACTGTATTATTAAAAATTTAAACACTATAATTACAATTAAAGACTGCATAAAACTAGCATTTGATCTTGTGCTGTTAGTGTGGCAAAATTAGGAAATAGCAGTCTTGTATTGGAGGATGTTGATGGTTGGTATGGCAACATTACAAAATTTCTAAACATGGACATGCTTTACAGTAATCAAAGCTGTCATTACAACTTGACACTCTGCCTTTCCCCTGACTTGCATGTTAGGTTATAGTTGACACCTGTTTATTCATAAATCATTGACAGTGCTGTATGCACCCGGTTGTGATTGTTTCATTGGTGCAAGGCTGTTATCTTATGTTATTTAATGAAAGACTGTTTCTACAGTCATATCCTTAAACACGATACTCTCCATTATTATTGAGATCCTCAACAATCTCATTCAGATCCTCCATTTTTATTGAGATCCTAAAAAATCTCATTCAGATCCTTCATTATATTGAGATCCTCAGCAATCTCATTCAGATCCTCCATTTTTATTGAGATCCTAAAAAATTCAGATCCTTCATTCTTTTCAATGCAAGATTGTTTTCCTCATTCAAATATTTTAATGTAAGACTGTTCTTCTTAGGGCTGTTCCAATAAAACATACCTGGGACTCAGGGAAGTCTTTTTTATTCTGAGTTACTCATCCATAGATGCTATTTAGAATTCTCTTTTCATTTTAATATGAGCTCCATGCAGTAAAAGAACCCTGACATTTTTTAAAAACTGCCATCCACGCATACCATGTATGTTTAAATGGAACATTCCTTATTGAGATTCTTAACACAAAACGATGTTATTCTCATTAAGATTGGGGCTGGTAGAGTGGTCTAAATTGCTCACCGTTACAGATCACTGCCACCTAACCTCTGTTGGCGTCGTTTTGAGTCTCAGATTTGATCTATGTGGGTATGTGAGAAAGCTTGCCAGTAACTTCTCGTGGGTTGGTGTTTCTTTTCTGGCTTTTCCTAGATTCTCTTCGTCATTTATACTGGCCACCAAGTATAGCCTATTTTGTGCTGAAAAATGGTAGTAAACCCTACAACAGCAATGACTTATTAAGATCCTTAAATACAAGATTCTTATCTTCATTCAAATCTTTTAACATATGACTTCTTATTCAGATCCTCAAACAAAAGACTTTTTCTCATTTAGATATGCAAAATCAAGACTGTTAATTTTATTTAAATCTCAAACAAAATGTGGTTATCCTCATTAAAATCCTTAAACCCAAGACAATACTCATCATTTAAAAACAGTTAACATAAGATTTGCTTGGAAATAGGATAACATAATTCTCTGTATGCTTTATCACTATAATTGTTATCACATCATAATAGCATTCTCTGTGTATGTTTTCTTATATGGAGAAGTCACAGCATCAGAGAAGCATAAAACATAATTCTCATTTGTGTTATGTCACCAGGAAAGTCATCAAGTCATATGATTCACTGCTGTGCTCTGTCACTGTGAGAGTATTACATCACAATAGCATAAAGTGTGATTTTCAGTTGTGCTGTGTCTGGGCTCTCCCATTACATTTCATCTCTCATCACATCACAGTAGTATAAAGTGTGATTCAATTGTGCTATGTTGCTGAGAGGGTCAACACATCACAGGGTAAAGTTTCATTTTTTTGTTGTGCTGTGTCACTGGGAAGGTCATCACATTACAGAGCATCATATGTGATTCTTAATGCTGTGACACTGGGAGAGTCTTCACATGACAATAGGATATGTGTTGTGTTCCTGTGAGTCATCATGTCATGTCAGCATCAAGTACGAGTCTCATTTGTGCTGTGTCACTGTGAGAGTCATCACATCACAAGAACATAAAGTGTGAATTTTGCTGTGTCACTGTGAGAGTCATCACATCACAAGAACATAAAGTATGAATTTTAGTTATGTGCTCTCACCAGGAGTCATCACATCACAAGAACATAAAGTGTGAATTTTAGTTATGTGCTCTCACCAGAGGAGTCATCACATCACAAGAACATAAAGTGTGAATTTTAGTTATGTGCTCTCACCAGAGGAGTCATCACATCACAAGAACATAAAGTGTGAATTTTAGTTATGTGCTCTCACCAGAGGAGTCATCACGTCACAGCATCATAATTTGCAACAATGTGTTATAAATTTTACTGCCACAAATATTTGCTTTCAGCCAACAAGAAACTTAGTTACATTTAGACATGTATTATGATTTTCCCTAATAGCTGCATGTTTACATAAAAAGCTTAAATTTTATGGTATATAATAAGTTATTTGCTGTAAATTTATTTAAACAGTATATATTAGCTTTTTGAAGGCTCTGTTTACTTTAAAAATGAATTCATGCTTTCATTATTATTTATATTGGATTTATTTTTTCCCCAGATTTTGTACTTCTGCTTCCATTTCCTATACTACATAACCTCTGATGAATTCACAGTATTAACCAAGAAGTAAGTCATTTCAAAAAAATATTTTTTGGATAGTTCTTATAATTATTTTATTCATGGTTTGAAAGTTTATGAATAAATGATCAGGTAATGTTTTTCTGCATTAACAATTCCCTGCCACATTGAACTTGGGGTAAATAGAATTGTTTGTATTTGTCAATGCACATCACATGGAGGCACAGGTCACTGTGGCTCAGTGATAAGCATGGTGGACTTGCATCCAAAAGGGTGCTGGTTTCAATACTACCATTTGAGCCACATGGGATGATTGCCATGGTGTGCCTATTGGAAAGGCCCTTGACTACAATGGCCTAAGCACTGAATGACCTGTGTATGTTGCAGTACTGTGAAACACCAAGCCATCTTTCCTTCTTTTTTTTTGTCAGAAGAGGATGTGAATGCAACTGGTTTGTGATGGATTGCCATGAAACTTTATGCTAATTAATGTCATCATCATCAGATGTTATGTGGACAAGTTATAGTATGCTTCTTCAAAGTTTGTTAGAGTTATTGCCCTTTCTGACATGTACCTGAATGTAATGTATGACAGAATATTGTAAACACAACTCATCTTGCAGCCTTCAGTGCATTACAGGCAGACCTTATACATCATCTAAAAATGTGCATTTTGACAAGTCATGGTGCTTTTTGTAAATTCCATTAGGAGTGTCTGGCCACCATATATTGAAGCTGAACACAATGTATATGAGCACCTTGGGACTTAACTCATTGGAACTCAGTACGTATTACATCATAGTAAATATTACATCATCAGAAAATGTTCACTACTTATGTGATTTTTGTTAAAGTTATTTCCATTTATGTCATGAGACTGTAATTCAAGATTTCTTGATCAATTTCTGTGATATTTGGTACTTACCATGATCATTATCAAATAATGTGTATACAGTAAATCACAGCAATTTGTGTTAGTCATAAGCCATTTTTTATGATGCTATAAAGGTAGAGAAGAAACACGTTAATTTTGAGGTCAAAGATCAGGGTTATTGCCACTGAAAATTTAAAATGGTTTTCACACAATAACTCAAGTCCTCAATCATTTATAAATCCCAAACTTTGTGGATGGCTTGGTTTGGGGTCAAAAAGTCCAGGTAATTGTCACTGAAGCTCAGACTTTTCAGTTATCAACCATATACTTTAAGCAAACATTGTGGGTGACTTACATGGAGAAAGGTCGTTTCAGGAGTCAAAAGGTCAAGATCACAGACAGAAAGAAGAAACATTGTTATCCCTTGAGTTCAAGATTTATTACCTCGACCAAAGTTTGTGCAGAGTTTGCACCTAGGATAAATTGTTTAATAAGAAATTAATGGTTTCTGCACATTAAGTTTAGAATGTTAAGTGCCAGCATAGGGGATTATTAAGTATGGGGTGTGGGCAATAATGTCCAGTTTGTGCTGTTGTTTGTTGACTTAATGTTTGATACAGTATATGACAGTATCTAGTGAGTTCCACTTGTCTTGTGATTTATAGTTGATTTCATTGAAACTTGATGTACACTGTGGTCATCATCAGAAGTTGTGCTTAGTGACTGGCTCTTATACACTGCAATTTTTCAGGAGTTATTAACATTAGCACCAGGAAGAAATTGGGTTGAAAACATTAAAATTAAATATCAGTTTTAAAATAATTATGGAAATGTGTGATAAATGTATTCATAACAGTATACATATTTTACACATTTTTTTCACCTTCATTTAAAGCATTTTTAAGTGAGGTAAGAATATTCGGTTTTGTTGGTTGTTTTTTTTTGTAACTTTTTTATTCATATAAATGATGAAATATGGAGGAAACATAAAGATTATTTGCTTTATGATATTCACCCAATAAATGTTCTGTGTTTACAGGACAGAATTGTTACTCTCACAGTTGCAGAAAATAACACTCTTGTAAGGAGTCAGTATTTAAGAAAATAAGTACCAAAAAAAAGGATGGTAAACATGTATAAATAAGTAAAAACCAATTCTTTTAAGTAAGAAAACAGAAATTTACCTGTCAAAATCAGTTAAAAAACAAAGATGTGGAATTACATGAAAAAATCTTATGAATGCAACTAGTCTCAAAGGCATTTATGGTTTTTATGTCTTAGTACATGTTGTGGTCATCATATCAATATGTTGTCCAGTTGTTTTAGTTCCACAATTTGTAAAAGAATAATTGCTGGGTGTGATATTTGATGAAATCATTGAATATAATTCATCTTTCAGTTTCATGGTCATCCGATGATTGATGTTTGGCATCGTATTCAGTGATTGCACTTACAGCTGGAGGGAATTAATTGTATTATGTACCGCTCCAGTGGTCTAGTGGTTAGAGCATCCACCTCAGATGCGGGAGGTCGTGGGTTTGATCCCCGATCGAGTCATACCAAAGACTTACAAAAATGGTACTAACAGCTGCCTCACTTGATGCTCAGCATTAAGGGTTAGTGTTAGGCCAAGTGTCAGGATAATGTGACTGGGTGGTACATCAAGTTACATGTCAGCGGCATGATGCCCCAGTGCTAGACACCACTATAAACTGCCACACTGCAGATTATTGTAGCGATGTGACTGAAAAATTGTTAAAGCTACATTAAAAGTCATAATCACATCATATCACCTAATTGTATTGCAGTGCTGTATGTTCATCACCTTCATGAAGATAAGGGTTTGATGCATGAGGAAGTGGCAGAAAATATCTTTACTTGAGCAAATTACTCATTTAAAAAATATATTTTGTTTTCATTTTTCATTTAAATCAGTACTGAAGGGTATATTTATAAACACCATTGGTGATATAGTGCACACTTTTTATCATTCATTGACATGTAAAAGTGATATACAAGACAAAAGGGAGTAGATTAAAGCTTAATTGACAGTGCAGAGATCGAATTATGTGATTCCAAGTTATTATCACTAATTCATTGACAATGAGGAATGGATAATGGGAGAGAAAAGATGGGGAATGATGAAATGAAAGATAAATGTTTCATTTCCTTAATTATCATAATCTCTCTCTCTCTCTCTATCTATTTCTTTATATCATATATATATATATATATATATATATATATATATATATATATATATATATATATATATATATATATATATATATTGATTTACTAAGTAGAATGCTTTTAGTAAAATTCTTTGTACTTGATTTTTTTATTTACAGACCAAAGCAGGAGCCTATCAGGAGTACCAGTCCCGATGGTTATATGGCAGCAGGAAATGGTGCCTCAGGTCAGTCTGACTTGGGTTTTCTCACATCTGTCTTTTTTTTTTTGAATGGAGCACCACATAAGATAACTATTTGAATTTTATTGTAATTTGTAGACTAATATATAAGAGAAGTAAATTAATTCTAGATCAAAACTGAATCAAAGACTGTTTCATTCTTGTTGCCTGTCTTGATTAATCTAGAGTGGAGTTCAGTTTTTGACCTGTTCAAATTTTTATCATTGTACAAGCCAGCTGAAGTACACAAATCAGATGTTGTGAATTGCTTTTATCATAGTCGTATCAACTACGGTTCTTTGAAAACTAGAATCTGTTTAAATGTCATTAAAAATGTGTTTAAATGTTGCATGTCATGTAAACTTTATGCTAAATTTTGTGTAAAGTTAACTTTTAATGTTCTGTTGTAAGGTAATGCAATTTTCAGTGGATATTTTGCCGTTTAAAAGTTCTGTAAGTATTAGTATGTTCACTTTGAGTCTCATTTTTTGTTAAAACATTTGAGTAAAAGAATCTTTCATTATGCATCAGTGTATTGTTGGAAATATTCCACCCATGGGTTTTGTTCTGTCCTACACCATTGCATGTAAAAGGATTCTGTTGTCATATTTCTTTAGTTTTGAATCAAACTGTGAAAGCATAGTACTAATGTTGAATTGATAATAGCAACAACTCTTTCTCTTTCTCCTTTGAATATGTTCTTCAATCAAATTTATATTAGGGATATTAGCCTGCTACCTCCCAAATCCAGCCCAACTAAACAGATGAAAATTTCTTTTCTGTCTGTTTCATGCCAATAAAGAACAATAACTCTTGACCATTACCGCTCCTTGCCGCCACCAACTGTTGTCACTGTCATACAGATAACTGTGTATGAAGGATCTCAAATAAATTCATTCCAGTATCAATCTGAATATTATGGATCCATTAAGGAATTTCAGAAATTATGTTGTGTAGTAATAATAATTCCTAGGTATACATTATTTCTTTATTGTTTTCAATATTCCCTTAAATTTGTCAGTTTCTTGGACTTTTGTCTATTTAGGCTGCATGGTACAACATGCTGACATGTTATGATGTACTTCCTATTGTTTCCTCTCAACATACTGGGTATTGTTTTAGCAATGGTAATTTATTCATTAGATGTTTTGTTCTGTTTTATTCTTTGGTTTCAGTGAAACTTGTTAATGAAATGTTATAAATGCAAGAAGTTCACTGCTTGGGAAGACACTCCTGAGTTGTGTTTTTCATGTACTAAATGTATTTTGTCTATTCCATGCAGTTGCAGTATGTACTCTGTTTTGTTCTGATATTATACAGACTGCAGTTTTCCGAAGTTGACTCTTTATCCCTCTTTTGTTCCTAATAATGATTCAGTGGGGGAGTGTACCCTCATTTTCAGGCAACCCAGAAAGAGCAAGTCCCGCTGGATCTTAAGATGGCCTTCAGGACAGTAAGTCAGGATACATGGGGTTTTTAAAAGACCTGTACTACGATTAGCTCTCTTCTGGAGCTGTTCACAGTTAGCCATCTAAGAAAGCTGCTTGTTCGGCCTGTCCGGTTGCCCTCATCTTAGAGATCCCTCCATCTGTCCATCCTTCCATGCCTACAGCAACAATTAATTACAATTACATTGAGCTTAGTGATAGATACCTCTGTTTTGGTAGGCCAGAGCTTCATCTCTCTCAGTTATGATGATCATAGTGATAGATCTGACCATCTGACCATTCTTATGGCTACATAAAATTACAGGGATCTAAGCAATAGACCTGTCTGTCTCACCAGATAAATTATTACTCATACTTACCTTAATGGAGACTTTAGTGAGAGATCCATCCATGCAACCTTAACCAGAGCATGTCTGGTACTGGAGCATGCAGAATCACCATTGCACAAGATTAGCAGCTGTGCCATTTATTTTCCCAGAAAACCAGCCATCCATGCAGGGCCAGCAAATTCAGACTATAGAGCCAGCTAGCTTTATGTTCACAGCTTAACTGCTTGGTTGTTGCCATATGTTACACAAACATGATGCCATTATGTCATTTGTGCTACTGGATTTAATCTCTCCAGATGTGGAGGCTGACCATTAACATGAATCTGCACTCATTGAGTATGAAGATAATCCTGTTTCACAGCCTTTCTTAGATTTTTCTATGGAGCTGACTGAACTCGTCTTTAAGACTACCATGTAAGAGGTATACCTGGTGTTACTGACTTCTAATGCCCTCTACCTTCTACCACCATGCATGACAATAAAGGCAAAGCATTGATAGATACTGTGATGAGATAGAAATTACAGCCTTCCATCTGCTGTCTCAATTTTGGAAGATCAGAGAGATTAATTATTGTCTGTTTGCACAAAATTGTGACCCAGATAATTTTAAGGTTTTCTTCTACAAAAGTCAAGAATCAGTATTGTGTATTATTGTGCTATGACAAGATACACTCTGGCACATTCCATACAAACCTCTCAGCTTTGTATAATAATTTAGTGTTGGTGTTAACATGTCACTCCAGTTTTTCTATAAAGTAGACAAGAATCTACCCCATGCTACAAAGAAGCTGGTTCAGAATATTATGACCATGTCTTTGATATTAGTCTTGTTTTTGTTTGGATTGTTTTTTTTTTACTTGTTGAGAAAATACCCATCAAACATGCTTGGGAGACAACGGCCTAACTTGCTTAGGTTATTAGCAGGGCAGCTCACCATTCTATGACTAATGTAATGACTGTTATGTCAAATCTTGACCTGATACATTAGCATTTCTTGTTGCTAACACCCTGTCATTAAGTCTTTTAAATCCAATCTTGCCATGCCACAATAGAGGGTCTGATGGTCAAGGAAAGGAAAAGTCCATCACAAACTCAGTTCTGGCTCCAGGAGGCAATAACCTCACCAGTTTTGGAGGCAACTTTACAAATCATGTAGTAAAATCATTTCTCCTCCAGGTCTTTCAACTGTCAGTGTTGATATCCCACCCACGCCAACCACAGGCAGCCTTCAGATGGGAGTAAAACTATTGCATTTCTAGTCTCATTCAGTCAACCTATTTCTGCAAAACAAATGGGTGATCCAAATCATTACAGTTGAGGGGAGGTCAGGGTTTTGGAATTCATTTATCCAAACTCCCCCCCTTTCTTCCGCACCTTTTATGATAGAAGTGACATCAGATTGGGAGGACAATATTCTCCAGTCATCAACAAATGGATGGTGGAGATTGTGCAGAAACCATAGTTTTCAGGATTTTATTCAAGGCTTTGCATAATTCAAATGACCAATGGCAAGTTGAGGTGATCATAGATCCACCTCAGCCAGTGTATTCTTTCCATTGAAGTTTAAGATGGAAACAGCTAGATCTGTATGCCATCAATCTAGATCTGACCAATGCATACTTTCATGTCCCTACACATACGGCTGATCTGCATCATCTAGGGTAGGGGTCGGCAACCTATTTTACACAGCGTGCCACTTTTTCCGGATTAATTACAAAATGAATTAGTCAGTGTCACCAGTAACAGAGTAACATTGTTAAAATTGAGATTTTTGTCTGCCCTTTGTGTGCAGCAAAAAACCTGCCATAGGTTGCTGACCACTGATAAAGGGTTTTTTCATGAACTGGGATAAGTCTGATCTTCAACCATTCCAAAGTTTTGTCTACTTGAGTATGGAATTTCTCACCCATAGCTGTCTGGTGAGTATGGAATTTCTCACTCATTGCTGCCTTCCACATGTTCCTATTGTACAGATTCTCAAAATATTTGAGTCTGATTCCAACAGGATCTGGATTTCATTGAGAGTTCTTGCAGTTCCTCAGAGCAAATATGATCCCATTATGCCATATTTGGGGGGGCGTCCCTTTTCCATACATGCCAACCATGATGCATTTGGCATAATCAGTACGCTCTTTTTTTCTCACTAAATTATGTCTTACTCATAAACATATATGGATTACACTATTTCGGTATATCTCCCTTCCCGAAAAAAATCCATAATTTGTTTTCTCATTTTTATTAACATCCCTTTAATCACACAGACCATATTCCAGAAAAGATGGCTTCTATGCAACTAGAATATGACAGTATGCTTGTCCAAAAACTTGCATGCACGTTTCTGACACTATTATGTTCTATTTACAGTAGCTGTCCTATTTCCAAAAAACATGCTGGTTTCTACTTAAACTATTGACCTAGGATTCTATTTATAGCAGCTGTATGACTTAGGAGAGAACAGACTGGTTTTGTAATCTTCAACCTTTGCTCACAGATTCTTTGTTCTAATTCGTGTTTTTTTACGGAACCAGTCAGTAGCATATGTGGTGTTAAAAGTCATTAATTCAGGTTGATGCATGTGCTAGAGCTAAATTGTTTTTTTTTTAAATAATTTCACAGATGGATTAAATAAAGATGAAAAACTGAGTCAGAGATGAATACATGAATTACATAACACAGCATTCCATTCTAGGGCAAATTCATGCCCATTGCAGGCTTTGTGGAATGAATTTTAATATTGTTCATGGTGGTGAATTTGATGTGGACCAACACTTAAAAACTAAAGAAATCTTGAATTATATTAACTCCAGTACAAAGGTAAAAACAAAACTAAATTATGGACACAAATGTTTTAAATATTATTTATCAGGTTCTTAATAGAACATGGACTTGCCCAAGTGGTAGAAGACTACTTTAGTCCATTGATCAAACAGATTTTCCTGATTCTAAAATTGCAGAATGCATGCATGTGCAAGAGCAAAGTCACCTAATATTGTTCGGTGTTTAGCTGAAGATACTTTGTTTAAAATTGCAGAAGCCATGAAAATTGAATAAACATGGTATAAATTGGCAGAACTATATAGGGTTTTCAGCTGATAATGCAGTGATAATTGGAATTCCTAAAGTAGCTGCATTCTTTACTTTGAAAAATATCTCATCAGTGTACATCACATGTCTGTCATTTGATGCACCTTGCTGCACAAAAGGTTGTCAATAAATTAGAAGGACTATCAAGTTGGCATTCTATTCTACCTGACAGTGTACTGCGTGCAGAGTTTTCTTATTTCCATCATATTTCCTAACTAAATGACCCAATAACTGGAAGATATAAATTTCCTCCTCTTTGTCAAATTATAAAAGGAATATTGGTTCTTTATTATTTGAATGCTGGCAAGGAGCGATTGTTCTGTATTGTTAGCAAAAATAAAAGTTAATTCAGATCCAGGCTCAGTAATCTAGTATTTAGTGCTCTACTGTTGTACAAAACATTTATAGTCTCAGCTGGTACAAAGTGTTTTGAAATGCAACATGAGAGTCTGTTGCTTTTTAAATCTAAAAGTGCTACATATGAAAACTTGAAAAAGGATATGATGTTAAAAGACAAAAAAAATCATTTTGTACATATGCTTATTGAATTTGTATCATGTTATATGTGGATTACTCTTTCTCTTCTCAGATTACTCTTTTTGTCCACTGTGATTACACTTTGGGGTTGGCATGTATGCTTTACAAATGACCCTGTTGGCTCACTGGCACCCTTTTTCACAAGATTACTTAGATTTTATAATTCCTGTTTCATTGTCTCAAAAAAAACAGGAATTCCCCTGGAGAAGTCCAAACTGAAATGACAATCTGTACAGAAGCCAATACACATGGTTTGGGAGTTCACCTGTTGCTGGAATTTGATACAGAGAGTGGCACACCGTAGTCAGGGGAGCTTCTCTTCAAAACTTCTTCAAATTAAGGCAAATATCAATGCCTTTCATTCCTGGAAGAACCAACTCAGTGGGAAGATGCATGGGATTAATCTTATGTTTATTTGCAAAGATTCTATCTGAGAATGCATATTTTGGCATAAAACAGTTTTCTTTAAGTATTCAGTATGTACTGGATGCTGTAGGTGAATACCTCAGTATAAATATTACAGGGTATGAATATGAAGCTATGTGCTTACAGTAAAATTAAAGTATTTCAATATCCAATCAAGTCTAGGTGTGGGACAGTTCACTGGTTTAAACAGGGACAGGACAGAAATACCCAATTTGGGGCATTTCTGAGAAATTTTCAATGTTCACAACCAGGATTGGAGAGAAGAACATGTCCAATTTCAGAGTAACAAAAAGTCACCAGCTATACTGATATATTTATTTTGGATGTTATGATGTAGCCTTAAGTAGACCTAGTTAAGAGGAAACTTGTCACATGAGTACCTTGATTAACATTTGGATAATTTTGATCTGTGTTTATACTGTATTTGGTGATGTATACCATTGAAAATATTGCAGTGGAATATAAAATATTATATCAATTAATTCATGCAATGAAATCTCATATTTTAGGTTCATTTGACCCTAGATACCATGTCAGTAATGGAAGTTTCACCAGTCTATCTAGTATGGATTCTGCTCCAATTCTTTTTATCAATAATCATGGAGAAGATGAGGTCTTTTGCAACAGGTATTTCATTGTTGTGTTTTAAGATTTATATTTTGCTTAAATTATTGTTGATTGTGCTATTCTTTTAGATAGATATTGTTGTGCACATCTTCCTCAATAATTCACATGTAGTGGGGTACAAAAACATAGACTGCACTCTAAGCAAGGGCACAAGTTACAGAGAAATCTGTGATAAATAAGAAGTTATGCCATCCTTGCAGGACAAAACTGCGTGCACATGTGTACATGCGCATATGAGCATGTTTGTTAATTTGGTTGTTTAATTGCTGAATATTCATTTTATAATCACATTTCAGAATAATTGTCAATAAAATGCTTTTAATAATGAAGTTGTTCATTATTTTTATAAATTAGTTTATATTTCAAGATATCCAACATCTGAAAGAACATTTTTCCAACTGGTTTCAACTACCTTTACATGTACATGAAAACATTTGTGTAGTATGTCACTGAGTTTTGTTGTTATTGATTAGTATGGTTTCATGCTTATTATATTATATCAATTTAAAGTAGCAAGTCTGTGAAACAGGGAAGCAGACTACTTGTTGAAACACCATGAAACAAGATTATTGTTTCAAAACTAATGACAGATTTGATGTAGCAAACCTAACTAAATTGTAGAACTAATATAAAAATTTTACTTGTTAAAAAATTTAATTAGTTTTTCTTTATTTAACTGCTATCTCCAGTAGATGTGACATTTTATTAATTAAAATTTAATTGAATATCATTATTTACAGTATACAAAGAAGTAATTTGGAATGAAAATGTAAAGAAAAGTATGACTGCTGTTTAAAAGTTTACAATTTCAAAATGTTGATTCATATTTCGAGGTCCTATTTACTGTTTTAAACATTAAAATGAATAATATATCAGACTTTCTGTTGCCAAATGTTATCACAATTTTCTTAAAATTCAACAAATAGGGTTCAATTTTTCAAGTAAGTTTCTTGTAAAAAAAATGGGATCTAAGCGTAAATCCATGTTATAAGTGGGTTCATAATTGATCGGGTCACAAATTATCGAGGAAGCAGTGTATTGGGCCAAATGAATGGATTCTTTTATATCCTTGTGTTACTAAGAATGGTTGTATTTCTCAAAATTGTCCTTTTTTAGATTTAAGTTTAGTACATGTTAAATAACCTTTTTATGTGAGATAACTCAATCTACTACAAGAGGAGCTGTCTAATTAGAGGAGTTAAAGTAACTTCTGCATCTTGTGTCAGTGTAGTTGGTGCTGCTTGTAAAAGGAATCTGCATAGAAACTTTGTTTTCAAAAATATATTTTGTGATTATCTTTTTATTAGTTCTATATGAAGTGATAAAGAAATGAAAAGACCCAAAACATTTATTTCAAATTTTGTTATTGGCGTGATTGCTTATTATGTTTACTGTAACACATTTTTTAAACCCCTCCTGGCCATCAGTATTCTTAGTCCTTTGATTTTTGCATAATTTGAGTACTTTGCGTTACATGGTTACTTTTGCGAGTGGGATTCATAAGTATTAATTTTTGCCAGTGTCGAAAAGATTTTTGCAGCATGATGATATTATGCTAGTAAAGGTAAGCATTATGCTGTAGATTTATTTCATGGCCTCACCACTGGATAATCTGCCTGAGTAACATCATTCTTCCACCAATGTTCGAGATGGAGATGCCCTTCATACCACTTTTCAAGTTAAGAATTTGTTATTTAACTATTTTACAGAAATGAATGAATTAACTAATTAATTGGTATAAAATTGGAGTCTAGGACATCTCCCCCACTCCCCCCAAAATATCCCCCTAGACTCCCCCCAATCAAATAGGACTTTTACCCCCTTCCATGATCTTAAAATTTAATTCATTAAATGTGACATTTTGCCAATAAAATAAGGTTCCTGCATGTCATGGAATCCTAGAAAAGTTTTGGAATTTAAAAAAAAAAATTTCAAGGGCCTTGAAAAGTTATGGAATTTGTCAGAACCTTGCAAAGTTTTGGAAAAGTCATGGAATTTGTGACAATGGAGTTAAAGAAATTGATTACTTAAAATTTCATAGAGCACTGATTACCGATTAAATAAAATGATAAAATTACTATCGATAAATCGTTTCAATTCATATAACAAGAGTAAGTTCCCCTAATGAAAGTATCACATAATTTCCAGTGTAGTTCACTAAATAAAAGAAAGCAACTGGAAAGTAATGTGTTTTGTTAATATTGTAAATAGGACCACATACAAAGACTACATAGGATTGTTTTCTTTTTTCTTTTGAATACAAATTACATTGAACATTGGATTATGACATGAATTACTATATAAAGTCAAAGTGTGCTAGCCCAGGTAAATTTAAAATGTACATATTAAAAATATTTGTTAACTTTGTTATTTTAGATTGAAAGATGTCTTTAATATGTTCATTTACTTGACAATGCAAGATAGCGCGGTCCTTGAGTTTTATAAAATGGCCCTGGAAAAGTTTTGGAAAAGTCATGGAATTTGTTTTTGTTAAGTCTGCAGGAACCCTAAAAAAAATATAAAAACTTATATTAAGATATGTTAAAAGAAAAAGGTTTTTTGAAATAAATTTCAGTTGTAGTTAACATTTTCACATATTAAAAAAATGTATTGTTTAAAAGTTAATGTTGTAAGCAATTTAAAAGTTAATGTTGTAAGTAATTGCTTTTAAGTATTCTATGATGTCATGATTGTTAAAGACCTTAACTATGTTTGCAATTTTCCAAGAACAGTCTTTGTACTTCTTCTTTGGTTGTTACATCATAATCTGCTTATGTCGACAGATGGCATGAGTACTGTACAGAAACAACTACAATTAATTGAATGATGGCTAATCCATCTGTTGTTTATCTTAAATATACCAAATATACACAATAATTAAAGGTTAGACTCAAGCCTCTTCAACATACATCAAAGAAACCTGTTCTACATTCAGTAAAAGCACTTGCAATTGAAAGACAATGCCCATTTTTGTTATAATTAACATTGCTTAAAAATGGGTGTGAATTTATGTTCACAGTTAAAATGTGGTGTCAAGCTACCCTTAAGATCCATTAGTGTGTGTTTGTGTGTGTGCACGGTCAGGAAAGTACATATTTTATATTTGATAATAAGTAGTATAAGTAGTATAAAGATATTAAATGGGGGTTGGAATTACTGGGGGGGAGTCCTATTTGATGAAGGGAATGTCCAGGGGGGATATGTACTGATACCATAAAATTGGGATGATCAAACACTTTAAATGGGTGAGTTCCCAAATAGAGTGATATCCCTCTGATAAAGTGGCATAGCAATTAGTTATGGGAGTTTTTTGTGCATTCTGTAAATGTTTATATTGTAAAAAAATAAAAGTAACACAAAAAAATAAGTTTTGATAAGGAAAATTATATTCCTTAAAACTGTCCGAAGTCTTTGAAAGTCCCTGAAATGGCTATAAGAAACATTTGCATGATAAAATTCTCCAGGACCACTATCTTGGGAACTACCATGAAAACAGAAAACCAGAAAAGATGTTCCTGCATATTTGTCTTAAGAAATGTGTCACCAGCAGAATCACTTCTTGAGCACTGATATGTCCACTTTGTGGAGATATGGCCATTTAAAGATATTGAATGGAAAAGATAGTAGACTATACTGTATCAAGTGTCGTGATAAAAGAAGATAGGTATAATTAGTGGAAAGCATGCATTTGATGCATCAAAACTATTTTGGGGATTAAAATCCTTCCTTCCTTCTAATAAGTTAGGTTGTATAGGGTTTGCAGTAAATGGGTTAAAGAATCAAAAGTATAAAGGAGTTTAATAAGTGAAAGGTGTTTTGTACTATTTGAAGAGTCAGAAAATTTAGATGTACATGACAGAAGTGGACTAAAGTGTCCTATTTTGTGCTTCCTATTTTTCAGCAATCAGATATAATTTTCAGTGTGATCATTTCTGTGGATAAAAAGATTCTTAGTACCATAGGTGGAGTTTAGAGAGTGATCTTATGTCCAGTGGACATATAAAAGTATTCAATGCCAATAACACGTCTGATATATTGAAAGCTAAAACTAGTTGCTAATGCCTCTGGCAAGAAAATGTACATGTTATAAAATTCTTATTTGTCTGACTTTCATAATAGGGTGTGTTGGAGAGCATAACATGCTATCTGCGTTGAGGTTAAATAAGCAAAAGATATAAACTAAAAATCACTCACAACCTGAAACTCAATTGGATGTATTTCTTAAAGCTCCTTGGATTACCCAGCCTTCTGTGTAATGGCATAGCTGCCATCAATAATGTAAATGTAGTCTGGACTGCTGTTCTGTGCTTATGCCTTCTTATGACTCTTCCTCTCTCCTCCCCCCATATGCATTAACTTGTACAAGTCAGTTAAGAAATTGGAATCTTGAAACAACTACCTCAATTACTTTCTATCTTAGGGTCAAGCCTGAGCTTGACCTTTTTTCTTTCATTCTTTTGTTTGCAAGCTGAGAAACAATCTACTTGTTGTAGTTGCAAAATTTAGTTTTTACTTTTAGTTTTTGAACCTGTTCATTAATATAAATCTGAAAGTTTCAAAGATTGCTTGCCAATTTAAACTTTAAGTTTTAATCAATGGGCTGTTAAGTTAATGATCAGAAATTACATCTGATTCTGTTGGGTATGATTGGACTTAAACATAGGGAAAGAATGTTTGAAATTTAGACCTATCATTAAATACAAATGTGGACCTTAAGTTAAAGAAAATTTATGTTTGGGTTTTTGATTCTTTTATCAGTTCAAGCTAGAACCATTACATATCACAGTAAACAGACACTTGCATTACAGTACTCTCTATAGACTACTAAGCATCTATTAAACACTGAGCTTGCCCAGGTAACTCCTGTGGGTACTTGTCACATAGGTATGGAAGTCTCATTATAAGGTAGTCTGGCTATAAAGTGGTATATTCTATTTATCCCATCGGCAGCATTGTAATAAGGTAGTACTGTATTTGTTCTCATCATATTAGTTAGGAATGTTATTATTGATAGATGTATACAGCTATAAATATTGTAATAAGTGTATGAAATATCACTATTGAGTCATAAACCTGTCTCTCTGTCAAACTCATGGTCCTATGTTCCTGTTTGTTTAAAGCATTGATATATGACAGGAGGTGGGGGTATTCATATTCATTGAGTACTTAACTAATTTGTATACTTTCAGTCCCAATAGTAACTCCTACAGGCAGAGACATTCAAGCAACAGTTCTGGAATTCTTACAATGGAGCCAGCACACAGCTTGCCTTTATCACATTCATCTAGTCCTTTGGATGTACCAATTCATGGGAGATCACTACGAACAAATATGACAGAATCCCCTTCTCCTTCATGTGGAAGGTACTTAATGTTTTATTTACTTTCATTAATGCAGATTTTCTGAAAAATCATACAGTTCACTGATAACAGCTCAAAAGGAGTGGTCTTTTAGGTGGAAGAAACAGGAAGACACTGAATGCAACATCCACAAGTCTACAAAGGACAGCAGTTAGTCTGTACATGAGTCAACTCAAACCTTGGACCACAGAGATGTATATTGAATGTACTATCCTCAGAAAATCCAGGTCCCGCTTTATACTTCAGTATGCATCAAGTCCAGCATCATCTGAACAGGGTCTATGTTGTTTGTTGTTAATAAATAATCTTAACAAAATGCACAGAGCCAGATCAGCTGGAGCACTATGTGATGGCAGATCTGAGTCCATGCAGTTTGCAGTTGGACTCAACATAAATGAGCGAAGATTATAATTTTCATGAATATTCATGAGCGAAGATTGTAATTTTCATGAATATTCAGAGGTTACATGATATTTCTATAGGCCTAATGTAAATGCCATACTCTGCTAAAACTTCTGGCAGAAAAACTAGACACATGGATATCATAGAAGTTATTCAAGAATAAATTTAAGTTGATTAATATTTACATCTTCCCTGAACATTAATTAGGCTTGATATTTTGTTTTGCAGATTGTTTAGGTGAATATTGCTAACATTGTTTACATTTATTCAAAATGTTCATGTTGAAAAATTAAAGATTGCGTTATAGTACAGTCAACAGTCTCAGCATCAACTCCTTTATGAAGCAGTCTTACCTTATTGATTACCTTATAGATTAACAAATTCTATTTGTAAAAAATTACAGGGTGCTATGGATTTTTGTATACCATTGGTGCTTTTGTTTACTCTTGTGCAAAATAGGTTAATAACTACATGTTTGTTGGCTGGGGCACAGGTTTGGTTTGGAATCTTTTTGGTTTATATTTATAGATGACAATATCATGATCTAGCCAATGCTGAAGTTTATGGCTTTCACTCACACCAAACATAGGAACACTTGAATTATATAATTTACATGAGAACTCTTACATTGTCAGTTGTGTATGGATTAAGTTGGTGACTGACAATGACAATATTGGATATAATTTATTCCTAACAGCATTGTGAATTTTATCCTATCAGTATACTCAGTATATTTTCTGGTCAGTGCCATTAAATGTAGCTAGAAGTACCTAATTTTTTTAAAAAATATATTGTATGAAATGAATTGTGTATTTTTAGCTACATTAGTGATGTTGACCTAATAACTTACAGAGTTACATAAAAGATAAAAATCCCGATGCTGTATAAAATGAAGTATATTGTCTTGGTGTTAATTTGTGATGCTGTCTATTTTGAATGCATCTCCTGTAAAGGTCAGAAATGCATTCATTTCGTTTTCTTACATTTAAGTATAGTTTACAACATAATTTTCTCCACACTAAAAAAGTGATAAACCATGCATTAATGAGATTGGTTGATTGGCATTTGCACCAGAAACATTTGGTCTTGTGCTGACTTTTTCCATCCTTGCCATTACAAAATCCTGGTAATAGCACAAATGATGGATAATTTCTTGTAAAATTTCTCAGAGATGGAGAGCAAAAGTTACATTTTTTTTAATTAAGCAGGTTCATGTTACCTCAGACCGAAACTCATTCCTGACATAACAGGGTTATTGACTTAACAGGGGTCGAGATAAGAAGGGAAACTTGAGCACAACATAGAAAGATATTTTGGAACCTGCCAAAAACGTTTGACATGCAGAGATTCTTGACATAACCGAGATTGAGATAAGTGGGTTTGACTGTATTGTGTCCGAATGATATAATGGGGTGGGGAGTATAGCAGCAAACTAGGTTTTATGCCCCCACCACCTCTAGAAACAGGATATATATGAATCCTCATGCCTGTCTGTTCATCCAACAGTCTTATTAACCAAACTAGTCCCCCATTTTTTATTGCTTACCATAAAACTTAGTAAATATTGGGGTTTTCACATGAAGATGACAAATCAACCATGCATTTCCAATTTGTTTTAGCTCTACTGATCATAAACCCAAAGAGCTTAAAGGATGGCTAATATTCATTGTTCTTTTCCATTATCAGTCTTTCGATTAGCACAAGTTTGATGTTGCTATCCCTCCTAAACTACTTGGAAGGTTTGCCATGACATTTTTAGTTTAGTTGATTTTATTTAAAAGTGATTGTACTCAGACAACCAGTATGTCTGCCACAGTGGCTAATTTGAAAATTGTGCTATTGCTGTTATTTTTAGAATGGATGGCAATATCACCATGGGTTCAAATAGGTTACAGACAAAATCAGCAACTGTTTACATAGGAGACTTTATCTTTTAATATGTTTATGAAATATTGGATAAAATTTTATAAACTGATGTGGATATGTCCAGTCATAATTTACTTATAACTGAGCTAATAAAAAAAAATTAAATTTCTCTTATTTTTTCATGGATGAAGTGTGCAGTTTCAGTATGAATTTTACAGATAGGAATATCATATCTGACATTTATGATCATTAAATTAAACTACATAGCATAAAACTTTTTCTAACTTTGTACCTTCTTTTATAAACAGAAAATGAAACAAATCAACATTTTATTTGAGATTTTTATTGCATTATATTGACATGCAAGGTGTGGGAAAATGAAGATAAAGCAAGGCAAGGCAAGGCAAGATGAACTTTTCCCTTTTTAGCATGTTTATATGAATTGACAGGTTTGAGATTGACTATTTCACCAGAATCACCTGTAGCATGGACCTTGGATATTCAGTCAGATTTGGAGAGAAATATTAAAATAAGAGAAACCTTCAAACAGTTTGTTTTTATAACATAAATAATCAGAAGCACTGGAGAGTTTCAACAGAAATTGTCTTTCTGACCCTAATATCATGCAGTTGGCTGTTAGGCAGATGTCACTCAGACTGGCATATATGGCCCACTTGGACCTCATTTTGATTTATTTTAACTTAAAAAAATATTATGATCTTCACCAGAAAAGATGGAAATTTAGAAATCACTTCATTTCTTTGATTTTTGCTCGGGTTTTTTCCATTTTCGTCCTGAAGCTTGATGTAGCGTATGTCATAACCTTGTGAATGCAACTTGCATTGGATTGTCATGAAACTGTACATTCCATAACCATCAGTTGAACATGGGCATTTCAAGAAATTGCTCATCCACAACATTTTGTTTAGAATTACTGCTCTTTTTTAATCTCGCAGCTGACAGAATTATGTGAGTGCAACTAGTCCCAGTTTTTGATTAATCGCTTTGAAGCTTTGTAGATATTACGAGCATCTTCCAAATATGTGCATTTCCATAAATCTCGTAAATGTTCTCCAATTTTTTTTGTTAGAGTTAATGCCCTTTTATGTCTTGCAGCTGAATGCAATGTAAGACATACACTTATGAATGGAATGAGTCTTACAGCATTTATAATTCACTTTGAAATTTGGTACTAGTTATGGTCATCATTTGTAGGTTCATTTATTTTCGAATCATGCTACCACATTTTTTTTTTATGTTATCATTTTATCCTGTAGGTTATTATTGCATTGTAAGACAACCTTATCAACACTCATCTTGTGTTATTTGTTTTAATACATCAATGCAAAGATTGGTACATAGTATGACTGTCATCTAAAAATGCTCTTTGTTCATGAATCTTTGTGCTAATGAGGTTTTAAGGCTGGATTAATTTATGACAGAATTATGTGACTGCAACTACTTTAGAAGTTTTCAGTGGATTGAATCAGTATATAGGACTGTTGACCAGCCTATGGGGAAGCATGCTCCCATTTGCAGTTGAGGGCTCAGTTTGTAACCCAGCTAACAACAAATATTCAGTTAAATCAATCAATAAATTGGATCTTAGCATATTGTACAATTGTATTGTTCAGTATGCCTGTTTACTTTCAGTTGGCAGGTTATATCTCTGCCCATCACGGGGGGTTCTAGTGGTCCATCTAGCGGTTCTCAGTACAGCTCCAGTGCAAGTAGTCCCTGGTTAAATTCGTAAGTTACTTATTCTTTGTTGTTTTTGTTTTTGGATTTAACTCCGTTTCTCAGTGCAACATAGGCTAGACAGTTTTTCACTGTTTACAGGCCATGATATTGTTCCTGTCATAGCAGACATAACAACCACCATTATTTGATTTGATATCATCACCAATGGTTGTCTCTGATAATTTTTACTTGAATGAAAAGTAATATCAAATAAACTGTGCAGATACATATTTTATATTTATTGCAGTTGCAATTATTTCTGTTTATTGCAAATTCAGTGTTTCATTTTGCATTTTATGCATTTTCTGTTGTATTATGGATCTGTTAGAAAAGAAAGATATACCAGTTCTACTTTCCCAGTGGTTTTCTCAAAAAATGGGGAAAAAACTTTGTTAAATGCATCACCATTTTGTTCTAAATGATTAAAATGCTAATTCAGAAAATATTTACAAGAACATCAATGAAAACAAAAAAGAGACGAGATGATAGCTGAAATGCAAAGATGCATGGAATTCATACATAATGTAAGTAAAATGATTTCAGAATGCATTTTAAATTCTGATGAAATGCAAGAGAAATCTAGATTAGTTAAGTTACCCATTTCATGGTGGGTATTATCCTAAATGAGCCTTGAAGAAAGAGTTTTAAATTGTGAAATGGTTAAAATAATTACAGAATTGCCCTATGCACACTTTTCTGAGAAATGAATAATGAAAAGTTTATTATTTGTATCTCAAATAATTTATTGATCATAAACTTTGCTGTAGTCTTGTCAGTAAAGATAGCTTGCCACATTGTGATATACCCCTTTCCTCATAGCTGTTCTCTACTTTTCTGTGTATTATTAATAAAGGTGTAATTATGCTAATTTCAGGATTTTTAATTTGTTTTTTATTTTATTTTTTATACTTTAGATGTGAAGAGGCCTCTGAATCGGAACTGTCGCCAAGAAAAGAAAAACTAGATATAATTCGACGGCTTTTCAACAATGCATACTCCAACAAAATCACACGCAAACAGAAATTCAAGGAAACTTCAGCTGTATCAAACCTTTTTGACCATTTTGCGGAGAAAGTGGGCATAAAATCTTTCAAATAGTATTTTTGTCAAACCCTTGATGTCTCTGGAAGCCTGGTACTGTATTACATTACAAAAGTGCAATTCAAATATCAGAATTTGTTTCTCATGCTTTAGGCGATAACAAGACATCGGTATCATTATCTCCTTGACAGCAAAGAAGCATTTTACATGTTTATTTGACTGCTTCCATGGCCTAGTAGTTAGTGCATCCACTTTGGATGCATTTTGTTATTCAGAATTTCATTATCCTTCATCAGTATCCTTCACCCAGCATCACCAATACTCATGACAATTTTTCCAGTTTATAACTTCCAATAATAAAAACTTGGTTAATTTGATCTGATTTGCATATTTTAATGACTTTTATTTCTTCCTCAGCTGTTTGTTAATTATGCCATCAATATCTTGGACCCAGTTTCACCCAGCCTCTTGAAAGTTTGTAGATATATCTCAGATTACCCAATATAAAATAGATTGGATGATGGATCAGTGGAATGAGAACTGATACCACTCATTTATTTCAATACCCATGTACAGCTTGATTGCCTGAGAAACAGGTGAACTGTACATAAATATAGCATAAGAAGAAATAAAAGGGAAGTATTCAGTACAAAACTTTAACTGAAACAACTGTTACATAAATATTATACAGTACATATTTTATATCTTTGGCATTCCTTGGATCTCACCTCCACTGCACAAAGTTAGTTGCAGTAAACTAGTAGAGAAACATAAAGTATCTATGAAGGCAGAATTGCCAGTAATAATGAATGACAGATTTATCAGTACCAAAGAGCTGACATATACTGTCTATGAGGCAAAACCACCATGACTTTTTTAATGACATATTTCTCAAGGCAGAATTGGCAGTGTTTGAGGCAGACTTCCCATTATGATTGACTGACATAACTGTCAAGTCAGAACTGCCACAATTCTGAGACAGTTACTATAACTTGTAATATCTTTAAGTTGAATGGATATGAAACAGAATGTTTAAATGATGCTGCATGGTGGGTAGTATTTAGTAGTATACATCGGAGAGCCCCAAGGAACGGATTTGCATGTGTTAAGTACCTGCAGTTCTGTTAATATCAGCATGGCAATGACAAACCATGTAAGCAAATCAGGAGAGTAGTAACACATTAAAGTATAAACATAACAGTTGTGAATCTGAGGAAATTATTATTAAGACACAAATCATGATATTCACAGAGTATTCACTATTCAGGAGCCATATCTAAACTACAGCATTTCTGGGTCATAACAAGCTATAATCACTATAATTATATAGCAGTTGAAAGCAGTGATGGCCGATAATTGCAAGAGTTTCATAAATGAAAAATGCACCAAAGCATATTTGTTCTGAACTGTAAATGATGTTCCCAGCTATTTCCCTGTTCGTGGTGAGTGCCTAAAATGGTGTATTCTGTGGGTGTAAAGAAGATTGTAAACACTCATAGTTGTACACCAGTTATCAGCAAGGATGTGATGTCACAAAGAATTGCACAGTTGCCACAAAATGACACAAAACAGCCACATCTAAAGTTGACTGAGTAATGCAGATAGGCAAGAATGGACCTGCAGTGCACAGGCAGTAGACCTTTTGAAATTTACCTGTCAAATAGGAGCAACAAGTGCATAATATAAAATAAATAAAATGTAATCACAGGGTAAAAACACTAGTTGTACAAAATGCATTGCACAGCGAGAATAAATCTGATGATCCTGCTCCATAGATAGAACTGTAAAACTTCCAAAGAACACTGAGACACTAGCAAAAGAGATCACTTCCATGATATACCAAAGAAACAATGATCACAAAGAAATACACTGACCCTAAATTAGTGGACAAACACCTCTTCAAAATGAAAACTGAACATGATCCAAGTAGATCAAACTGTGCATAGTATCTTGGAATGTGTAAATCAATACACTGTGTAAAATGGCACAATTCAAGGTCCTGAAATAATGCAACTATGAATCTAAAGTCTAGTGGTCCAGCATTTCATAAGGTTGTCCTCGGTCTTTGCATTAGCTGCTGTAGTGGCAGCCTCTATCTGGAATGTGTGGTCATTGAATTTTTTGTCTGGATAACCTGGTACATGAAGGAGCACATGTGACCTCTCCAGAATAACTGATCTAGAAAGTGGATTAATACCATCTGTAGTAAATAGCAGATTGGTAGCCCTAAGACAAACGACACTGCTGCTGATTGCTAGATAATTCTTTATAAGGGGCAAGTCCACTGGAAAAAGTATATTCTGCACCCCACATCCGAATTGATCAGATTTTAAAGTTATCCGTATTTAAGTTGCACTAGACATATCTTCATCATAATGATATCATGGATATACAAGTACTCCATATAACAGAAAATTCACTGCAACATAAGAAAGCAAAGAAAGCTAACAGAGATGCAGTATTCCATCCTCCAAAGGACCATTTGTAAGCACAGGACACATGCACACCAATATATGAAAGTGCTGGGTAACTTTGTGCTAGGACCACTACTCGGAGATTTCTTGACATCACTCAATACTATTAGCAGTATTGGTCAGAATGAATTTACACTGTTAGGGGGATGATATATGCCCAGTCTGACATGGAAATATTTCATAACACACAAATGCAGATTGATGTTTATGGAATTTGAATAATCTTTAAGCAGTATGCAACAAACTCTGGGATCCCGAGTAGCCAAGTGGTCTAAAATGCTTACTGTTATGGATCACTGCCATCTGACCTCTGTCTGCTTTGGTTTGAGTCTTGGATTTGGCCAATGTGGGTATGTGAGAAGCCATTAGCTTCACGTGGGTTAGTGGTTCTTTTCTTGGTTCTTCCTCCACCATTTATACTGGCTGCCATGTATAGTCTATCTTTTGCTGAAAATGATGTTAAACCCTACAACAGCAACAAACTGGACAAGGACATCTTTATCAGTGAGTCCTGATGTTTGAAGTCTTTATAACCCAACAAATTAAAAAATTGTATGTGGTTTGTGTGCAGATTGCACCTTGTCAGCTCCTCAAGGGCAGGGCATGAATGAGGCATTTTTTTCTGCCATATGCCAGAAGTTTTCCATCTGAAAATTAGAGACCATCTGCAGTGAATCTTATTTTTCCTGGTACATATTCTCCTTAAATCTTGCAAAATATTGAGCTGAAATTCAAATTACACACCTGAGAAATTTCATTATTATGGGCGACTCATATCAACATTTTATCTTAGCTTTACTGATATTATCACAGTGGAACAAAATCTCTTGTTCATCACATATGACCCAATAAATGGGCAGAAACTAATATGAGTTGGATTTCTGGAAGAGCCATGGACAACTTGACTGTACTCAATATGTGAAAATTGGCACCTGCCTTAGAAAAAACCCCACTGAATCCAAGAGTTGATGATACATAAGTAAAGAACTTAGAATCAATAGCAAAAGTAATATTAGAGTCCAGGATAAAGTCACTCCAGATCTTTAGATCCATTCTACATTCACTATTCAATTTCTTTTTGTAGCATGTTCTCCAGTTGACTGAAAAGATCTAGAGACCAAATTTTTTAGAATATCTCATTTACTTGGCAGCCCATATTGGTGCAGCATATATTGGCACTTTTACACAAAATAAAATCTAATTGCTTTAGTTGTTTTGTACTTTCTCTGATGTCTTTTTCCTAATGGAATCAAATTATAACAAGCAAGTGGACAAGTTTTGTAAGTTCCAATTACAAAGATTACAGTTGGTTGAAATGACATGGCAACCAATAAATGACAGAAGTCTGTTGAAGTTGGAAAATGTTTCTTTAATGAAATGAAGAAAAAATACTAAAATGATTTTTCAACCATTTTTATTTACTTGAAATTGAAATCTCTCAAGACCAAAATCCTTTGGGTCCAAATGATCTTTTTTGGTTTTTAGGTTGTTTTTTTTTTACTGGGGTTCACTGTTTTTATCCAAGAAAAAGAAGTGTGCCAGTTTCTATCTCATATTCAAGTAAGTGAAAATATTTTGTTGGTCAGATAAATGTGATAGCATGAATTCTACAGGATCTGTGTTTAAGTCTGGGGGGGTTGCTCTGTATGTCATTAGACTGTTTAGAGATCATTGGCTGACATTGTGCCCTGTTTAAAGACCATTGACTGGCCACATGTTCTTTTTAAAGTCCATTTCTAGCCACAAGTCCTGGTTGAATTTACAGCATGTCCAGTTTAAAAACCATTGGCTTACCACATGCCCTGTTTAATGACCATTGGTTGACCATATCCAGTAATTAGGTTTTGATTTTATGAGTTTCATTAATGCAACATTGAAGTTTGGGACCAAATATTTATTTCAATTTTCAGAATTAAACAGTTTCAGGGAATTTGTAGGCCTTCAGCTGTATTTATCAATATTAAGAATCAAATTTGTAAGTAGTAACAAGACTAGGTTTAAAGTGATTTTGGTTGACAGATATGTCAATGAATTCACTGTATCATGGGTTTAAATGTTTTAATTCAAAATTTTTGACCAGAAGAGTTCTTTTTTTTTTTTTTTCTTTTGGTGCTGGAACATTTTATGTTGTATCATTAAATATGGCCATATTTGTCTTTTTTTAAATTGCTAGGATAAAGTTTTCTTCCAATATATTTATGATTTTTTGCCCACAAGGCCATAAACGAAGTGGGCTAACTGCATAGCCTTTCATGCATCATTTTGCATTTTGGCATCAGTCTTTCAAGTTGGTATAAAATGATGCCAGTCTACTATCAAATATGGCAACCATTACTAAAAATAGAATAAATTTTAAACAACTTTTCTGCAAGAGGTGAACAAAAGTTTATGACATTTTACAAAGAGCATCATGGTATTATTGTAAATGATGCCGTTTGGAATCATATTTGATTGCCAAGTCAAAATTAGAAAAATCTGTCCATTATTCTTCAGTAATTGCTATTTTCAGCTTCTTCTTGAAAGACCACAAGACCAGTTTCTACCAAACTTGGCAAACAGCATCCTGGCATAAACAACTTTAGAGTTTATATTATTGATTCCAATCTGTTATTAAAAAATGGACACCATTACCGAAATTAGAACAACCTTTAGAATGATATTTTTTACTGAATTAATTTTTGTCAAATTTTGACAGAAAACATCAGGGCTTGAAATCTTTTAGATTTTGTACAAATGATGCTGTTTTACTTAAATTGCAAAACCATTAATTTACTTTTCCAGAATTGCTGAATACAATTTGTCCCATACTTGATAGAAAGAATCACGCCATGCAAACTGTTCAGTTTTATGCAAATGATGCCAATGTGCCATCAAATATGACTGCCATTGCTAAAAAAAAAATTCAAAATTTTAAATGACTTCTCATAAACTGCTTAGCAGAGAAGTTATTTTAGTGTTAGGGGCTTTTAAATTATGCAAATCATGTTGAAAATTCTTAGATGACTTGTCAGATGACCACAATACAATATTTACCAAATGTTACAGAAAGCATTCAAGCATGAAAGAATTTTCAGCTTTTGCAAATGATGTTAGTCTGCCATCAGATATGACTTATGTTATTAAACACAAAATAGACTACAAGTATAAAAACATCTTTAACAGAATTTGACTTACTATAATATACAATGTTTTTGCATAAGGGTCTTTCAGTATTGGAGAAATGAAGACAGTCTCTGATGAAATATGGATCAAAATGCCAAAAAAAACCAATTCTTATCCTAGCATATGCAATCAACTAGAGGTGAGTACAATGATATATTTGGTTCTCACTGCCAAAGTCAATCTCACATTTTCTCAAGCAGGCATGGTAAATGTGAATATTTTCTTTTTTTGTAAGTCTTGACAGATATGGAGAAAATGTTTATATTGAACTCATCAGTATCATTTTAATCATAATATTTGCCAGTATACAGGGATTGCCAACTTAAAACCCTAACCTAAGCTATGGATGTTTGTACACAGGCTATCAAAAATTACATCAGAGATTGACTTGATGCAAGGTACTGATTGCAAGAAGATTAGTAGAAGAAAGTTCCTAATAATATGAGATTTTTTTATAAGTTTCTTAAAATGAAAGATACATGTGCCTAGTGATTAGCCACCTAGATTTCTTCAAAAGTGCAAAGTAAAACTATATAGTTCACAAGTGGTATTTAACTTCAAATATTTATATGCTAACTTCAGAAACATACATATTTATAATATGACAAATAATTAAAATGGATTAAAAGCATATTTTCAGTGTATTAGTTGTGGGTAGCATGTATGATGATGTAAATTGTGTACTAAAGTCCCAGTCATTCTGACTTAATGAGTTAGCAAGAAAACATTCTATATTTGTAAAAATAAATGTTATGCTGTTTCAAGAAATCGTCCCATTTTTTATTTTATGTTATAATGATAATAGATTTTTTGTTGTCATATTTTTTAGGCATTCAAAAAATCTAATGGGAGCATGTTCAGTTTCCCAGCCATCTTGCTCTGGCTCAAGATGGCATTATAGAATTTATCAATTTTCCATAGAGTTTAGCAGCAATTAATGGTGCCATAGTAATATCTTAAAGTAAAATAAATGCTGACTTTTAAAAATGTAAGATATTTGCAGATATTACTGTAGCTGTAAAGTATGCTATTTAATAAACAAACTTGTAGCTATTTTTTTAATAAGTGTAAAGTAATATATTCCTTATTACAGTCCTTGTGTGTCCTTCATTACATTTATGGATCAGTCATATACAGTCTGATCCAATTTAGCCAACAAATTCCATTGGGCTTGAAATGGTCAGATAAATGTGGCTGTTAAATGAACAACATTTACCTTAAGACAGTGTTCATTGTTTAACACTTATGCTTTGTTTACATTTTGCTAATCGGTCTTAATTCTTTGAGATGTATAGCAATAATACTCCTTGACCATTCTGGTGTGTATGTATGTCAGTTATTCATTTTTGTCACCTTGAAGCATGTCAATGAGGTCAGGATAATTGACATTGGGTTAATGAATTAAGATTGAATATTATTAAAGGATTTCTTATGCAAATGAAGATAATGGATTCGGTGCATGAGAGTGCCTTTTGCTAATTTGTAGATTGTGCTTCAAAATTTGCACCGGTACATTTGGTGATAACTTGCAAGTTCCAAAAAAAAATGTACATGTCTTTTCTTTCCTTTTCCATATGTTTATGAGTACAATTGACATGGATTATTTACATTGCATTTTGACAGTTATAATCACTATCTTGGGAAACTGACTGGTTTGAATGTAATAATTGGTTTGGTTCTGCAAGTTTATAATTGAAAGTCTAGCTCATTTGTGTTTGCATACAGGAAAGTATATGCTTTGATGCAGAGAGAGTCAACTCAGACTCAACTTATGCACAACAAATTTGTGGGTACTGCATGTCAACTTGTTTTTTATGAAAAGTCTGTCATCAGTTTATTAACTTTGATTGACCCTTTAATATAGATTAATATTTAAAAGTCTTATAGAAATATTTGTTATGGGCAAAGCTTATGATCATCATTTATCACTGAAAGGTGATAGCCACCCTTCCCCACTCCCAACACCCCTCCAACCACCCACCTTAGTGTTTTCCACAACAACAAAAAAATTTCCCCTCACTATCTCATGCCTTGATTTCTGATGAAATCAATGTTTTTTTGTGACATTGAGGAATAGGTATAATTTAAAGTACTTTTTGATGCCATGTTCTTAGTTAAACGGAGGTTCGATAAAATTGAATAGACTGCATATACTGATCCATTTTTTTATATTAATTTTCAAATTATCTTGGTCAATGTCAAGTTGATTTTAAAGGAGTAGGATGGTGGATAAAAAATCTTTACACCAGAAAATAGTCCATTTAAAGATATTCTGAAATATGTTGAGGAGTTATGAACACTGCAAGAATAAAAGAACATAATTTTGAAACTTGGTGTAATGTCCATGTCTTAGGATGATGTGATAATGATAAAATGTATGTGTTTTGAATAATCTGATAGTCTTTATGTAAATAAGGAATACTGTGAGATCAAAACATGGGATACCAGTTTTATGGATTATTTTGGTTGCTACAAACTGAATTCAAAGTCCCAGTGAACTATGATCCTTTTGTGAGATAAAAAGGAATCATTCCTGAATCCATGAATTTCAACAATGACAAAAATGTAGCTTTTCCCAGCATCTGTGTATGTCTGGAAAAAAAAATTAATTTGCAGTATTTGAGGTAATTAGTGGAATTCGATTTCAGAAATTTTGTTGTGCATTTCAGCAATATGTCTTGTATCAAAAGAGCTTTAATTTTTATAATGCAGTTTGGATGTAAGCTGATAAATTTGTTTGCCATTATATAGATATTCTTACCCGATATGAATTTATGTTTATATGTATGCTCTATGTCCTGCTGAGATATTGAAAATCATATATTTGTCCTTTTAAAGTTTGACAGCAAAGCTGGTCTATATCTGTATTACTGTTAACCTGAAAAAATTGTTTACTAATTTCATTATTTCACAGTTTTACACACAAAAAATTATGAAGGTAAAATATTGTGATTTACTGTATATAAGAATGTACAAAGGAAAAATATTCAATATTGACAATAGAATTATAGTTTGTATAAAACTAACCAATTAAAACTATTGTCAATTTAGATTATGCATGATTTACTATGTATATAGCTAACAGTTCACAATTTGTATTATTGGAAGGGAGTTGATATAATGAATTATAAATTTATATATATGACGCCGAGTAAATGCCATAATCCTTTTCAAAATGTGTTCAGTATTGCTTGTGTTTAGGTGTTTCTCCTTCAAATACGTTCACCAATCACATTATGTTAGAAATATTAGCCACCTACCTTGCAAATCAAGCCTTACTAATTGATGAAAATCATTTTTTTTTTGATCTCATGTAAACAAAGGGCAATAACTCATTCCCATTGCCTCTTGCCACCACCAGGTATTGCTAGTTTTCAGGTATGCTGCTGTAATAATAGCAATGTACAGTTTAATCTATGACAATCCAAGCCATTTTTGTGTTCTGACTGAACCTTTCAATGTTCCTTTCAGATCTTTTATGTGGATTAATCATTCTGTAACAAGTTGTATACCTTAATTTTGCAATTTCTGCCAAATTTGAGTTATTTTATCACCTTTGGAGACTTTGTGTGTTTATTCCACATTATACACACTTTCATTGACATCATGCAAGGTTGGCATGACTTTATTTTGCTTTCTTCATTCATAATGAAGAATATATTATCACATTTTAATATGCTGTATTGCTAATAGAGGCTTAGGTTTTTTGGGGGTGTTGTTTTGATAGAATTGTTAATTATGCATTAGGCATCAGTTCATAGCATGGGTATAGACTTTATACACTTTGCTTTTGTTAACTTTTATAGTAATGAGAGTAATTTAGCAAGTTTGTAATATACTGCATTGCTAGTGTTTGCTTTATTTTTCTTGTGTTCCATTTGGAAGGCCACCCAAGTGCTTAAAGTGCAAAACGTTTAAAGCAATGGAGGATAACCACTTTTCCTGATTTGTATGTACAAAATGTACATCGGCCCCAGGCAGCATGGTCAAAAGACATTTGGGCCAGAGTGATCCAAAAGGCAACTAATTCGGAGGAATGATGGACTAAATTGAGGAAAGAAAGCATTGCTGTCCTCAGCATTCATCCTAAGCCAACCCTGATTGTGAGTCTTGTGGGACATGCTGGTTTCTCCTCCCCCAAGAAAATTTATCATGGTGCATCCATTGGCCACAGCCACATGAGGATGATGTGGAAAGGTTACAACTATCTTTCAAACAGATGCATTGTCTAATACAGGAGACATTGATGCGACTCCTTTCATCAAGGAAATTTTTTCCATCACTTGCTCCCACACCTTTTTTCTGGCTAATTGGGGGAGTATTCTCCCAATTTTAGACAGCCCAGTGGGTGTGAATCCCCCTGCACGAGTGAACATGGCCTTTAGGCATGTAAGTTAGGAACAAGGGGCCATTAAATCCAATAATAAAATAATTAATACTGCCACACCATTACTGTCTGGCCATTCAGCCAGCACCAGCCATCAAGAGATCCAAGTATGGAAACCTTTTCATTAAAACAATAGCAGAACAGATCATACATGGATCCTAATGACAACTTCACCGTGGACATCTTAACATTATTATACCTGATATATCCGGTGAGAAATCTCTCAGTCCAGCCAAGCTTTTGGAGCAGTCATTACTTTTGACAGCCCGACTATCTTGTATAATGCCTTCATCTGGGCTGACACTACATCAAGCACACCAATTAGCAGTTCTGACAATGTCTGACATCAGAATGTTCACTGCCTTCCTTCAAAAGCAAACTAGTAAGATGGGGAATCCATCTGTCATTCCCAAGAAAAGATAACTGAGATAGAGTTCAGATGCTCAGCATTCCTTCCTATTACCTATTCTACTGATGTAATATAATTGGGGAACATGTTTGAAGAAGAATATAAATCATGTTTTTCAGAGAATACTTAAGCAATTGCATTACTTAAAAAAGCTTTCCAACCATCCCGCAATGGAAGCATCCTCATTGGTATCTCACTCAGCTAAAAGCTAGTGACACCTTGCAGTTGCAAATGGAGGAAATGGATTAAAAGTTACTACCCATTGTTTATTTGAGACAGGAAGAGACGATTATTTTCTTTTAGTTAGAATGGATTTGCAAGGTAATGCAATGTGATTGGGTAAGTATTCACAGAGAAAAATAATTTACTGAAAAGTTTGCATTCCACTTGTATTTTTGTCATGCCTGCAAAGAATAGGTTATGGAAGCATAGGCATGAACATAAAAGAGTTTGCATTTATCTCTGACACTTTAACTCATTCAGCTCAAACAGTTTCTCCAACACTGTTGCATTAAAGGCAGTGCAACTTAATGGATGCATTCATCTTAGTATTATAAGTTACATTGATCAAATGTAGGTCACAATTAAATACTTTTCAGTCCAGATATAAAACTTGATGGTTGCACTAATTTCCAGCTGTACTATGCACCACCAGCAAAAGTAGGTGACAGGGACCAGCATTTCACACTCCACTCATTGTGTTATTTTGTTTCTTCTTTTTCGCTATTTAGCTGGCACAGTTATGAGGCTTGATAAGGTAATTCATTTCCAAAAAGCTGGTCATAGTGATCTACTTTAAGTGATTTCGCAGACAAGGCAAGACATAGCATTTTGAAGAATTTCTGTGGTTGTAACACTGAATATGACATTATAATATTCCATCTTATTATTCTCTTAGATTAAATATTCTATCTCTACCTTTTGCCCATGTCTTTTTTTTTCTTTTCATTTTATAGTGTTAGTATATTATTTGATTCTTGTCATATGAAAGTACAAATCTGAATCATATCCAGCATTTTCTTTAAGGTGGAATTAATTTAAAATTGTTATTTTTTTTCTTATGTTTATTTTTATCATGCATTCATGTTTTAAACATTCAGTCATTAGAGATAGAGAGAGAGAGAATAATGATTTTAGCTCATGTTTACAATGCATAATGCCATTTTATTTTACTGTATGGTCTTGTGTTTGGCATCTTATGTGCATTGCCTAGCCTGCATCAGCAAATGCTATCTTCAACTTTTCAAACCTGACTTGACCAGTTTCAGCCACCCTTGGAAGAAAGTGTCCTTGCATAAAGATCCTGCAAATTTATACTAGTGAATGATGCCAATCCATAATCAAATGTGGCCACTGTTACTAATAATAGAAAATCTTTATATGACATCTGAAAAACTTTCTTGTTTTTGTTCTGGGGCTTAATGAAATTTTTCAGCACATGTAAGGCTATACTTAGCAGAAAGTATTAATGGTGGAGTTTGAAACCGGGAATCCACAGAAAGAACCACTGACCCACAAGAAGCTACTAGCAAGCTTTCTCACATATCCACATTCACCGAATCTTAGACTCAAATCCACGAAGACAGAGGTGAGATGGCAGTAATCTGTAATGGAGAGCACTTTAGACCACTCTGCCACTTGGGGCTCCTTTTGAAAAACTGCTTAACAGACTTTGACCAAATTTTAAGAGAGAGCAATTTGTCATTTTTACTATGAAGAACTATTGTTAGATAGGAAAACCTTTAATTGACTTTTAAAAAAGCACTGGTCAAAAAAATACCATGGAGGTATTTCATTTTTGATAATTTTGTATAAATGATGTAAGTACACCATCAACCATGGTCATCATTGCTAAAAACAAATTGAAGATTTTTTAAAACAACTTTTAAGCAACCACTGAAAGCATTTAGGCATGAATGCCATTCGGATTTACACATGATACTAAAGAATCGTCAAATATGGCCACCATTTCTAAAAATAGAAAACTTCTAAATAACTTATCAAAATATACTAAAGCGATTTTGCAAATTCACAGAAACTATCCTGGCATGAAGGTTTAAATGACTTCTTCCCAAAACTAGCCAAGAAAAGTTGATCTGATTTTACAGAAAGTATCTTGACTTACAGCTTTTAAGTTTGCACAAATGAAGCCTTTCTATCAAGTAGTATGGCTGCTGTCAACCAGTGTGGCTGCTATTAATGTGGCTAATGTCAGCCAATATGGTTTCTTTGTGAAAAAAATGTAAAAGCCTTTAAACATAAAAAAATATGCTAAACCAGATTTCTTGATCAATTGTGAAAATGTCAGCCAGGGGAGCAGTCACATGTCCAGCTTGGGCCTCTTTTTGCTTTTTTTTTCTGCAGTTTAAAACATAAATAACTAATGGAAATTTTATTGCAGTGAATTCAAGCATGCTGTGCATAGACAATCTCACATACATTATTTTTGTGGCATGAAGGCTATACATGTATGTATTATCAAATCATAGCAGGAGGTTTCACTCCTCAGTCTCTGTAAAGAAGACAAACTATTAGCATTTAATTTGCACTGTGAGGTGCAGTTCAACCTCATTATAAAGCTACTCATGAGAGTCATATAGTGTACAGCCTTACATTTGAACTGCTTAATCATGAAATAAATTGTGTGAGTGTATATGTATATGTATATGTTTATATATATATATATAATTTTACTATCACATGATGAAATGGGATCTATGACCATAGTCACCAAATTAATAGGAATGGTTTTATAATGAAGAACATTATCATGAGGGAGGTTTTGTATATTGAAGATCATATTTATATATTATCAGTCCAGTTGTTTGAATCATGATTTTGATGCCTATGAATTAAGCTGGCACAATATAATGCCTGCTTATTTTTTTATTCTGTGAACCATATATGCATTCTTGCAATATCTGTGATTGTTAATAACTGGAATGAATTTTTATTTTCCTCATTGTGCTATTTTCTGGTTGAGGATTGATCATATAATTATAATAGTCAAACAAAATTGATGTAACAAATTGGTTTCACATATTTTGTAACAAAATTATTTCAGGTTTAAAAACTATCATGTAGCAGTATTATTCAGTATGTTCAGTTGCAAGCAAAGAGCAAAGTTGATAGATTTGACCATGTCCTTTACATGATATTTCTTTTATATTTTTACCAACATTTTTGTTTCTTCTTCAGTGTTATAAAGTTTTATATTACCAGACTTTGCCAGTCAAGAATATGATTTTGCTTCATATATGTAGACTCAACTTCTAAATATTTGGTTAAATGTAAATTTTTAACTATCATTCTGTCTATTTGATGCAAAAGTATAAAATAATTCTTTCCTATAATTTATATTTTGATTTTTATACTGCAAAACTGCACAGGTGAAATATCTCAGCGTGTCCCTAAGAAATGATTTAGCTCCCAGGGAATGATATAGACATTAATGTATTATAAGTGTTGTTAATCCCAACCAGTTAATTGAATAAAGCAAGCACAGGATAGCTGTATGGGACAAAATATGACGTGTTTTGAATTTGTCGGTGATATAAACAGCTGTAAGCATGTACCGGTTGCCTCCTAATAGATACCATATATATATATATACGAACTTATGAGTGCAACTGCAACCTGCACAGACCCAGATTTACCATTGCATAATGCACTGACAGATCTGGATCTGTGCAGTTTATCAGGAGTAATCAGTAGAGCTAACAGCATAGATCCTGATCTGCAGGTACAGTATGCTATGGCAGATCAGGATATTTGTTGTTTGCAGTTTGACTTATAACTGAGTATATGTCTTGAAAATACTATCCACAAGTCCAGTTCAAGTGAAAATGGCACAGATGATGATATGTGCTGGCAGATCTGGGTGTGTACTGTTATGAGTAATCAGTAGAAGAAACAGCATAGATCCTGATCTGCAGGTACAGTATGCTATGGCAGATCAGGATATTTGTTGTTTGCAGTTTGACTTATAACTGAGTATATGTCTTGAAAATACTATCCACAAGTTCAGTTCAAGTGAAAATGGCACAGATGAGGATATGTGCTGGCAGATCTGGGTGTGTACTGTTATGAGTAATCAGTAGAAGAAACAGCATAGATTTTGATCTGCGGGTACAGTATGCTATGGCAGATCAGGATATTTGTTGTTTGCAGTTTGACTTATAACTGAGTATATGTCTTGAAAATACTATCCACAAGTTCAGTTCAAGTGAAAATGGCACAGATGAGGATATGTGCTGGCAGATCTGGGTGTGTACTGTTATGAGTAATCAGTAGAAGAAACAGCATAGATCCTGATCTGCTATTGTATAACTATAACTCTACACATGAAGCAAACTTACAAAAAAAACAACAAATCTTTACATTTATTTTGCTTTCCTTTTTTAAAGTTCAGATAGGATTTTGTATGAACGTATTGTTAAATGATCCATTTATGTTGTTATTAATTTTGATCACATAGTTTATGAATAATTAAATTTTAAAAGGATGACTGAAACACGTTGACCTAGGTATCACCTTCTGTTTATGTGTATGTCTAAGTGACATTACTATGACCCCCAAAAATGCTAATGTTGAGATACAGTGTATAAGTGTATAGAATCCATGATGGGTTATGAACAAATGGTGTTCCTGTCAACATTGAAATGACTTAATTCTACACATCTGGTTGTTGTGATAATTAATAGGTCAAGAACGAAACAACAAAAATTATTATCAATCGTCCTATGATTAACAGGTCCACGATCAAACATCCGGACTCCAGGAAACCATTCAAATCGGTGTACAGTTTCATTTGGTCTATGCGATATGAAACCCTTGAAAATTTTTGAATTGTCAGTAATATAATTTACCTTGTCCAGTCAGACTATACGGGAACTGAAGTAAACAGCTTCAGGATGAAAGGCACAACTGTTGACAAGTGCGCCAAATTTTATGTTTAAAAATAAATTTTTCTAACATAAGGACAAAGCATGGGTATTCATTTGTTTATTTTTTTACCCTTACTTTGAGACATAGGTCTATGAAATATTAAATATGCATGATAAACATTAAACAAATAAATTGTAATATTAAATAAAAATGTGTTGCCAGGCATCTAGTTGCAATCCATATGGAATGTATGGCATTCCAATTCTTTGTCAAATATAATCGACAGTTTGAAGTTGTGATCCACAATCCGATTTAAATCTCGAGTGTCGACATAAAGGACAGATATCTATACAAGGCCACGTTCTTTTGACATTTATGTCCACCAGTCAAATAAATTTTCATATTTATGAAAGTAAATCAATTCATTCGGAACATCGTTTATAACGATAACGTTTCCTATTACGAAATACCACGCATATTTAATAGGCTACTACAAATAGTAGGATTGGGAATTGAACCGTTACTGGTGCCTCTCGGATCTACTTATTACAAATAGATATTGAATTTATATATACAAATAGGTATTGATTTTAATGAGATTGATTACACGGTTTTCGAACCTTTCGCTGCATATTATTTCAGAATTTATGTACAAAATCTTGAGTAGTGTGTAAAAACTACGTCATCTAATTAAAAAGTAAATCTTATGCCAAAAGTTTCTTATTGATCTTTAAGCGGAATTGTAGTTTAGAGTTGGGTACATTGTCGAAAGGAATACTTTTATGAAGTAAACAAAGGTTTTTAGAGTGACTAATATAGCTGCTTCTGACTTTAAAGAGGACCAATTGAATATTTCATAATTTGGAAATATCGGTAAAAAAAAAAGGAAAATATTCGCTTTAGTCTTTGCTATAAAATAATTCACGTCTTATGATTTTGTGGCAATGATAAGGTATTCTAGAATCATAACCGGTCAGTTCGGTATTTAAATTTGGGGTTGAAATACCATGTGGAGAAAAAAAGGTAAACTAAAAACTATATCCTACTCTACAATGACTATAGCGCATATACGCCGCCATTTCGCTGGTACATGACCTAATTGGCAAGCCATTATCATAAACTGCTAAAAATATGCTATGCTGGTTACTTAGTGATGTTATTCGCACAGCAGTCATGTGATCTCATAACATCTAGCTTGGAAACTTTCTTTTTAATATCAATGATTTGTTTGAAACTAACCATTAGTGCAGTACATCTGGGGAAAACTTCCGGTGATTCTGTATTTTCACTTAAGATGAAAAATTAGTCATCTACGTTCTCACGAAAAGTGCGAGGAATTTGTCAGCGAAAGCCGCTTTTGCTGCCATAGTCTTCTATACAGACAAACAAGTTGTCCCATTTCATACCATTTACGAACAGAACATATCAAGAGCCACTTTAGCCGTCTGGTTCTTGTTCTCATTTTTTTTTGCAACATGATTTATGTTTGTTTTACAAGAAGTAAGGCAGAATCCAGCAGGCGTGTTTGTGTACAAAAGCGCAATGACTAAGGCTTAGATGGATGTTGGATGAATCAAACCAGCCTAAACACTAGCAGTATATTCTAAGAGTGAGCTGTGAGGAGTTTAATCACAAGTTTTACAAAAACTGCTGCTCCTTATTGTTCTCATTTGTTTCTCGTTGTCTAGTACTCGTGATTGGTTTGTAAATTTAATATAAAAGTGCAATATTGTGCAACGTTTATTTATTTTTGTTTTTCAACTTATTTATTATTTAATCCATCTTTTGATGTTTCGTATACCCTAATCTTTGAAGACCCTTGGGTTTATGTTTGTGTTTAAGTTTAACAATTTCTTTCACTTTATACTCCATTTGAAAGAAAACCTACATTTTTAAGTTGATGAATATTAAACATCTCTTACGACTGCAAACAATACCTTACAATATTTCATGATATATCAAGGATGTCAAGAAAAACCATTAAGGGATATTGGAAATATAGGTCCATGAAAAGGTTTATATTGCTGTGACCTTAATCCTAACATCAAAGCTAGACGAAACTGAAATCAAACCTCAAGACAAATTTTCTATGACCTTTATATTTATGTTGCGGACAAATGGGGTGGGGGAGAGTCATAGTGCCGTAGAATGAATTGTTGATGCTTCACAAAGATTCATACCAGGTAAAATGAACATCTTTACTGTCAGCAGGAATAGTGTCAGCTGTGTCTCGCTTCCCGCAAATAACTTCAAATGGCGGAAGTATACTGCACAAGGTTTACGATACTTTTGTCATAAGAACTCTTGAAAGAAATTAACTTATCAGAAAGTGTTTTGTGGAAATATTTTTTTATAACTTTTATTGTAAAAGCAAAAATGAATATGAATTAAACATTTTTTAATATGTAAGTTTATAAATAATCCGGCGTTGACTTCGTGCTATGTATTATTTTATCTTTGTATTTTGCTAAATATTTAAATTAGCACGTCAAGGTGTATTGTAAATTAATTTATTAATTTTCTTTAAATTATCGGCTATTTATAATAGTTCAGACGCTTGTTTCTTAAAGCCATGATGCACAGCATAAAAGTAGATGCTTGAAAGTATGTTGCAATCATATTTGTGTTTTTATGTCACTTATAAGGATACAAAACATTAAACGTATAAATATGCAGAAAGTTTAGCAGTCACATAATTATTTCATTTTCAATCTAGTGTTTGAAAACAAAATCACAAAAGATCAAAATTAAAACGTATCGGCATTACAAGGATTGGGATGTTCAGGAAGTCAAAATTAAATATTATATACCACTCGTATATTTCTGTAACACCATCTGAAAAGCTAAACTAAAACTAGAAATACTCACTTCTACTGTCAAACAATATTACCAAAGCGACGATTTACTAGTGTTGTATTCAGAAAAATAAATTTATTTGTATAGTGTTAGTAATAGAATAGACTTGGTTTTGGCGTATAGCACATAAGATCTACGGTTCGGTTTTTACCACAGGCATATATTTTGTTCTTTCTTTCCTTATAAATTAAGAACCGGCCACTACGTAATAAGTAGATTAAATAATTCCACTATCAAATTAAATATAAGCTCCTCCACCACAAGCGGTGTTTAAATTTCGCACACAATGCAAAATATGCTAAAATAATTGACAAATTTGCATTGAGGAGCTTACGCTCAAGAGTGCCCGCTTGACACAATCACTATGTATACACAGTAAGTTAACATGTCAAAAAATATCAAATGAATATTACCAACACGTTTATACCGTCATGGAGTATTTAAAATTTAAGCACTTTACGGTTTCGAATGTCGTGTCACATTATTTAAAGTTTCGTAATATCTGTCAAACAAAATTGCAAACTACACGCTGCTAACTTCATCTGCACCAGAGCTAGCTAATGATGCAATTTTAAATATTTCGTGTATAATACTTTAACCTGAACGGACTATAGCGTGTTTAGGTTGATTGAGAGTGCAATATGAGGTGGAATCAGCAAGATACCTTATAGAAAACCAACGCAAACCAAGAATACTTCTTAGCCAAAGGTGTAGATACACGGTCGGATGATAAGAACTTAGATATTAGTAACTACCTTGGAAGGACGTGAAACATATCAATTAAACACTGCCTGCTGATAAACCCATTAAACGCGTAGAAGAAAATTTGTTTGAAATACAGCTGACTGTAATACTGTATGTAGTTTCACCCGATACGCCCATTGTTTCAGCCTTACAAGCCTGGAATTGTTGATATTGTTAAGGCCTTCAACGCTCAACAACGTATGCTTTCGTACGATACAGTATACCTTACGTCGCTACATAGCCTTAACATTGTTGGTTGAATATTTTCTTTATTGCGCATGTGTCAGGTGGTAGTTTAGAAATGTACCCGGGGATTCCATTACACTTTTGTGACTATTTCAAGAACATCAGTTAGCATCACAAAAAAGTCATTTCAGATATAGATTATTCGAAGAGTATAATCCAACTGTACCAAAACAACTTTGTACGTTGTAAAATAAATTTGTCACAGATTATTTACTCAAAAAAGTTTATAAGTAAATGTGTTAAAAACGGAACAGACATGCAGTTTTCTAGTCTGCTTAACAACATGGTTTAAACCTTACACTGAGCTGATTACAAATATAAATAAAAAGCAATAAACGATTTTCTAAATACTTCGTCAAATCCATGAGCTGCTGTGTATCCGGTTAACTGTTGGAAGGAGAACAACTGCTAGAATATATGCAAAAGAAAATTTCAATTGACAGAAATATCAATTTATTGCCAGGGGAACAGTTGCTGACGATTTCTTTGTGCTAGTCAGTTTGAAAAAAAAATGAAAAAAAACAACAAAAAAAGAAACTAAATAAATTTACTGTGAATTTAAAGTGTTAGAGTTATCCAAATGATATAAAGCCATTGCGTATCTATATTGATACTGAAAACTAGGGGTCCTTAGTGATCGAGTGGTCTAAAGCGCTCTCTGTTACAGATCACTGCCATCTCACCTCTGTCTGCGTGGGTTCGAGCCTCCGATTCGGCGAATGTGGATATGTGTGAAAGTTTGCCAGTTGTTTCTCATTGGTGGGTGGTTCTTTCTGAATATTTCCCGGTTTCTTCATTCACCATTAATACTGGCCTCCATGTATAGCCTACAACAACAACAACAACAACAACAACACTTAAGGTTACTATCAATTTATATACCACTAGTGACTGTCCAAAGGATAATGTAAATGTATTCGGTTTCATATAATTAGGTGATAAAATTCCATAAGTCTTAAGGATCACTTAAATTGTGTTCCCATAGGAGAATTTGTGGGTTAATGTCAACACTTTTTTATTTATAGCAAACAAGAACAAATAGAAAATTTATAAAAGAAATGAAAAGAAGAATTTGAAATTCGAAATGTGGAATGATTGTTTATTCAAGCACAAGGACAATGTGAAAGAAATTAATTTACTCAGATCGTATAATTACGAGATTAATAGCACTGTTGTCAATGCATGGCGATAAACCTTCTTTGGTTGACAAACGCAAATACATTCACATACGAAAACGTAAATTCTTTATAGCAAAAAAGCTTTATAAATGCATCCACCATTCTTATTTTAACATGTCTACAAATGGTCCTTCAATTTATCTGGAATAAAACAGTTTTCTTCAAATGATCTTTATTTGTCCTGCTGTAAAAATGTTTGCCTGATAGATGTGTTACGTAGTTCTCTGTGCTGTTGTATAGTTATCGGATTTGTTGCTATTCATGAATTGTAAAACGATTTTCAGCACTTTTCTCCACTCTTTCTACACATTATTAAAACGCCTATCAAGCTAACACTACACGGAAAAATAGACATTTTCTAAAGGTTATTTGCCTGTTCTATCAAGCAATAGCCTATCATGTAATGTAGTTGCAAAAGAAAGCACGAGCATTCTCTATTCCTTCAAATGATTGTTCATTGATTTACATCTTACTGAAATCAAGTTTGTCTAGTTCGTAGTCTTGGCTTCCACTTTCCTACCCCTCTGTCATTTCAGAGGTTTTAGCAAGTGTCGTGTTGAATTCGAAATAGTGTAAAATAAAATAAAGATCCGATGAACAACGATTTGCTAGCGTTTGAAAATCAAATGGTAGTCTAAACCTTTCGCCATAAACCGAGAACTTGCTTCTTTGCCAGTATTTTGTGCATTACCCACTCCGAAGTGCAAGTTTCTTTACTCATTATACTGTGTTCAATCCAGCTTGTTTGTAACTAAGTCAGATAATAACAAGTGTTTGCACGTGGTGAAAATGTTTTTGTCATTCAGATCCAAAAGATCATCACATTTTTAGGATGTGACTAAGCATTTCTAAAGGATTCCAGCTCTATATGTTTACCACTACATTAATTACAATCTCTCTTTACTTTCATGTCAAAACCCTTACCTGATACAATCGATACGACAGGAAAAGGCTTTTAATTGCTATATACTTATTTTGCCTGGTTTTACTGTCGTTCGGTATGAATGTTATCTAATGACATGCTGGATTGAGGTATTTTTCTCAAGGTGTTTTTATTTCACATGCACATTCATAGTGAGATATAGTAGGCTCTTTAACGGTTGGTGACGAGGTCATTGGCGTAGTCAATAATGGTTTAACGTAGCGGTGCTGTGTTGAAAAGTCAATTTATTTTATATCACATCAATAAGGTAGATAAGAACGTGTGTATGTGTGTCTATGTGTGCGTGATTTGGATTTTTAATGTAGCTTTAAAAATTTTGCAGTTAAATTTCTACGATGTCTGCAGTGTGGCAGATTATAGTGATATCGAACACTGGGACATGTATCATGATATCCCACCCAGTCACTGTATCCTGACACCAGACAGACCAGTCTTAATACTAACCTCTTGATGCTGAGCGCCTAGCGAGGCAGCTGTCAGTACCATTTTTATAAGTCTTTGGTATGACTCGGCTGGGGTTCGAACCATGATAAATAATAAAGGAATGAACTAAGCTGCGTTACTCCTTACCATCTGTCAGAGAATTCCGCTGAGTTTGACTTCTTCCACGCAGACCAAATAGAGAATACTGTCAAATTTGACTCATCAGACTCCACAATATGCTGGACTGAGTCCAAATTTTCTTTCCCACGGACACGCCGCAATAAACAATTATACACAGCCAACACGTTATCATTATTGCTTGGCTAAACACTCCCTCAAGATACCAGCTGAAATACAAATATGTCATAGTTTGTGATATTTATTATGTATTATGATGCAAGCAACCTATGTTATGTAAGTATGCATATGAAAAGATATAGAGCAGAGGCGTACCTAAAGTATTTTGGCACCCTGGGCGGATCCTTCCTTTGGCACCCCTAAAAATAATTGTAAAATGTAAACACACAAAAATTATGTTTACAAGAAGATTTGTAAACAATACAGTGCTGTCATAAGCGTATTGGAAATGACGTTTACTTTGGCGAATTTTTCATTTGGTTTGAAAACTTATGCTGGTATTTTAACTCTTTCGATGGCACTCTCCCCCTTCTGATTGTCATCCGGGCTGATGAGAATACGAATGTAACATGAAAAATTGTTAGAACTGACATCATTATGCATAGTGAAAATCGGCTGACCTTGGAAGTCTATGAAAAGTTCCAAACATAAACACTATAGCAAGCACAGATGGCAGAAGAATGAGTAGCAGATATGATTATATATATATATATATATATATATATATATATATATATATATATATATATATATATATATATATATATATATATATATATATATATATATATATATATATATATATATATATATATATGTGTGTGTGTGTGTGTGTGTGTGTGTGTGTGTGTGTGTGTGAGTGTGTGTGTATATACAGTCATGCAGCTTGCATTTATTCAATGCAGTGAAGGCTATTGGTATATGTATATATTTTATGACATAATGGTTGGGCATAGCCCGCTGTAAGATATTTTGCCTCTCAATCTTTTTGTTGTTTTTAGGAAGCCATCCGTAATGTAGACACTTTCCTCACAAAAACTCGTTGTATTGCAATGAAGGGGACATGGTCATAACAAAGCATTGCGCTATGTGTCTATACTGAAAAATTCAGGCTTTACATTTCGTAAAAAATATTTTAATTTTCTACTTACGATCGGACAAATAAGCGATAGTAACACACTTCTAAATAGCACTATTAATTTAAAAGACATCATACTTTCTGCGTTTCTTATTTAAGAATATTCTTTTTTGCGTTAGAGTTAGCACAGACTCGTATAAAATTAAATAAATAAATGAACTATGAGCTTGGATTTGAAGTTAAATTTTCCTCTCAGCTAATCGAACGTATCGTTACAAAGGTAAAGTCCTTTATGATTGACTGTCACAAATTGTCAAGCTCAAACCCGAACTAAGAAGTTTATAATTTCTATGTCAGCGGGTCTTCATCTGACGCAACGAGCACATTTATAGATTCAAATATGTCTCTTAACACATGCATGTACTTCTTGAGAAGAAAAACAAAAGTACAATTTGTCACTAATCGAATTTTTATTTTTCTCATAATAAGCTGAAGCATTAGTTACCCAACAAATTTCAAAAACGCTGGTCAGCGTCTTTTCAAATATCTGAATATTTTTCATTGCGAACGCTTTTTCAAAGATCTGAACATTTTTTTCTTTGCGACTATAAATGATATAAAATGATATTAAGGGACAATTGCACAGTAGTAACAACGGAAAATATGACGAGATATTTACACATAGAAATATTATCAAATCTGCTGAAGAATTAGCATCTATGTAACCATCTAAATTTTTATAGCCACGATCTTAACAGATGTGAATTAGTTGTTGTGGAGCTTAACGCCATTTTTCAGCACACGATAGGCTATACATGGCGGCCAGTATTAATGGTGGAGGAAGAAACCGGGAAATCACCGGAAAGAACCACTGACCCACGAGAAGCTACTTGAGAGCATTCTCACATATACACATTCGCCGAATCGGAGACTAGAACCCACGCAGACTGGTGAGATGGCAGTGCATTCTGCTGTTTCATGCAGCTACCGTTCGTGAAAAGTCATTTTCCCTTCCAATTGCCGAAGTTTTCCATTAGGAATGGTTTCACTTTATTCCTCTTTTGATGTGACATATGCTATGCAATCGAAACCAAGAGTCCTTGGAAGGGATTAGCGAACTACTGGCTAACCTTCCTTTTTACAGGAATTCAAGATAATACAATTTCTTCCTTTTAACTACGGCGTTTTGAACAATCTTTGATGTTTTTCAACGAGTTTGAGTTTAAAATTAGTTGATGTGGTGGACATAGTGAATATTGGACATCAGATCGGCATATATATTTTTTTACTTATGATCAGCTAGACATCATCAAAAGTCTTAGTGAAAACCCATTTTGATAACCATTCATTCATCCATTTTCAAGATTGCCGATGTGGCTGCATTACTGTCCATCAGATCAGAATATTTTTTAGGACCAACTAGAATATGGGTTAACTAAATGTGAGTAAAGTTTTATTTAAATCCTCCAAGAAGCTTGTAAAAAGTAGTGAAATCAAAGTTGCACAAAAATGTGATAACGAACGAACGACTATTATGGTGCACATACATGTAAAGATTATATTATCTACAATTATAAACTATATAATTAATTGTTAGGTGGGTATTTCGATGCAACTTGTGTCAACTTTATGACACCAATGATTGTGAAAAATGCCTGAAAAATACGAGGACAAATCACATTTAATTCCGTTATAAAAAATAAAATAAAAATAATAAAGGATTTCAAAGAAACATAATAACATAAACATCGTATTTAAACCTATATGTCATAAAAATGATTGATTATGTTAGAGATAAAAATCAAAGAAAAAAGATTTTTTCCCCATTTTGTTACTATTTTAGTAAAATTACATGTATAACTGATCAGAAATATTTCATTCTGACGTTTGGTGTCAGGAGTTGTATCTTGATTCAGGAGGCAAGTAACACATATTAAACATGTTAAATACGACAATGCGAGATAGTAATCAGAACGTCTCCGATCTTTAACGTATTTTAGTTTAATATTAAGTTTCGCTGACAACAGTGTCATACATCCAGTCCTCGTGAGACCACAGAAAAACTACCATGCTCAATCTTAGTGAAAGTGCTGAATCACTGTATTTTATTACCATGATGCACAGCGCCCATTAGTTTGGTTCACTGCTTTGCACAGGGCTAGAGGAAAACTTTTTTTTTACTAATTACCGGCTTGTCGATTTAGGCAGGGTACCAGCTATATCCAATCTATTCCATTCAGACTAGTATGGTGTCCTCTCTGCGGAAATAGAAGTGGATATGCCGAAAGTGCTAAACATATTTAGTTGCCGGCGCAAGATAAACAATTTAAAGCCTTTTATTCAATGAGAACCTAATATTTTTGGAAGCATCTTCGCCTACACATCGTTTTAAAACATGTGAATCACGAAAACCAATTAGGCTCGAAAAGCGGAAAATAGGTTTTTGTTTCGCACCTAGAGTCTAAAGTCTTGACTGTACATAGTTTTCAACAGCATACAAAATTCAAAATGGGAACAGATTGTGTGTAAGTATACATACATATATATATATATATATATATATATATGTATATATATATATATATATATATATATATATATATATATATATATATATATATATATATACACACACTTATATAAATTCATAATTTTAGAGTATAGCCATATCAATTCCCGAAACAGTGTCACCTATCTGGTACATGTAAACCTTTATCACTCTAAAGTACACGCACAGAAACAAGCACACTATAGTCATCACGAAAAACGAAAATGTATGCCATTGATTGTAGTTCACTTATCATCCAATATTAATTACATATTACACATATTACAATGTGTATTTCTGTGTACAAATATCTGCAGCGGCAAGAGCTTTCATCCAGCCTGTTTCTTCGACAATTCATGCTTTCTTTCACATATTTCTATCGCTTGGTATTTTGCTTTGTGATTCCATTGTGAAATATATGTAGGGTAATTCATTTTCAGCTTCCTTTGCTTTGCTCTCGATTGTAAGTAGGTGAGGGGGCCCCTGCGTCTCGATGAATTTTGTATCATTCCGTTGGATAGTCGACATTGCAGACAGCCGCTCGTAGCTATTTACGTTCACGTTTATATTTTCATATTTGTCGCTTTTTAGGCAGTCCATTGTCATTTTGGTATCCGTGTCCAATTTCTTTCCTTCGTGTACTGTGTTAGTTTTGGGAAGTTCGTATCCGTTTTCGTATTGGTTTTCCTTCGTCCACTCAGGGCACACATTGATGGCAGGATTCTCGAAACCATCGTTTTCGTATTCCCGTTTCGGTTCCGGTAACGGTTTCTTGTCGCTTTGGATTGGTTTTACACGGTTTGTTAGTTGGTCCCCATGATAAGTCAAATTCACGCTAGTCCGAATCAGCTTCCTGTTATTCTGTTTATTCTCCAGTGCGTACTTTGGGTCCATCTAAAGAAATATTAAAATAAAATCCACATTATCCTGCAGGTTATACCATATAACACTGTCTAATATGTCATCAATATCGATCTCGTGGATAATATAACACACACTATTAAAACAAACCCTGAAAACGTTCATAATCTAGCTTCCATGAATTTCCAAACCCAGACGTTCTTTTCTCCTTTATGCAAAACTAATCGCATTCACCTTTACCATCACATTTCACTCTCAACCTATGAGGTATGAATACTGGTAAGTTTATCTGGCTTCTTAATGGGACTGAAAAAGTTCATCCCCTACATAGCTGTTATGACGCTATCAAATTCATTAGTTCTAGATACATAAAAGTTAACAGTAGTACAGAAGTAACCATTATGATCATTCGCTATTTTTTAAATTTGTTTCTTACGTTTCTAAATGTTAAAATTTTACATTGCACTAGAAAACAAACTAAAATACAATTTTTTTCGAGATGTTGAGGCAGCTTTGTTGTCATATAAACTATAATTTTAAAATACGAATGACTCAGTTACTGTTTCAACTGAAGAAAACAACATTACTGAAATTCAGCTGCGATTCCTCTAGAAATTTCTAGCTCTTCCGTACTATTGTAAAATATAGGGCATCTAGACATTGTGAGCATATAATTTGTACATTGGTGTTATTATTTTTCAGTATCAAATCCCAGATTACTTATGTCGAATCTTATTAGTCCATAAACCATTAGATAGCTTCTGCTTAAGTCAAGAAAAAATACTGTTGCAATTTAACTTCATCATCTCTTGAAAACGTAGTTCGCAGGATGGTCCAACTTTTCACTTTATAATGCATGATACTGTTACAAGCCAGGGGTCTTTGCTTGACCGAGCGGTGTCAAAACCCTGGCGCGAATCCCGCTAGAAGTCATAAGTTTAACCCAAATTTCCAATGACTTCTATACAACTTCAGTTGTAAGTTTGAAAGCCCGACGTGTCTATTCTATGCATCAATTTTACTCTAATCAATTCAAGACCAGATTATACACAACTTGCTAAATAACCATCAACCGCACATCCGAAGTTTCTCTACATCAACTTTCCTTTCCTCCAGCAGTTCACAACTCTACAACTATCCCTAACACGGGGACTATTTTAACTGTGCCATCTAGGCCAGTCGATCTACCGTATCAAGGCATACACACCAGTAAAACTACATCACATCTGCCACCATGACGACATAAACGCTCTCTGCCGAGTCCCTTCTCATTTTTTTTTCATCATGTACTTTACCGGTTTCCTGACGTAGATACTGCCACTGTAGTCACAACACCATTGCACACCACCAGATTTTATAAAGTACTATATCACTACAGGGACAGTCATGCGGATTGAGTCTGAATTCACTACTCATTGACCGTGGCATCTTTGAAACTCACTAACACTTTCTCTCCGTGACGTTTGCTCCTAATAACTGGCTACTTATTTCGGGCTAAGGAACATTTCCCATTGCACTGAATTCCAATAATCAAACAAGTAATCACACAAACCTAAGAATTACTTAAACGGTGCGCTATAACTAAATGCGCATCACCTTAATTTTATTACAATACAATAATATCTGTATCGAGCGACGTGTGAATATGCACTGACTACTTTCATTTTGCTCAGTATACAGTTAGGATATTTAGTGAAAATTAATTCACGTTTCATTGTTTGAAAATAATCTATAAAACTACCTGATATTTTTGTATTAAACTTACAAATATTTCGTCTATTTCCTCGTAGATAACGGAATCTCTCCGCTCCGTGGCCTGGTTTGCATTTCCTCCTTGGGAAAGAAGTTCCTTGACACCTCTGGGGCTTCCATTGGAGTTTCTATGAAAATACCAAATATTGTTTCCTTTAACTCCATGTCAATTATTTCGACAGGGATTTTTTTTAGCGTTTCTCAACAATGCATATAACTTTGGAAAATTCGGATATTCCATTGTCCATTCAGTAAACTGCCATTTGTCAATTTCGTGGCGCAAAATGTAGAAAACTTGCCGAGGGTTGTTCAGAAAGATTTTACACGCATATATCCATTCCTACGCTAGTGACGTATTTAAAAAATATACAACAACAGCAAAGTATCGAGAACATAATGAAGCATTCATATATGTGCAAACCTCTTTTGGTATCAATTCAATAACAAATATTATATTTAGACAAATTTTCTCACAGACTGATTGCAACTGAATGATTGGATATGAAAATGATCCGAAATCTCAAAATTTCTTAACTCTTCAAACATGTTAACCTTTATTTGGAAACTCCTATAGTTCACTTATCTTTGCTTGATTTGAGGACATACTATCTCATGTGAGTATGTGTGCATGTGACTTTGTACTTTGAAGGACATACATTGCGCCAAAAGATGTCGTTTAGTCATATTTGACTCTTTACTGATACAAAGTATCAGCTCCTTGTCACTGAAATACTGGCATCGAACGTTTCATTCGTGGGTACTTAATGTGTTTTAAAAATGGGAAGTATATTCTCAGTGTTAAATATGTTTATCGGGACAATCAATTCACAGAAGAAATCATAGTTATTAAAACAAACTGTTTATCAACGGTTTACTGTATTCATTTCAAGCCATGAATTGAATGTTTAGATTTGAAGACGCACCAAGTACAATAAGTTCAGTAAAATAACATTTTCTTACTTTAAAATGTAAATCATTCTAAATCCATTTTCCCCGTGTTTTCTAGCTGCCTTTGGCGCGGCGCCACTCACCTACGGTATACTTGTTTATAACAAATAAAGGAGAAGAGATTGTGAAGGGACTGGTGTTTTTCTAGCGGCTCTTCTGCACAATTCAGTCATGGCTGTAGTGTAGACCGTGAAATAACTGTTGACATTTTTTTTGTAGAGCAATTAACAGCAAATGAAATATATTCGACATGGATAACTTACTCGTAGTGTTTCTTTCGCGCCCATACAAAGAGTATGGCGATGATGATAGCGATAAAGATAACTCCACCCAACACAGAGCCGGCGATAAAAGCAACGTTGTTGACTCCACTTCCGTGAACTGCACTCGCCTGTAATTTAGGATGGATTACCTGGCTTGCAGTAGAGATATCTGAAAATAAACAGTACATGTGTATTAGTAACATTAAACGCATGTAAGCAGGCAGTACGCGATAACCTGTAGAAGATATGGATAATGCATTGTTTGGTGTGTCCAAAACGATTCCTGAAGCATGGTGAGAAACGGTTAATCCAGAAGACGAAGTCTTTTTCGGGCGATCTGGCAAATGTTTTCATGCAGCAAATTGCATATTATTGTTATTATTGTTCAATAAAAAAATAAAAAACAAAATTAATACTTTGCAAAGTAGTTACTTTCTCACGCGAAACATCGTTGTGGTCAAGCTGCTGATGTAATACAGCTGACGTTACAAAAGGTCACATCGTCAAACAAAAGGGATAATTTTATAAAAAATTTTTTAATACAGCTTAAGTTATTGGAAAAGACAAATAGGCACACACACATACACATACATACACATACACACATTGTGCATATGTTTGTCGATGTGTATGTATACTCTATTCCTACAAGGTTTCATAAAGAAATGACAAGGCCATATGGTGTACTAAACTTTAATACAGTAAATACTCACCATTCATTCTTATGCTTACAAAATAATAATAATAATAATAATAATAATAATAATAATAATAATAATAATAATAATAATAATAATAGATAGATAGATAGATAGATAGATAGATAGATAGATAGATAGATAGATAGATAGATAGATAGATAGATAGATAGATAGATAGATCATAATAATTATACGTTCTCGGAAATCTATATTGATCTATTAGTATACAGCCACAATCGCTTGTTTCGTCCAACATACGGATTTGGAGACCAATTTCGTCGCACAAAACATTAAATACATTAACTAAAATGCATTTAGAGATTCATTGCCAAACACTATATCAGTTATTCCACCTCCTCGGTCACATCATCCCCATTTCCCCCTCCCCGGTCACATCATCCACAAAATCCTACTCCAGCAGGTCGAGTTGTGGACTCTATGCTACTCAAACATATCTCAACGTTTTGAAATGTCTATTTCAGTCAGTATAAGAAAGGTATTTACAAAGTTCTGAATATTATTACCACGATGTACGACAAAGTTCTATAGAAATGAACGGTACATCAGTGCATCCCCCCTCAAAGTATTTCCAATACACCAATACACACTTCCTCATTCAGTTGTTAACTGCCAGTTTGTATTAGTTGTTTGGCATGTTGTTCATACACTGAAAAACTGCACTTCCAACTTTCTTGTGGCTTTCAAATCGTCTGCCACTCATCGAATCTTTTATAAACGGGATTCAGCCAAAATAATCATTTGGAGCTAATTTAGAGTTATCTGGAGAACGTTGCAAAGATTTTTTTTATGCTGTACTCCTTCGGGAAGCCCTTGATGACGACCAATTTAAGTGGCACAGCGTGGACATCGAGTAGATGAAACCATTGCCTACCAGTGCGCGGACGGGTGATTCGGCAATCTTTCAAAGCTTTAGGTAACACTCTGCAGGCATCACTAGCCGAGTCAGATACAGGTACCTGGACGACCGGGTCTTTTGCATCGAAAAATAATGAGTTTAAAACTTTCTTGTCAGTCCGACTATGTGGAGAGATTATGTGGTCTTTGCATGTTTTTTTTTCGATCCAAACATTATTATTTTCTTATTTTTCATCACATGAGACAGTCTCATTCAAATATCTATAGTCACTCTTTTCTTATTTGGTTAGTATTTGTTTGGAAAATTCAACCAATCTCTTTATATTTGACTTATCCTTCGGCGTGCCTTAAGATGGCAATGATACTTCCGTCGGATTGTGCCTCCTCAGACGGTCTGCAACCCTTCGGGATATATGTTCCACATCAGTCCCCAGCAGCCCTTTCTCAACTGTCATCTTCTACGTCTCTTAGGGACGACACTTCTTTTGTCTCCTATCCGGGGTCCCAGGCAGTGCGCCAGCTGACATTCAGTACACATGCCCCAGCCATCGCCTTTTCTTCACAATGAGACAAAGAATGTTGTTTTTGATCAGCTGTCAATAAATGCGGAATAAATGCGAAACTCATCATGTTCAAATATCTCTGAGCTTCAAATATATGTTACCATTATCATACAGAAATGCACTGGTAAACTTCATTCAAATCAGCATCGATACTCTCTAAGGGATTCAGGACTTCACAGTATGCTCTCTGTTCAATAGCAGAAATGTTCTTCTCAGAGATTTTTAAGCCGCTGTCATTTATCTACGTAATGTTACGTGCCAATCTGATAAAATAAGATCTACATTGTTATACGTTAATATCTGACAGCGATCGCTTTGGGGTCATGCTCTGGTAAACTATGTTATTACCATAATCGTTAATTTTATCAACCAATCAGTTGAAGTATTATATATTCGCCTTTGGAGCCTGAGCAGTATGGATGAAGAGCATGAATGTGTACCGAACGATTTGATTCGCTTTCAGATTTTTGAAAGCTGCATTTCCATTGGCTAATTGAAAAGTTTTCAGAACATGACCATTAAGCATTCTTCGTCAGATCTTCACGTTAGGCAGTGTAGATCTGATTTTAATAAGATTGCATTACATACATATATCTGCAGGTTCCCAGCACGCACGCTGAACGTGAAGTGCATATCATCTTATAGAACGTTATTATGCATATCAATCGGCATTACATTTATTGATAGGTTTAAAGAAACGAAAAGGTTATAACAAAATATTGAGAATGTTTCAAATATCCTTTGTATAAGTAGTTGATCTACATTTCGCAAGCACGGGATACCGGAAAATCTCGGAGTTTCCAAGATTACTCAGGAAAGCATGGAGACAGTAAGCTATTGTATGCTAGCAAGGAATGGAAACCTTATGTTTATCTGTTTTGAGGTTATTTAGCTTCAAGGATAACGTGTGTAATATAGCCCACCTATCCATAATGAATCAAATATATAAGACTTCATACGAATAATCACCTTGAAAGCATTGTTTCTGTACGTGACTGCTGAGCAGCTGCATCTTGCTTTCGAATCTGTCTCGCAATACATCCCGTGATTCCTTGTCACATTTATCCAAGACCTTCTGGATGCATTTTGTCTGCATCAGCATGCCCTCTTCTACAGAGCTGAACGACGACAAAAATAAGAGTATAATAAATTAGAACAGAACATAATATAATCAAGAAGGTAAGACACTTACATATTGCAGTAGAATTGAATATACATAAAAATAGACCGTACCAAAAACTCAAAATTATATTTGATTATGTATTCCTATCAGCGATTGCAAAATTAAGCGAAAATGGATCTAGAATAACATTAATCAACTGAGCACATTACCACTCACCTACTTACCTACATACTTATTTACTTATACTTTCATCATGTTTCCATATAATCATCAAAAGTGAAAAATGAAATAAGTTTCAACTGCCATAAACCTGATGGTTTTGTTCAAACTGACATCATTCTAATGTTCCTGAAGTTTGGAAACTTACTTGCAGACTTGTGCCACTTCTCCATTGTACCCTGACTGAATCACAGTCTTCAAGGTTTCGCGCAGGTCATCAAAACAATCTAGCGCATTCTCACAGCATTTTATCTCCTTTCCTCTTGGGTTCTTGGCGCTAGAATCTATCCACAAAAAAAATAATATTTTTATTTGTCATTCTGATACAATATTTGGGTAGCCTGGGAAAAACATATTAACCTTTCTTTGTTTGTAATGAAGTCTCACTGAAATAGTAGCAATCTAATTAACAATGAAGATACTGAAAATAGTCTCGTGTCTTATTGGCCCTTGGGAAAAAACAGGTTGACTCATCAAAACATTTACATGTTTTCTTTACTCAATTAAAAGTAGAATGCGACTAATCTTTCTTCTATTATAGCATCACATAGCTATTCTCTACTATTAATTTCCCATTTCTTGTTTACAGTGTACTTCCATAGATCTATGCTCCTCGGGCAAATCAAATTTAAAAGTCTATATTTTTGAACTCTTAAATAAAAATTCAGCGTGACAGCCGAGTCACGTGTTATAAGTTTAGCTCTACTTTCTGCCCTTTACAAGACAAAAAGGCGTTCTAATCAGGTTCCGCATTTAGGACTCTCTTTTTCTTTCCGCTTTACTTAATTCGTCACCATTTTCCTTCGCACAAAATATTTTTGTTAATGTTTTATACAGGGAACAGATGGAACATGCTCTTCATTCATCCTGTCATTTATAAGTGACATTTCCTTTTGACTGATATACTTTTATTACGTCTCGGATCTGAGCTATTTTAAAGTCAAATAGGTAATAAATAGGTTTAGAAGAACTCTGTAGTACATGTGCTGTCCTCTCAACGTGTTCAGTTTATAGACAAAGCCAATGTAACGCGGTGAAGTGGTGTGATCGATGAGGATATCGACTTTGTTTTTTTCCTGGCAATTCACAATAGAAGAAAATGTAGTACTCCAAATCCCTACTTGAGAATAAATCTTATTTATTAATTTATCCGAGACATAGGATTCAGTTGGGGATGAGGTTTGGGTTGTTGGCTACATATTTAGCCACATCTTCTGGGATTTTTATAGGGGTTGTGAGGGCTTGATTCTGTTAGGGGGAAGGTCACACAGTGAATACAAAGCGAATACGATAAACTGTGAACTTTTAACAAATAACGTTGAGTTTTGGAAACAAAAATTAATTACGTGTGGAGATGATCCAATTGTTTGATTTCCTCGACAAAGTGACATTTTGTCAATGAAAGTGTGACAATATAAATGAGCATATCTAGGAGAAACGATATTTATAGATACCCGAGACAGGATGAAAGAGAGCATTCCTTTGCTATAGCATAAACATTCATCATAACATAACATGTATATATATAGTTAACATGTATCAAATTGACCTGTCGACATAGCTAGGTATTGCATGTGGGTTACAAATAAGTAAGCTGTGATCTAAAATCAGTCAAATGCAAGTGCATAATTTATATATGGTAATTATATACTTTTGAATATAGTAATTACCGCATTATGTATGTATGCATGTATGCATGTATGTATGTATGTATGTATGTATGTATGTATGTATGTATGTATGTATGTATGTATGTATGTATGTATGTATGTATGTATGTATGTATGTATGTATGTATGTATGTATGTATGTATGTATGTATGTATGTATGTATGTATGTGCGCTTGATTGCGTACGTGGGTATTGTGTGTGCTTGCGATGGTATGTATGTATGTATGTATGTATGTATGTATGTATGTATGTATGTATGTATGTATGTATGTATGTATGTATGTATGTATGTATGTATGTATGTATGTATGTATGTATGTATGTATGTATGTATGTATGTATATGACCGTGATTGCGTATGTGGATATTGGGTGTACTTGCGAGCGTATGCATGTATGTTTGCATGCATGCATGCATGCATGCATGCATGCATGTATGCATGTATGTATGTATGTATGTATGTATGTATGTATGTATGTATGTATGTATGTATGTATGTATGTATGTATGTATGTATGTATGTATGTATGTATGTATGTATGTATGTATGTATGTATGTATGTATGTATGTATATATGTCTGTATATGACCGTGATTGCGTATGTGGATATTGGGTGTACTTGCGAGCGTATGTATGTATGTATGTATGTATGTATGTATGTATGTATGTATGTATGTATGTATGTATGTATGTATGTATGTATGTATGTATGTATGTATGTATGTATGTATGTATGTATGTATGTATGTATGTATGTATGTATGTATGTATGTATGTATGATACACCATAAACGTCTGAAGATACGTAACGTGGCCAGTCCTTTGTAATGCGAATTTCAATATCAATTTGATAATTTAAGAATAATATCGAACGTAAATAGAAGCCAATGAAATTCTAAGAGAGACGTCAGTTAATCTCAATCTTAATAATCATATTCGCTTGGTTTTTCTACGGGGTATTATCATCAACAGCATAAAAAGTGTCCAGATCGACAAGACAATCAACGGTTTAAAGAGATAAAGTTGTTATAAGAAAGAAATGATTAAATCAAATTATCAAATTTTGGCGAAAGAATGAGATAACATGAAGATAAGGGGAAAAAAATTGAAGAAGTTAAGTCGAGAGAGAGAGAGAGAGAGATCGAGAGAGAGAGATCGAGAGAGAGAGAGAGAGAGAGAGAGAGAGAGAGAGAGAGAGAGAGAGAGAGAGAGAGAGAGAGAGAGAGAGAGAGAGAGAGAGAGAGACCCTTATAACAAATAAACACCCTTATAAATCTTCTGTTTTTCATGCCGTTTTAATATTAAATATAATGAACACATATTTTACGGATATAATCATGAATAGAAAATATTTTCGTTCGTGAACTTATTCCATTTTTAACCAAGAAGATACGGAAGCAAATAAAATAATTATTTAAAATACACTACTATTTACTTACCAAATATACTTAAACTCCCATCATTTTGCTGTGCAGAAATATGCGCCATCTTTTATATCCACACCTAAGTATACCTAAAGATTTAACACCTACTAGATATTCATGTCACTTCCTACTGCCGCGGGGTGTTCAACGCGGATTTACACTTTGTTCCCCTTCATTTGAGCCAATAATAATTCACGGAAATAAAGCTTCGAAAGCCGAGGCCAAATGAAAGTTAACCTGAGACGGAAGCAATGTACATTTGGATAGCAATATATTAATTTTGCCTGAGATTTATAATTAGATTTAGCAGTTAAAGGGGCATTTTACAGTAACAAAAATAGATTTTTCTTGAATTTACTCGTCGCTCATATATTGAATGTTAACCATGATTGAAATGCTTCTTTGACCACGAAAAACGGTAAATTTGTAATTTGGCAACTATTCAAGTTACGTTTGAGAGAGATTCCCTTGAAGGGACTGAAGCTCCGTTGACTGAAAAGATTTTTCAGGAATTCAACATAAAAGACCAATTCTTTTTTAATGCTGAATGTTGAATTCATCATTGATATCCTTCACTGATAAAACTTTGTTTTTGTTGATTTTTTTCTCTTTCAAATTAGATACTGTGGTGGACATACAGGATGCAAAATTTGCACCATTTTTATTTAGAACAATCAGAACATCATAAAAAGTCTCGTGGAAACTCCATGTTCATACAACCTTCTGTTCTGGAGGAGAAACGATGACAACATTGTCAAGATAGGTGTCTTATGACCCTCATTGATATCAAGTTTTCACCATTTCTAGTCAGAATCAAACACATATGGTAAGAAGTCTTCTGGTGAAATCACAAGGTCAAAAGGACCAGCCATTTAGGAGAAGTGATAAACGCTTTTCGTTGTGGCCATTGTGGCAGCTATTTATGGGAGGTAGGATATTTACCATTTGGATTTATAAGTAATCGGCCATTTTAAGTAGTCTATAGGTGAAAACCCTATGCTGATATTACTATTAATTCAAGAGAAATGGCGATAAAAATATTTTGAACAAATTGGCCACTGTGGCAGGCTTACTAAATGGCATTATATATAATAAAAAAAAACTGTTTAAAAAAATTCCCATGTTGATCAAGACCATCCACTCGGAAATCGTAGTGATGATATTTTCAAGATGGCTGCTATAACATTTGAAGTCGTTTGGCGAAACCTCAAGTAACATTACTTTTAATTCAGGAGGATTAGCAATCTAAGTTTTTCAAGATGGCCACTTTGGCGGACATATTGTACATCTGATCAACACTATTTTCACTCTTGATCAACTGAACATCACAATAAGTCTTCTGGTGAATATCACATTTCAAAATATTTTATTTCTGTATAACACAGATTACAACAGGCACTCGTATATGTGTATACTTAAATGATTATTTGGACTACTTATAATAAACCCGAGATGTTGAAAATGTTGATATTAGAGACAATATAGTAGATTAAGTGGCTATAATTAGCAATAGTAATTTGTAGTTTTAGGTGAAATGGCTATTTTATACTTGAACTCTGACATTATTTTATAGTTCGCTACACCAAAATTACATTTTTTTAACATTTCATATTTTGTTGCAGAGGTTGCAAATGAGTGTGCGTCTGACCAGATATTTAGTATCATTTATATATTAACAAATCAAATTCTTGAGCACTCGTTACTGAGATTCCAAAATTTTAGTTTAATATGAGAGAGAGAGAGAGAGAGAGAGAGAGAGAGAGAGAGAGAGAGAGAGAGAGAGAGAGAGAGAGAGAGAGAGAGAGAGAGAGAGAGTGTGTGCCGCTATCAATGTTCGTGTGCATGTGTATGTGTATTTTTTCATGTGGTTTACCTCCAGCTATATCTGCATACGGATATAACGAGGCATATCAAACGTAATGGTGTTAGCACAATTTAAGATACTTTCTTTTATCGTCGGACCCCCCTTCTCCTATGACTTTTGCATTTTTCAGCGATCACCCATTATCCATAAAAATCATAATTAACCTACTGATCAACAATACAACTGCTTATTTTAGATAATTGATTAAACGACCCAATAAATTTATCAAGCTACACTGAATTTTAAAAAAAGTCATTATGCTTATGAATCCAAGTAATAACATGCATTTTCTACAATTACTTGCAAAGTGTGCAAAATCTATGTTCATTTCAGCAATGCCTGTTTATCGGTTAATATAGCAATAATACGTCAAGACTCATCTAATTCCATTTTTATTCCTGTTGGTGAACAACGATACGATCAATATAATGTGTTAAAGTCAGGACTTTTGCTGTGCATTTGGTGATTTTTTTAACAGTTAAATTTGTGTGAAATTGATGAAAACATAGGTTGAGTCAAAATACTGACTCTTTTCTCAGGTATTTATCAATTCAGACACGGTATATGTTATTGGAAATAGGTAAAAATGCATTTTGAAATCTGAATATATATTTCAATATGTTACAAGTTTATCTTTAATTACCAGCCTGTTTCTTGATTCTTGATACAATGTTTAGGTTGTGTGTATCTCTTTGCGCGAGTTTGTGTGTAGATGTTGCAGAGATGAAAAACAGTATATACGTATGTTATTTGCAATTAAGTAAAATCTGTGTTTTCGTGTACGTATATGACAACGAAACAGGTAAAATTGCAGAATCCAAAGAGGGACAAACGTGCAGGCGGGAAAATTGCCCTTGTATGCCATTATAAATGAAATATTAATTTTCTTATATAAATCAACACAAAGCGTTGCACTCAGTATTTGGTTGCTCATTCTGAGTCAAGTGGAAAGAAACGCTCTCCACATCTACATTACGAATAGTTTTTTTCCGCTCCACTGTCAGTCTATTGTTATATATTGACTAATTGTTGCAGCATCACTGCTGCGTATGTGTTTCTAGTACAACTGCAATGATGAGATTTTACGAAATTGACTTGGCAGCACATTTGTGAATAAAATTAATTCTCTAGCATCATGTTGTAAACACTGCTCCTAATATCTAGCAATTGTTATACATTTAGGATAAAATAAATTTAAATAAATGTAAAAGTGAATAATTGCATTAGCAGAAAAATTAGTATTCGTGTAAAATACTCTATATTTTAAAAATTAGTATTAATATGAAAGGTTATAAATTTGCCTCTGTCTGTTATGTTGACACAAACAATTAGCGCGTCACATCTGAGAATACACTTAAAGAATTTTGTACAGTGATATGAAAATTTTGTTTTATTTGCTGATGTATAAAAAGATGACTAAACCTTCCAATTCAGACCGCTTCGGTGGCCTAAGTGGCAGAGACTCTGCCCCGGATGCGGCAGATCGTGTGTTCTAATTTCGGTCGAGTCATACCAAAGAATTGTAAATATCGTACGTGCAGCTGCTTCGCTAGGCGCTCAGCTTTAAGAGGTTAGAACCAGGGCTGGTCGGCCTGGTGTGAGGATAATATAACTGGGTGGGATATTACACTATATGTCTGAGGCATGATGCCCCAGTGCTAGATATCACTATAATGTGCCACACTGCAAACGTCGTTGGATGTATTTTTTTTTCCAAGATGAGTTGTAATTTATTTAAGCCAATGGCTTCTAGTCGCATTTTGTTTTTGTGTATAGCAGTAACTTCAAGTAAAACTCTACTTAATCCCATTTGAGTACCATCAAAGATTTCATAAACGTTTACAGATATGCTGAATTCGTTTTCAATGTTTTAACAGTCCTTTGTTTTTACCGCATAACATTTAAACCCTTGACTGTAGCTTCCTATCATGTGATTTTCTTGGAATTGAGTTCAGGACATAAAAATAACATTTACTTCCATATTTGTTACGTTAATTAAAATTAATTTTCAATGTTTGAATAGCCCTCTATTTGTACCGTGCATCTTTTAAACCATTGACTATAGTTTCATGATATCTCAGGATGTTCTTGGAATTGAGTTAAGGACATAAAAACAACATTTTGTTTTGTCCATATATTTGTTACGCTAATTGAAATTGTTTTCAATGTTCTTGCTGACTCTGTTGTTACCAGTCATCTTTTAAACCGATGACTGTATCTATCATAACTGTATTGTGAAGATATAGGTGAATCTTCTTTGGAGTAGTTAGAACTGGTTTCATGCCATAAAACAAGATTTATTATCCATATGTGTTATGTTAATAGAGCTTTTCCGCTCTTAACCCAGTCGGACAAATCTGTGCTCTAGCCTGTTCTGAGCCGTTCATACTGAATATACAGTCGCATAAACATCTAACCTGTACTTTTGCAAATTCATATCCATTGGCGAGTCAAATGTCGGATAAGCATTGACTGGTCGCCTTTATTAAATATATTTAAACGTTTTGTTCTGGTTAAAAATGCCAATACATAATTTGTTAAATTTCCTGTCGGTAAGTTTATTTGATTTTTCAGAGAACCCACTGGACGACATTTGTTCGAAATGATGATCTTCAAACCTGGTTCAGTATCGTCGAACAATTCAGATTTAATTTTTTATTTCAACCAGCTTAACTCTATACACGTTAACATTTATGTTAAGTCGTTTCATTACAATTTTTTGTTTTTAATACGTCTATTTCATAAGTCTTAATTCGTTACTAGATGAAAAATTAACAAAGTAGTTACTAATATATTTTCTCACTTTTTGAGTATTTGTGCATAAATAATCAATGAATTTGTTGTTCTGTTGTTTTTAAATAGACTATACTGTATTTAACTAATGTGTGCGACTGCGTTGGAAGTTTAGAAAAAAAAGCAATCTATCAATAGTGTCTGTATTTGTGTGAAAAACAGCAATAATTAAACGTAATTTTGTTGTCAGTGCTATGACAAACAATAAGAGTATAATATAAAAATTAATTTACTGTTTTTAATTAATCAATTTAACATCTGACATTCTGATTACAATCTATTCATTAGTTATGAGAAGATATTTACTCTGAACAGGTGCTCGATTTGAATAGATATATGTCATGAGCAGTTAACTCGTTCAGATTTCCCAAAGCTGCAAGGATATAATGAATTCTAAAATTCTAAAATAATAAATACATTAGTTTAGATTGTGTTACTTGTCAGCGTTAAAATATTGCATTACAAATCTTCGCGTTATTGAAGCTAAAATTGTATACATTGTTTGTTATATCATTACAGGAAATAAAATTCATCTTGTATTTCGATGAACATTCTATAGCGAATATGCTGTGCAATGTACACAATTCACGTGTACTATATTTTGTTAGATACATTCTCAATTTGACTTGTCCGATGTAAGAAGAAAATACATGTCCATGCGTTCTTATATAACGGATGACTTAACATTCCGGGATAAATAGGTAAAAAATATACATTATATTATATTAGTGATTAAATATGAAATTGATGACTAAATCAACTAATGATAAGAAATAATGAAAGATGTAACTCAAATATGCAAAGGTGCAGCATTTGAATCAGATAACTTACGCTATATAATACCCAACAAAAATACGGTTCATTTCGTTTAAAAAAAATATAATTAGCTCATAAATTGATATACTCGCATATTAAAATAAAGCAATCCTCTATAGACCTCAAAAGTCCTTTATAATGTGGCCAACGAGTATGATTCTAGCTCTCTGGGGTAAATCGTCCAATGAATCATAAGAGGATGAATCAACATCACTGTTATTGATTTACACAGTAAAAGTCAGTCTGGCTTCTAACGCTCACACAGAGAAACAGATGAAAAATTGGAAATAGACCTGCAGTTATATCTGATATTGTTCTACTTCGTTCCATCGTGTTCTTAGCGCTCCGGCGGCAAAGGTTGCGGGTTCGGACCCCGGCGGAGTGATACAAAAGACGTGAAAATGGTACGAACAGCTATCTCACTAGGTGCTCAGCTTTAAGTCAGTGTTATGACTGGTTGGCCTGGTGTTAGAATAATGTGACTGGGTGGGACATCATTCTACATGCCCGAGGCATGATGCCCAGTGCTAGACATCACAATAAACTGCAACATTATATCGATATGACTGAAAAATTGAAAACGCTGCGTTAACAATCCAGATCACACACACTACGGTCACAGTAGTACTTCAAGCACTTATTCTCTTTACAGAAACTGAATATAATCTTTGATTTAAAGTTTTTAAATGAATACTTTAAATGCTATTTAGAAACTACTTTTATTCAGAAAAACAATCGTAAATTAAATATACTATTCAAATGATTTTGTTTCTCTTCTGATGGAAACTATTAAAAATATATTAAAAAAATGTAAACTGCTGTCATACAAGAGGTGGGGATGCTAGACGATGTCCCCATAACAGGTGAACAGGTGAGATGACATAAATGTGTTAGACATAAATTTCTATCAATGTTCTACACTCATGGGCAAACAAACGGGAGAAAAAAATTAGCACATGCAACTTTACATAGACCACTCATAATACACTCGAGTACAGCATGTGGTCTCGCTGATCCTTTGACTCCAAATGACAAGTTCAATCCGACCAAACATCTGACATTATAGCAAAATCGAGAAAAAAAATCAATAATCGAAAATAACATTCAAGAGAAGCGAGTCTCGTTTCGAAACCACCACGCTACGAAAGCTTAGCAGCACTGTTCGCGATTAAGGCATAACCCTGCGTCTGTCGTCCGTCGACATTTGCTATTTTCTAAGCTCCTGTTTATAAAAAATTTAAAATAAAAAAAAATAAAAAAAATAAAACATCGGGCCAAATTGGATCAAATTTAGCAAGAAAGTTTCTTAGGACACGTGACCGAGTCGTCTAAGACGCTCGCCTCAACAGATCACTCATGTTACTACTGTCCACGTGAATTCGAGTCTCGACTAGACAGACGTGGGTAGGTCAGAAAGGTTTTCAGTAGCTCCCGTGGTTAGTGGTTCTTCCAGTGGTATTCTCATGTTCTTCCTCCACAAAATATATCGACAGCATGTATAGCATATCATGTGCTGAAAAATGACGTTAGGTCCACAAATTCAAACCATTTGTGGTCCTATTGGCTACCGCATTTATGCAAAAGTATATGCGTCAGTCCAGAAGGGAGTGGACGGAGAAAGAGGACAGTTGTTTCTCATCAAATTTTTACAAAATTCATATTGCAGTATTGGCCAGGTCCTTTTATACTGGCTTGCATCCATGAAAATGACTTTGCCTCCCACCCACCATCCACGTTAACATTCATGCGGACTTTCTTATATGCAAATGAAGCCAATACATCATTAGTCAAGCTGAAGTTATTTAAAAAAGAAACAAAATTTTTGTTGTTGGGGGGGAGTTAGTTGAAAAAGAAACGACAAAAGCAATCCCAGCAACAGCTACAAAAACAACAACAACAAAACAAACGAACCAAACCAAAACAAAAAAATAAATAAAATATTTACCGAATAGCCCGAATAGCTATACATTTTCCTGACTTGAAAATTCTTCCAAAGAAAATCAATGTATGCCAGGTAAGCGATATTGGACCCACTTTGACACCTTGCTAGCGCAGTTATTTGTTTTTGTATGCAACATATAGGGAATTCTTTGTTGTAACATTAATTTAAAACACGATTCACAATTTGCAAATGTTTTGCTTTATTTCCGAATGAACAGTTATACCTTTAAGAAAGCCATACTCAAACGAAATCGTCAACGAACGCAAAACGGCGTTTGCCTCATCTCGTGCTCTCGTTCTAATGATACTGTTCCAACGTGTAATCTAATTACTAGTAATGTAACTGACTAGAACGCTGTATATTAATTTATTCCACATGACGCAGATGCTTGGCTTGGTTTACGGATATACACTCTCTGATCAACGACGTTCCTTCACATACTATCCAGATGAGACCGTTTAGTTTCCGAAAGTCCTAAAAACAATTTGTCACTTGTGCATTTCTTTTAGATTACAAATAACAACAATATCACCCTAAACATGTGCAAAAACGTGTTTGAACAGAGTTTATTTCTTTCTTTTTGTTCTGGGAGTGTCGTGGTAGGGAGGTGGGGGGGCAGGGATGGAGATGCAGCATGAAATGTCATGTTGGTGTATAGATAATTTATACATATATTTATACATCAGGCTTGACGCCCGTATCCACTAGGTGAAAATATTTGGTTTTCTCTTTATTAATTCTTTTTCTTGCCTCATAAGAGTCAAATTTCGCTATCAAAGAATTTCTCAAAATGAATATAAGAAAATCTTGGTAATAAATTGCAAGATGTTTCTGGTTATACATATTTAATTTTAAAACAAAAATAGCATCCAAGATGAAATTCCTTCGCTATGAAAGTCAAAAAGATAAAACAGTCACCTAAACGAATTAGATAGCGGTGTTTGATTGGCTGAATGCCAGTGATATCGTCAGTGTGAATTTACAAGGTAGAGGCTACTATCTCTCTTGGCTGTGACAGTGGACGGACCTTTGTACTTGCACGTGACTTGTGATTTACTGATAGACAAGTATAGCAAATATTCAAGAAAAATAAACATTTGAATTGAAAAGAAACTTAAAGTCATCCCAAAACGTAAAAAATAAGGGGGAAAAGTTTTTTAAAAAATAGAAAATTGTCATATGGAAGACAATACTTAAACCTGAAAAAGTCATAATTAGGCTATAAATACGTCTATACTACTTATTATTATTATTATTATTATTATTATTATTATTATTATTATTATTATTATTATTAGCAACAGCAGAAGCATCAGCAGCAATAGTAGTAGTAGAAGTAGTAGTAGTTTGTACCTGAATCATTACCTTTTAGCGGTATTAATATTTCCCCTTTTGCTAAAGCAAAAATAAAATTGATCTTGGATTTCTGGATTATTCAAACCTCTGACACCAGTATTAATGTGCCTGCTCTTCTTTATTCGGTAGCAAATAGTTGGAGTATATGTTAGTGTTTACCTTGAAATATAAGCACTATAATGTATGCTCTGACAGGATTCATCTTTTGAATACAATTTTCCGTTGTATTTCGTACCAACAGTACCATATTCTAATATTAATGTTTAATCGCCAACATATGACCTTTTATATAATCTTTTACAGCCGGTCTTTTACATCCCCCACCTCTCTCTCTCTCTCTCTCTCTCTCTCTCTCTCTCTCTCTCTCTCTCTCTCTCTCTCTCTCTCTCTCTCTCTCTCTCTCTCATACACACACACACACACACACACACTCTCACTCACTTTCTCTTGACGCATTGGAGCTACCCTAAATACGATTCGATTCCGGCCACATTATCGGCTATCAAATCTGTGGTCACAACTGACGGTTCATTTTGTATCTGATAGGATCATGATCCACCCAATTGCACTGGACTGACACCAGGCCGACCAGTCCTAACACTAACCTTCTAATGTAGAACGACAAGCGATGCAGCTGCAAGTGCCATTTGTATAAGAATTTGGTATTACTCAGCCATTCTTCAAAAACGTGACCTCTTGTCAGGCGCTTTAACCCCTTCAGCTACCGGAACGGGCAAAGAATTAACGAGGCTTGACATGTAGCCTGTAATGTGCTTATTGATACTACTTATTGTTGTGGCGATACACTTTATGTCACACGACAACAGATGGAAATATTATTAAATCACTTCTTTCTAATTCTATAATCATTACTAGACACAAGACAATCTTCTCACAATGATAACTTTTTGTTCTAGTAAACACTAGGATTTAAAGAAGAATAAATATATTTCGTATTTTGTTTTGGTATAGAATATGACAGTTTTGACATGAATACTGTGACTATGACTGTACTGTTATATCATTTCTGAGTACGATATGCCTTGAAATATGTGACACGCTAGTCTCTTTCTTCAAATTACGTTTGCAAACGTTGTTTATAAAAGGAATTATTAAAAATAACAAAATGGTACAAGACACTACTACTCATGTGTGTACATGTATTTATTTGGAATAATACTGCAACAGTGACTGCTTTCTTGTTTGGAACCTAAATAGCAAGAAAAATGATTTCACACCAAAGACAGTTTGTACAAAATTTCTTATAATTTAACACAAATTAAACAATGCAATTTAATGAAATTATACTTTAATATTTAATGCGAAAAGGGTCAGAAAATAATATCGATTGACATTTTATTTCCGGGAAATCTGTCAACCACTATGTCAAAATTTCTTCGCCTAATTCTGATAGATCGACACGAGAACAGCGCCGTCTTTTGTCATCGTAATCATTATCATGTCATGTGTTATACCTGTCCTCACCCATGTTGTTGAGAGGTACACCTGACAGGTTACGTGGACCTAAGTGATATAAATGCCGTCGCGCATGGTTGTGAGGCATACCTGAAAGGTCATGGGGACACACGGATTTTCATTATCGTTTTTAGAGCAAGTGTGGCTATTAGTTCAAGGGGTAAGAAAAATAACTTTGTTTAGTTATTTAAGAAAGAATAATTTGCAAGATCAAATACATGCGAACTTCTTCCAAATGTTGGGAATAAATGGCAAAAATAAACAGAACGCTGAAAAACACATTAAAATAATATCATTTATAATATGTATAATCGATTTATAAATATTTCAAGATATTGATATAGCAGCATGCTCGATAGTAAAAAAAATCCTTTAAAATTTCGTGAAAAAGGAATCAATAGTAACTACTTCAATCTATTAAAGTCTGAAGACGATGTGAACGGTATGAGACGATGTGAACGGTATGAGACGATGTGAACGAAATCAATTGAGCTCGTCCGCTAAACCAATCTGTTAGATAGCTATCTAATGTGATAAGACTTGCCAAAACTGTTTATATAACCATGTTTACCTACGTTTATTAAACTTCAAATTCCAATACCGTTATTATAAGCAAATGGACGTGTATATTCTTGGTAAATATTTTATAAACAAATTAAATGACCCGAATAATACTGAATTTTGAAGACAATGGTCTTTCATATTGTTGAGTACTTTTAAAAGTTGATAATATTGATGATTGAGCACATTATGAACTATTTAATTTCTCCCCCAAACCAAGAAACGCTGCCATTTTTGCTTCTCCATTCAGCATAAAATTACAGTTAGAGAACGTTTATCTGATCATCTCTAATGAACAAATGTTTGAAGAGTACAAGTTTTATTTATAAGTACGTCTGGAAACGTACGTATGTTTGGAAGAAATCGATAATCCGGGTCACAGAGATCCGAACAACCGAAATTTTTTGTGCTGGATTATAAACAATTATCGGACATCAACATTTTGTGCTAGCTCATAGTACCTTATTTTGTATCTAGTAACACTGACCCTAACGCTACCAAGCATATGATATGTACAGTTTTCGTTTTGTTTATATAAAATGGATTTTAATACTTACCACGGCAGAATGTCTCCGCCGAAGGTAGTTCTTTGTCCAGATCGAAAGCCATTTGCTGGTCCAAATCTTTGTATTTCTTTTGCACGTGAAACCTTGCAGATACTAAATTGTCAGGAACGTCTGGGTTAGTTTCTTGAAACGTTCTAGTAGTTTTGGCATGTGCATGATTGGTAGCACCACCTGACAATGACCCTATGATACTTAAAGTAGCATTGGATTTTTCAAAGGCTTTTGGTATCATTCCTTCTGTCTCGGGATGAAAACTTCTTGTCGTAGCTAAGGAGTTGGAGTCCAAATTATGTTCCCTTGAAATGTGACTTTGTCCAGCAACTATTTCTAAAGTTGAAGAGACAAATGACTGAAAAATTGTAACACCGGTAAACGATATTTCGCTGTCGTCAGTCATTGGAGCAGTGGTGTTTTCTTTGTTCGGGATCATTTCTGTTGCTCTAGTTACATCAGAAAAAGAAAGGCTTTGCAAATTTTTCGCATCATGTGGGTTGCCGTGATTACTGAAATCTGACGTAACATTTTCTTTGAAGTTCGAGTGATTACCTACATGTAGCTGTCCATCATCAGCCTCCAAGGACGCACTATTTGTTGCTTCATTGCTAAAATTTACATTTGCAGTACCACCTAAACCTCCGATAGAACCAGTAACAGCAGGATATGAAGTCCGAATAGTTGGGTTGGAAATTGTTTGTTGATTGTCATTGTTACTTGTATGTATCTTGCTATTATTACTGCTTTTTGTAGTATTAATGATATTTAAAGTTAATGGCTTGTTTGGGTGAAATGAAATCGGAGGGACCACGTTTGGAAGCTGAGGCTTTCGTTCCGTCTTATGTCCTGAATTTCGCTGAGCGCCCCAGCGACTAGTGCGCGGTAACTCGTTTGCCGAAGACTTGATAAACGGCTTTGGGTGGGCCAACGTGTCCAGTGGCACTGAAACATCGTGTGTGGGTTGGAATACCTCAAAGGAAGTGATACGTTTCCTACTTGAATGGTCAGCTAACTCACCATCATCATAATCTCCAGTTTTTCCTCCTCCCTTATGCTCTTCATCATCATCGTCATCGCCGTTATTGTGTTCCTCAGAATCAGAGTCGTCTTCAGATTTGTCTTTCAACTTCTTAAATGTCTTCATTTCCACTGACGTTGTTTTCATTTACCAATGCCGGAATTTATAAGGTCTAATCGGTGCAACATTGACAGTGCTTAACGCACAGAACTCAAAATATCAACACCTATAACTTCAGTTCTTATAATAGGTTCATTACAGTCAAAAAAGTCCCGTTTCTTTGATAAATCAATATATTCCATATGTTGATAAAAGTTCCTCATCGAAAAATAACTTATAATTGTCTATAACACCTCGTACGTCACCTGAAAGTCAAGTTGAACAAAACAGTTCTTTAATATCTGCTCTTTTGTCGCTTAGCGGATCGATCTGCCTCAAACAAAACCAAAGTCCTGACACAAAATGATGGATGAATCCGCAACATGGTCTATTTAGCTTGTTATAATTCCCAGGCCGACACGTGTGAACGTGGGACATGGGTCGTCTGACGTGTCTGTTAAGCTTTCCTTCCAGCACTATTAGCATTTCTTTGCGCAGATTATGTTCCAGTTTCTAGAGTGCAACCAATTATACGAAATGGCCGTTTAAAAGGAAACCTGAAGGATTTAATTTGTTTATAAAATATTTACCAAGGAGAATAAAAAAAGAAACGGTCCGTAGAGTTACAATCCAGGCAACTTCTTTACACTCAGTAGTAACCTTAAAAGTCACAAAATTGCGATTTTTTTTTTAAAAAAAATCATTTTAGGCTTTATGTTTTAAATTTGTTAATTTAAAAACATATAGCTGATGAAAGATAAAGAGGTGCTGAAAGGTTACTTTCAAGGTTTTATATACTCAGTTGATGTTAGAACTACAAATTCCAAACTTTAAGGTTATTTAAAATCCATACGCGTAATTTGATATTCCTTACGTTACTTTCATCACCATTATATGGTAAGCTAAGTTATTTTGTGTCCGCTCAAAGCCAAATATCTGCCAAAAAATATAGGATATTTTGTAAAATTAATAGGATACCGCATTAGCTTTGTAATATACCTTATTTTTGCAATATACACAATATCTTATTCATTTTTAAGACATCTTATCAAATTTTTTAGACATCTTAAAACTATAAATTTCCGTTACAATATATCTTTAAAAATGCATATGACATTAGGGAGTCATTTCATAACATATGGTGTGTCTTGCAAGATTTATAACATGTCTTATATAATATATAAGACTTTTTTAACCAAATATTTCATATTTCAGAATTAACTCTATTGATAAGATATATATTATATCTGCAAAATATATAATTTAATAAAAATCAAATGGGTTAATAATAATAATAATAATAATAATAATAATAATAATAATAATAATAATAATAATAATAATAATAATAATAATAATAATAATAATAATTGTGTGTCAAACTGAATAATGGAGATTAAGATTTTAATTGGATCAAGAACTGAAACAGACCTGTTTGATAATATTAAATATTATATGATTAATGATGTATTTATCGATGTGTAACTTTACCTAATCACTCAAAACGTAAATAAAGTTCGAGGACAGTATCATGTGTCTGTTTGTACGCAACCACATTGCAGACAACTCAGCCAATTCATAACAGTTGGAATTATTTACAAATAAAATATTTTGATTGACATTTAATAAAAATAAGAATATAAAGGATGATAATCATTGACAACATAATCATGATCATCAACATCAATAGTTATTGAAATATAAAAAAAGAATACTTATTTCTGAATATACAAGTTCGGTCAAGTCAGCATATCCGATATTTTTTAAGAAATACTTACCTATATAAATAATTCTCAAATTAATTCTTAAATCTTTGTATGAGTGACAACCTTCAGAAAAATGATAATCATCAAAATTTAGTGTATTGCATATTAATATCGCATAAGTGTGTTGCATATTAATATCGCCTGTCTTCATTTGGTTTGTAGTCATTCACACCTAACAGAATCCCCCCCCCCCAATCTACTCGCAACTAAACCACTTATGTATTTTAAAACGTGAACATTATCAAAGATATATTTTAGGATAAATTGTTTCTTTATTTGTTTTCGTTCTAAATGCGCGTTGAAATCTTTGTTAGATATATCATGCTGAGGAAATGTGCCGCTAATTGCAACCGATCCGGAGTAAAGTGATGCACCATTTGCGTAAACGGAAGCTTCTAAAGAAAACCTTAACCTCTCCATTCAATCTGAAATAAAAGTAGCTGCCAATCTTTGTTAGAAAGTACTCATCAATAACTCATAAATAAATTATCCATCCCTTGATTAACCCAAAAATAATAGAATCCACTTTGGTATAATAAATCTATAACGTGCAAATAGTGATTGGTCGATGTTTCTATGAATTGCATGCAAACAACATAAACAAAAGACACACTAAGTAAGAAATCTTTTTTGCATCATCCTTGTTTAAACATAGTAATGTTGTCAGATTAGTTCTTTAAGTGGTAACTGAATCTCTTTTAAGTTCCAGAACAATTAAGCAAAATATCTGATGCATCAGTTCCTGGTTTGCAAAGCTTTAAACATAGGTTTAGTGGCGTAACTATGGTATTTGGGCCCCTATGCAAAGTTTACTGATGTGCCCCTATGCGGGCCCCTATTTAAAGTTTACAGATGGGTCCCCTGCTTAATCTATAGTATCAAACAATAATTTGTGGGCTCCTGTGCTTTTTCATGTTCTGGTGATATTGTACCTTGGTCATTGCATAGGTTTGACGTTGCCCTCAGAGCGTCGTGTGATTCGGTATTTTGGCCATTGCGCAGGTTTAACGTTGCCCTCAGAGCCACGTGATTTTACAAATTCCAAAATTTTCTGTTAATATATCATCGAAAATCATCTTAACAGTGTTCATATAACATACTACTGTCTCACAGGATAGAAATCGACAAACGCTATAGATATGTTTTACTGTCACGTGACACTGCAAGGTTTGTAATCTGATCGTGATGAACAATTGAAGAGGCGTGAATGAGTTAGGTACGTGTGTCATATTTGCGACTACATCTAACTTATTTGCGAAATACATCTAACTTTTGTGAAATACCGCTACTGTGGCCTAGTGGTTAGAGCGTCCGCCTCGCATGCGAGAGTTCGCGGGTTCGAATTCCGGCCGAGTCATACCAATTGAAAAATTGGTACTAGCTGCTGACTCCTCAGGTGCTCAGATTAAGAAGCTAGTGTTATTACTGGTCTGCCTGGCGTCATGATAATGTGACTAGGTTGGACACCATGTTACATGTTTGCAGCACAATGCCCCCGTGCTAGACATCACGACAAACTGCCACACTGCAGACATTGTAGCGATATGACTGAATAATTGTAAAAGTTTCGTTAAAAATCACACACACACACACACACACACACACACACACTTCTGTGATATATTCTACACTTATGAAAGTCTTTAAAAAAGCAAATACAACTGCGATATGTATCGTAAGGCTGCAATTATATTTAAACAAACAACCCAAAAAGTAAAACTACCCAAATCTGACTGCGGGAGCTTGGTCAATGTAATTGATGTGCAATTATGCTTTTAAAAAAGGCACTCAAGTTTCTGAATGAAACCTGGTCAGGGAAAACTCTGTTTCTACTTCTAGGCGTATCAGCTGGCTTTTTGTGTGTGACTACCCTTATGCCAATATTGACACTTAAAGCCAATATTAATATTTGTGTATGAAAGAAAGAGTGATGATGTCTCTACTGTTTGACTTCTTCCATCTGAAAAGATAACAGCTACAACAACAACAACAACAAAACAACAACAACAACAACAACAACAATAATAATAATAATAATAATAATAATAATAATAATAATAATAATAATAATAATAATAATAATAATGGTATTTTTCGGCACATCAGCTCAATCATGACTTTATAGTGCAAGTAACTTTGGATATCCGTAAAAGGCATAGAAAACAACACTCAAGGAAAAAAAGGGGCAAAATCCTTATCATGCAAAATCAGATGATTGACAAGCACCTTTGAATAAGTCAAAGACTTTCTCAATGGGAATATCAATCATCTCTGGATGCATACCGTTGCAAAACCTTTTGCCTACATTTGCTTTCAATAGTGACCTCTGACGACATACGAGTAGGCGCATACAGCATATGTTATATTCTAAGACCACCACCACTACTACTACTATTGTTACTACTACTACTACTACTACTACTAATACAAATATCACGCGTACACGACACCTTTTACTGCAGCTACTACTGGCAATAATTATGTTGAATATAATTGGTTGTGCTCTTAGAACTTTGTTCGATGGCGCATACATTTGTTTGGTGTGGTCTCTAAGAGCGATTAAAAAAGATCTGGAAACAATATCTAAAGCAATGTTTCCATTTTCACTTGGGAGCTCCGACGTGGATTTTCATTTGGGTCATGTTTTAGATTGGCTAATACTAATCACATTATCATCTGAATAAAGTGCATTTTGACCCAGATTGGTTAAGAAAAAGCAAGGGTAAGGTCATGAAAATAAATCAGCAGATGAAGCCAGTGACTCATGTTGACCTTTGTGTCATGCTTTTCAGATCTAACGGTTTGCCTAGGAATTGAATTACACATATGTAGTCAAAAAATCTCCTTTAGATTGTAATTGACACTACCAGATATAGATATGAAGGCTACGGGATCTGTTTAAGACGGCTAGATATGTTTTAAAAATAGTAGTTTAGACTAAATGTAACGTGTGAATATTAGCCATGAAATGCTCGATAGTTGTAACAAGTTTAAATAACATCTAAAATACTAAATTCTAGAGTTATTCGATGTTCTAAAAAATATGAACGTATAAATGACACATAAGTATTTTAAAAAGGAGAGAGAGAGAGAGAGAGAGAGAGAGAGAGAGAGAGAGAGAGAGAGAGAGAGAGAGAGAGAGAGAGAGAGAGAGAGAGAGAGAGAGAGAGCACTATGGGGGATTATCGTCGTGCGTGTCTCTTTAATGTATATTAAGGCTGAATGTAAGTATTACTTGTATTTTCAATCCAAAGGATTATTGTTTCAACATATACCTTTTCATAGGTCAATATCTCTCCCAACGAAATATATTTTAATAAAAATGTGATCAAATATGCAAATATACCTGTTGATTTTGATTTATAGGCAAACGAATATGAAAATCAAAGTAGAACTACACACAAAACTGAAAATATTTTTGCATCTGATACGATTCGAGGTACGTGAAGCAGAACGTGTTTTGGCTTTCTCCCAGTCTCCGCAACCGTCCTAGATGACCTTGCCCTCCAATACGACATTAGAAATGAAGTACACGGGATAAGATGTGATGGTGAAAGATAACATGCACATGTATTTTAATGTTCTTTTTCACTTTTCTGTCCTCAGCTAAATAGGTCGAACTTCAGTTAAAACAAGCTGGAGATTTAGAATTGTAAAAAGAAGGAAATAAAAAATATTCCGACTGTCCAGACTGTAAATAGTCGGTTTGACAGTGGGTGTAAACTTCGAATAAAACTGCTTTCTTGATAAACGTCTAGCACCACCAGAACACGAACTTATAACTTATTCGAGCATTGATGCAAATTGTTTTTAAAATGAGTTTCAGAAAAGAAAATTCAAGGAAAGATAGAAAGTTTGCAAATTAAAGAATTTAATGTCATAATGTTCAGGTTATGAAACTAGTGACAATTAAAAGACGAAAATCTTTTCAATATAAACTCTTAATTCTAGGTTTTTAAAAGTAACGATCGGAGGCAACATTAATGAGTGAACGCTAAACTACTAAGTCAAGAAAGATTCATTACTCGGTCAAATTTATATATAAATTGATTAAAGTGAACTGGCCCTATGTTTCCTCAATATACTTTATTTAATTTGATTTCAGTCCATTAAGTCTTTCATAAATTGTTGGGAGGAAACAGAACCCATACCCCAAGGTCACAAATCAAAGTGTATAACAAAGTCAACGTTTAAATGCATCAATCAAAATTGAACTTAGCTACAATGTGTTTATATGTAGAACTTATATTTATGATGTAACGGAAGACATTAGCCCTACTTTGTAAGATCTCGACCTGGCGTCTTACTGCCTGAATAACAGCTTGTATTAGCGTACTTTGATGTAGACTAACATCGTAACGAAGGTCTAATTTTCAGGAATATCTCGCACACTTGGTAGCCAATAACGACGCTTTGCTACAAATTATAATCATGTTTTAGTCCGACTTTATTGATTTTGATATCATTTTGTCTATGTAATTAATTTAAATTCTCACACAAGCAAATGGACCTGTTTTCATGCTTCGTTGGTCTACATTTCAGGGGGCAGGGGCCAGTATTTATGTACAAATTTAATGCCGCAATCAGTGACCTAGTACAAAAAAATCATAAAAAATCAAATACACAAGTGAGGTCAAGAATGTTCATTTTTTGAGGTACCTATATTAAAACAAAGCATAACAATATTATCCACTTGACCAGAGAAGTCAGTGGCAGTTCATAGCAGAAGATGTTTATGCACCCAAACCCCAAATTTATACCTGCAATTTTCATGTCCGAAGGTAAGTTTTGACACCATGTGGTACTCACAGTGCAAACACAAGCCCTTTTCCTAGATTACAATTCTGCCAAACAGTGTGTACTAAACAGGCTGATGCAGTTGAAAATAGTTGTCATTCAAGCCGTTTTTGAGATATGCTCTTTGTCCCAAACCCACATGTTTACTGTTACGAGAGTCTAGCTCTTCTTCGTAGACAACTATTGGTATTTCACTATCAACATATTGCAGAGTAACTATGGAAGGTGTACATGCCTGACATCAATTTCAAGAACAACACAAGCCCGAAACACCTAGCTCACAAATATATCCATATATTTAATTAGTAGACAAAATAATTGCTGAAAAAGTCACACCATAGCCTTAAGTTAAGAAATTTGCCAGGGGCCAAAATACAAACTGTACCCTGCCTCTTCAGTTGGCTGGAGTACGATGGAAGCCGGAAATGCCGAAAACGGGTTAAGTTGAAGAATACTTTAACGAAACGAATAAAAAATATATTAATATTCAAGAAAATATTTAGAGAGCCTCGTTTCGTTCAAGATTCTTATCATCTTTTTAACCGATTTCGGTAATCCCGGGTTCCATCGCATTCCAGCAAACTAAAATGTAGGCCAACGGAACTTCAAAACATATCCATTTGCTAGTGTGGGAATTTTACTTTATTACCAAAAAGACATCTGAGTAGGGGTCCTGAGTGACCTAGTGGTCTAAACTTTCTAAAGCGCTCACCGTTACAGATCACTGCCATCTCACGTCTGTCTGAGTGGGTTCGCGTGTCGGATTCGGCCAATGTGGGTATGTGAGAAAGTTTGCCAGTAGTTTCTGGTAGGTGGGTGGTTCTTTCAGGGGTTTTCTCGGGTTCTTCCATCACCATTTATACTGGCCGCCATGTATAACCTATATTGTACTGAAAAATGGCATTAGAACTTACAACAACAACAACAACAACAACAACGACAACTCAGTAAGTACAGTCTGACTAAGAGATCATAACTTTTATTTGTAGAAAAGTGTCGATATGGATTTCCACGTGTGTGAGATATTCCGGAAAATTTGACTCATCATTCCAATGTTAATCAACATCGGAACAGGCTACAAAGCGCCGGTATTTTGGCAGTAAGACCTCGACGCCCAAAACATTAAATATCATAGTCGAGGTCTTACCTTGTGGTACTATGGCAGACATCTAATCAGTTGGGGGGGGGGAGAAGACGGGGTGGTTGTCCCAAGCGCCAGAGGTTTTGGGACACTAACATAGGTGTGAAAGATTTTGGATGCCACAAAAACCACCAAATGACATTCAAATGCAGGAATATCAACGGTGATCAGGAGCTCACAGGGGAGGATAACTTACATAAAACTGTTCTCTGTAGCAATTTAGTTGCTCTATTTAATTATAGCCTAAGGTCGTATCGAACCCTCCCGCCACCATTGATCACGTGATAAATTTTCCAGTTGATTGACGACATTGACCTTGTTTAGGATTATCTGCATTTTCCTTCTCGTACAGGAATTATACCCACTCCAGTAGGTGCTGTTGCCACGCTCCGATGCGATGTGACTTTACACGATGCAATGTGACGAACTAAACTTATCATTGCTTTCATTTTTGGACATATACCCCCCACCACCAAGCAACTCTAGGAAATAATTACATCACCTGATGCACTCTCGAGTACCGATTGTCTGACTACATGCTGGCCCAATCGGGGGTGGGGCATATAGCTTGAACCTCAACCCCTATGAGGCCTCGATTGCTGCCATTAATTTTTTAAAATCTCTTAATACTCTAGTTGTTTACTTAATTGTCATTTTAAACTAGTATGTAATAAATTATATTGCTTGTTCAGGCATTCGATTTATTTTCAAATTTCAATATAACTAGTGCTTAGGGCTTCAAATTCTCGAGGTTGCTCAAGACTGAACATGCAACTAGTATGCAAATTACTTTGACTAAAGAATGATATATTTGTTTATTGGAATTTTGCCTATCGAGCAAGCACTATTACCACGTGAAGACCCTATAGGACGCCATCATCGCCATGCTATATACTAAATCTATTATTGCCTTCTTTCCTTGAACTGTCTTTCTTCATTGAAGTCTAATGGAGTACTGTGCCCTCTCCTCCGAACAGTTTGTTCAGGAAAAGGAAATAATATGATAAAAATGGCGGATGCATGAAAATAATGTTAGAATACCAGACAATGGAGTAGAGAGTTGACTAAATGAGAAGATAATTTAAAAACCAGACAACTTATTGGCATTGCAAACTAAAGACCGAATATTGTTTTAACAGTGTGGCGGAATCCTAGTATAAAATCGCATACATCTTGAATATTTTCTTCTGTATTCAATTAAAAATAATCCCCTGATGTGCTATCATTTCGATTTGGTCACCAATCTTCTCAGGAAATATTTCTTTTTAAGGATACACATGAATCCTGTCAAAGTTTATTTTATGGCAAAACAGATCTGTTACTTTTAAAAAATGAATGTATGTATGTATGTATGTATGTATGTATGTATGTATGTATGTATGTATGTATGTATGTATGTATGTATGTATGTATGTATGTATGTATGTATGTATGTATGTATGTATGTATGTATGTATGTATAAGTATGAAACTTTAACATTGAATTCGTTCTGCATTAAAATTTTATTACAGTCAAGCCAGCAAAGCCCTTGTGAAGAGTCACATCGACCATTTCTTCACGTCATTATTAAACTTGAAAGGACAGCTTCTACGGCTCATTGATAATTGACCTGGGCATCGCCACACTGTCATGGTAGGGTAAACACTAGAGCTACCGACCATAACTGATTGGTAGGAATCTCATATGAAATAGTTATTTTCAAAGAAATGGTATGCATAGTTTTTCTCATTTTTGGGCTGTCAGAATCTGACGAAAGAAGTAATTATCTTAGGTAAAATTTAGGAACCGCTGATTACGATTGGTCAGTTTATTAGGGTGTACACTTTAGAAGTAATGTAGATTTAAAGTGACGACCTTGGTCGAAATTCTTTAGTCCGAGAGCTTTCCCGCGAAAAGGACAAGCCTCGATTTGACTTTGGGAAAAACTAGAGAACAGTGATTTCCTCGCTAAACAAGTAAAACGGAAAAGGTGGCTGTTTTGTTAGAAAAGACAAGCCTTAGTGCTAAGACTCACAATTTTTGAAAGAGAACATCATTAAGGTACACAATCTTAATTTTCCAAATGATTTTCTATTTTTATTTGTCTTGTTTATGAAAATGTGTTTGATATGACTAGGATTCATACTATGTATCGTTTATTCAATTTAAAGAAATCTGTTGATATGCGAGAGTTGTTATGCAATTCATTTCCTTAATTTTTACAGTTACTAGTTCATTGATAGAATTGGCGGATAGCATGCGATCCAAATTTTCAGAAGTGTAGGATTTCATAGGGTTATATGAATTATTTTCCATTCTCTGTTAGGACGATACTGATTATTGTGAGTTAACGATAACTGCATATTTATATAGGATTTTTTACTACTTAAATAATCTTGTAGGTTAGGGATTACTATGAGCTAGAAGTTAGTGAATCTTATGTGATAGTAATCGATAGTAAGGACCATTATTCGTTAAGGTCACATTATGTCAGAATTTATGCAGTATTTGGATAGATAGGCAATGCTTTCTTAGTAAAGAAAGTGAGAGAACAGACGGTGTCGGTCAGAAGACGAAAGTCCTGAAAGCAATGAAGCTTTCAGAATAGAAGATCAGAGGAAGATCAGCGTATACAATTTGAATTGGAGAGACGTGTGATACACGGAGACAAGACAAGAAGAGACGCTAGATAATGCAAGGAAGATCAGCGTATACAATTCGAATTGGAGAGACGTGTGATACACGGAGACAAGACAAGAAGAGACGCTAGATAATGCAAGGAAGATCAGCGTATACAATTCGAATTGGAGAGACGTGTGATACACGGAGACAAGACAAGAAGAGACGCTAGATGATGCAAACCAAGTGTAGACATTGTGCTTTTTTACCACTCGTTATCATGACGAAATATACTACAAAATATAACACTGCTATTCAATTATGTTAACGTAAATTCGTTTGAATTGAAGATGCATTATAAGTTTATGTATTGATTCAAATTGTTATTTTCTTGTCGTGTTGTGTTATTTTTCTCAATAGTCTTTCTCAGTTCTCTGTTGATGTTCTATCAATTCACACATACCGGCAATAACATCGAGGGAGTTAACCTCTAAATAACGATAGCCAGATCTAATTAACCATCTCTCTTTACCAAGATGAACGTTTCAATGTGATAACCAGATCCCAACCACATATACCCCAAATATTGTCCACAAATTATTTAGTGATAGTCAAAACACTGAAATTACCGAGTTGTATTTAAGACTGAGAAGAATACAATGTGTCCGGCGTACCACTTCTGGTAAAACGGTTCTGGATGCAACAGTGGACCATTTCTGATAATACGGTCACTGCTATCTTAACGGACCACTACTGGTAATACGGTGGAGTCACTGTTATTAACACACTGTTATTTATACGGTCACGGGTATAGCAATGCCACATGTGTTTATCGTTAAATATATGAAATTCTAATGTCATCCTTAAAATAAAAAAATAAAAAACACAAAAACAATCAAAATCCTTTTTGTTTGATTAGTTACTATCTATTTACATTAAATTTTGAAGTTCTCTCAGTGTTCTCGTACAAACAAAAACCGAATGTACGTGGTCTCTTTAGCTTTCTATAATTTGTATTGTTTCATCCAGTTAACCCACGCTTTTCTCCAAGTAACTTTATCGCCACCTTTCCCCTAATTCTTGCTCATGAAGCTTGTGTATCCAAACTACAAATTAAGTGCAAGCAAATGTGTACATTTGCATTTGGTACGTTCTATTTAGATAAGGGCAGACTTACAGTAGCCAAAATGTAATATAGGCAAGCCATGTGTGAAACGAATGATAAGACTTTTCTGAGCAAGCCTTGACATTCTTCCGTCAATGAGTCATATAGAATCTGATAAGGATTTTTACGAATCATTGTAACCCTTGACCTTCACTTTTCAGTATATACAAATAAGCGTTCTGCAAGAACCAAAATATAAAAAAGAAAAAAAAAGAAAAACCAACAGATGAGTATGTTTTAACTCTCGCCGCTGAGAATTGAAAATAATCATAGTGAAGTCGTAAACAGTTTATTGAGTCACCGAAGTGTTTTTTTCAGGAACAAGAAATGCTACTATATAACAACAATTTTAAACACTGATACGACGCAAAGACGGCTTAGAAAATTTTAGGTATTCTCTCTCAGGTTAAATAAATTAAACTCGTACTCTACGGAGTTTCGAACCCAGGTCCGCGAGTAAATGGCACCCATCGCCTTGCCTGCACGCACCAACCCATATACCGTCACGACTAAGCACGCATCACCAAATAAATTATGGCACTGAATCGTTGTTATATGAACTCGTGCGTAGCAGACACACTCGCATGACGACCTAGTAAATAAAGGAATATGATAATAATATATACCTTGATTTCGTTCATTGGAATCTGGAACCACTGTGTATATAAATTAAAATTATTTGTCTCAATTCACTAATAATTCCAAATTAATGATTAATTCCAAGAAATGTTCATGAGCACATTGTAACTCCGGTGAACAATTTAAATAAATACATCCTCCCAAATTAAAACCTGAACACAAAATAAGACTAAATCCGCTTTTGATTTTAAAGCATAAATGAGTGATGTTTCAAGTAAACAACACTGATATAAAACTAAGACACACTAGATGAACCAGGGTGTAGGGCTGTCTCCTCCTTTAAACATTGAAAGGTGTCAACAAATTTAGGAATTTCTAAGGGAAAAACCAATATAGTACATTTAGATACATTCAGACATGTGGTGGTCCCAAAAATAACGGTTACGAATACCGTGACCCACAAGGAGAAGTTCACACAGACTGTAAAATGAAAGGATTGACTCTCAGTTATCGCACCAGTCAAGTGGTGAATTTTGGCGTACTCAAAGAAGCCTTGCAGTCTGGACAGGACGGAAACTTTAAAGTGACCACTTACCAACCCAACAAGATTGTATGTTTACCCACACATCAAATCATCAATCGACCCTTGGAAAAAGTCTATCAAATTGTGTACCAGAAGCGAGTATGGCTTCCCAATCACTTCATTTTACCGTAAGGACACGATGATATTGGTCAGTATATAAAAGGGACAACGTCCAAGACCAATAATTCATTGTCACTACAAGTGCTAAGAAAGAAAGATGAGTAATTTCAAACAGCAAGCATCGAGGGTAAGACTTTACCTTATAGACATGTCAATATCACCCAGAATAAAAAGGGACAAATTCCAAAAACGACACTTTATTGCAAGGACAAACGTCGAGAAAGATAAATCACTCTAAGCAGATGAAAGAAGAGAAGGAAGAAACATCATTGGCTTCTTTCACCAACATACCGTCACATCAAAGTGCGCCAAAGAAGGAAAAGGATTCATTAGACCTAAAAGAGTATTTTAGCATCCAAGTTTTATCATACAGGTGAGTTAGATAAAATTTAAGACGACAACTTACACCTACATTGTGAAATCACAAGTGGTAGCTGACCAAATTTAAACAACGTGTGTGACGGATATAGAGAGAAACATGAACTTTGTCCTATTTGATTGCTTGTTACATGTTTTTGTTTTTGCTTTTTATCCAAAACGGACATTAATTATAGAATGAAAAATGTCATTCTTTAATGAAATGTATATACGTTGTATGCTTTTCTTCAAGGCATGAAATTTTAATTTTAAAAAGTAGTTTATTAGAACCAAGAACTAAATAACTTGTCAAAGGGTTTGTTCCATGTCCAAAATTATATGTATTAAATGGATAGTGCTTAGACCATAGCACAGGCCAGAGAGCCCATGTATATAATTGAATAAATGTTTTGTACCCATACAGTAGACTTTTCTTATTGTTTCTTATTTCTTGTTATTTCTTATTGTTCTTATTATTTTGTTTGAGTCTTTCTTCTGAACATCTTTGGCCTTTAATTGTGTGCCGCTTCTGTACATCGATATGTGTCCCTACCAAACCTTTGTCCTATAAATACAATTCACCCTTAAATAGTTTGACCCTATAAGCTGCATGATAAAACCCATTATCAATTACCTTTGACCTCCAGATGACATTGACGCTATATCATCCCTATCTCTTGTCGCTGTGTTCATTTCCCCATTCACTCCATGTTAAATTTTCCCCTGTTAAATTCCCCTTGATGCCAAAGTACCCCAGGGGGTGTTTGTAATGTATTTCTCCATTGACTCCAAATTATGTGTGTGTGTGTGTTTGTGTGTGTGTGTGGTGTGTGTTTATCAGCAAGATGCAGTAGCTAAACACTACTTATGCATCCAAAAAAGGCATTTACATGAATTTCCGGAAAAACTAAAGATACAGGGATTACAGGTTGACACTTATAAGCTAAGCCTTAACATTTAAATACTTAAATAATATAATGCAGCAATATGAAAAATGGATATAATATGGTCAAGCTTTTAAATTGTCGGTGAATTTGGCCTCGCTCGACTTGGTCGCAAGTATCCCAATGTCACGGTCTACCTAGGTGGACGGATGTTTATCCAACTAACACTAATCCGGTGTCTGATCTGTGGACAAACGCCGCGAGCAAAAAGCCAAGCGAGACGTAGTCGCCAAAAGATTCTTTGTGCAGAACAGGGTATCGTAAATTACACCTTGGGTGCTAATCCTTTAGTAGGACATCAAAAGAGCCATTTGTAATAAAATGGTAGGCAACTTACATTGACAGTTCCGCTGATTTACAACTTGAGAATGGTTAATCCACCGCACCCAATCAGAATTAAGCTAGTGGGTGGGCATACCTCTAAGTTTCGAGGATATCAAACTGACTCCATCCCATAATTATTTAGTAGACCTAGGCAGATTACTAGGTGATTGCACGATTAAGGCTACTCCGAGATACGCACTCGTAAATTTGGCGTGAATCACAGGAAAAATATTGTGAACAAAGGGAGCTTCGAGAAGGTAGATACTTGTTTGATTTTTTACTCACACATTGCAACGCCATAACTGTAAGTACTAATATTATGTTTACGCAATTACTAATAGTATTGTTAAAATGATGAATTACTTTGTAGAGTTTCATTTGTGTACTTATTTGAGATTTGTATTGGAGTTAGGAAATGATTGATGTAAGCAAGATTATGAATGTATGTTTGAATATGTTCAGAGCATAGATAGTTGCATATTTATATATTTGTATTATTTGTGATGCAAAATAGATGTATTGGTTATTATGTACTGATGTGAATCAATTATCGTTGCCTGTATACGAGTAATTGATATCGTGCTTTATGATGTGTTATTATGTTATGATTTTACATTGTGTTTACCATTCATGAATGTATGAGTATTTCGGTGGGAATGGATGCGTGACCCATGAAATTAGATAGCCTTGTCTGATGATAAGTTATATGGTTAGTGTGAGCGTATGTGCCAAGCAAAATAGTACACCCTCCTTGTGTTTTACAGGAAGCTTTCCGGGTGGGACAACTTCAGTTAGAAGGAGAGTCCCGAGAGTCTGAGAGAGAAGACTGAAGTAAGACTGTCGGTACAGACAGGGTCGACTGATTGGAGTCGACGGTTCGACGAGGAAGTCGACAGAAAGGGAAGTGGAGGTGGAGAAGAAATTCGAAGGAGCAAAGGAGGAGTAGAAGTGGAGAGGAAATTCGAAGGAGTAAAGGAGGAGTGCAGGAGAAATTTAGAGAGACAGATGAGTAGAACCAAGGACAGAGCGAAATTCTCACACTGATTCAGATGATGAAATAGGCATAAGAGGGTCGAGCGATTAGGAAGCTCGCATGTTGAATTTTTATTATTAATTAAATTGTTTTTGTTTTTTAATTCACCCCTTTGTACCTTTGTATTTAACTGTTCAATTTCACCCTTTAGTACTTTTGTATTTAACTGTTTAATTTCACCCTTTGGTACCTTTTTATTTAACTGTTGGTATTGCTGACTGGGGGCTCAGAACCATATTCACCTACTTAACTTCTGAACCATATCGAGACTGGGTGGGTGCCATACCTAAATAAATATTGGAAACACCCCACCCCATTTTCATATAACCAAAACCATACACGGGTATAAAAATAATTAATTAAACCCCATAACACTATAGGGTATAATTAAACCCGATCGTAACACCCAATATTCCTCTCCCCATATTTCCGAAAGGAACACATCCGATCGCACCTCTCACAACATCTCTGACACACATTACATAATTGCCTGAAATAATTGGAACGCTTATTTTACTTTGTTCCTTGCAAATGAAAACCCAATTGTACAATTCTTAGATACATTTAATCTTCCTAGCTTTATGCCCACGTACACAAATTAGAGCCTCACGACGACTGAAGTACATTGGGAGAAGGAGATGTATAAAGTGTTCTGAACCCACTGGAGAATAAGTGTAAGGATGGATAATTAAGGTGGTATTTAAATACTAAATTAAATATTAAAATAATATGAATACATATAGAAATTAAAACGATATAATAAAATGCAATCAGTTATGTTCATTTACTTCTAAATGCAAAAATGTAAACACTTTATCCTGTGTAATTCAATCGGTTTAAAGGCCATTAGAAAAAGTTCTTGTAATCCCATTGCAGAAGACCCCGTCATTACATCTTAGACGCGAAAAAAATAGTTAAAACTGTTTTTATTATAAATATTGTACTTTACGTCGTGACTGAAGTAATTTTCATTTTTTGTGATGTCGGAAAACTATATCTACAGAGTTGTGAATGATTCGAAAATTTTTAATTAACGTGTGTTTTATCATTGAAACACAAGCTGTGCAGGGAGTTTCTGATTTCAACACCAAATTTATTTTCAGTATCAGTACGGGGTCCAAGCATGTTTGGAAAATATTAAATATAATTACATTTTGAAATAAATGCTGAATGCCATTAAATGAGTGGCCGAGTGGTCTAAAGCGCTGTCCGTTACGGATCACTGCCATCTCACCTCTGTCTGCGTGGGTTCGAGTCTAGGATTCGACGAATGTGGATATGTGAGAAAGCTTGCCAGTAGCTTCTCGTGGGTCGGTGGTTCTTTCCGGTGATTTCCCGGTTTCTTCCTCCACCATTAATACTGGCCGCCATGAATAACCTACCGTGTGCTGAAAAATGGCGTTAAGCACAACAACTACAACAACTACAACCATTAAATGACTGGCGATTTTAATTCCACGCGGAATCAGCTGACGCTATAGCCAAGCCGAAAGGTCATCACTAACAAAATTATAGATTGGCCTTCGGTTGTAGGCGAGGGCGGAGGTATGACGAGAAAATATACATCATTCCAGAGAATGGCGTTACATAACACGTCACATTCATGGCCCCGATCATTGGGTCAGTAGAACGGTGTCCTTATGGAAAGAAAAATGGCAATTCAGCGTTAATTAATGCAAAGCTTTCAGAACGTAAATGCTGTAAGAAAAATGGAAGATAAATCATGCAGAGTGTACACAATCTAGACAGAGGCAGATTAATTTACTGCTGCTGAAATAAAACGGTAAAGTCGAGAAATATGGGAAAGTAGACAGGACGGTGTCACTTACAAACGTTACAGGACAGGAATTCTATTTCTTGCGAACCATTTATTGTCTAAGGACAATCATTCCAAATATTAATTTGATATTAAAATATTTAATATTAATACCATATTTTTGGTATTATCTGATATATATATATATATATATATATATATATATATATATATATATATATATATATATATATATATATATATATATATATATATATATATATATATATATATATGCACACGTGTGTGTGTGTGTGTGTGTGTGTGTGTGTGTGTGTGAAGGTTGCTTCCACTGTGGGAATTGGTTGTTGGGGAATTGGGGGTGGGGTGCTTCCAATATTTTATTTAAATTATTGTAGAAGTCCCATCCAGACTCTATTTTGGTTGGAAGTTGATTTAGTGAAATGTACAGCTCTAATCCCCTTCTAATCCCCCAGTCAGTAATGCTGATGGCTAAATGATTACAGATAAAAAGGGTGAAGTTCAAAAATAACAATTTAATAACAATTAAATGGTCAAATAATTCATTTTCCCCAAGTACGCTTTTCCGCTAGACACTTTAATAGCCTATCGCATCACTTGATTCGTAGTGTGAGAGATTTCTATCTGTCCTTGTGTTCTACTCGTCTGTGTATTCTTCTCTATGTCCTCCTCCCAGTCTTATAGTTCCTTCTTCTCCTCCTCCTCTATTTCCTCCTCCAGACTACTCTTCCTCCTCAACCATTTATCCACCTTCTCTATGTTGACTACACTTTGTCGACTCCGACTGCTCTGCCAGTCTCACTTTCGTCTTCCTCTTAGATATTTGGGACTACTGAACTTGAACCGGAAGTTCTGTGCCCTGAAAAGCTTCTTGTGAAAACACAATGATGGTACAATAGTGTCCTCAGAGCTCACATCTCATACAACACACAGCCTAACATCCGATATAAGCTATTAAATAGCTCTGGTCACACATTCATTAAAACCGAAAGCATAAATTCTTACATGGCACAAGATAATAAACATAACATAAAAGCACGGTATCAATTACTCTTATACATACAACAATAAATTGCTTCACATCAGAACATACTCCTAACCCCATTATATTGGCAATACCACAATAATCAGACGCATCTCTTACATAACAATTTATACATATATTCAAATATCCAATGTTCTGATATATTCACACATCTATTGTAATTAATCTTACATACTTCAATCATTTCCCCAATAATAACTTCCTTTAATAATGCCCATGATTTTACACTTTTAGATAACCGGATTATATATATATATATATATATATATATATATATATATATATATATATATATATATATATATATATATCTTTACCAGTAATGTAAATCATCTTGCATCTCGGTAGTTGAATGTGCTTAATGAAATTACTTCCATAGCGATCTGACTTTTGTTTGAAAATAAGATTTGTTCGCTTTATTTGAATTCTACTTATATATTTTTGTAATCATTCTGTAGTGTCATGTTAGGGCTCAACCTTTAACCTCTATTTTCTTGTGGAACCTGAGGGGAGGTCGAAAAGGATTATTTTTCTTTAGAAGCTTAAGAATTATTTGCAATTAATTGAAACAGCGCCATTTTTTCACATTTGCTTGTAATAACAGGAACCAAATCTTTCATCATTTACATTCGAAGCTTTAATTTCAGGTTAATCCTACGGATCTTTCCTCGAATGAATACCGAAAACTGCATTTTAACCTTCTCTGTTCGTTACAAAACTAGTTTGACCGAATACATCGAACTTTTATTTTCATTTGTAATTTCTCGGTCAACCCAGGTAGTCTATATAAACTACACGAAGTGGAGATTACATATAAATTTCAGGCAACAAAATGAGCGAGTTTTTTTTCTGGAAATTCCTGCGTCGACTTACATACGGAGCACATTTTATCCTTGCAGAAAAAATATGAGGACATTCCTATTGTAATTATTTATAATCAATGACCGCCGTGAACGTATCATCAATGTTTTGTAACCCTGAGCAATACAAGGAAATAAAAGTTTGGCGTTATCGATATGTTTTCCTAGAATTAATAAATTCGTTTGTTTGACATACCGATTGATAACAACGATGCATTACTTCCACTAATGTTAACTAGAATGCTCAATACGTATGCGCCTTTAAATACCATAATACTCACAATAGTAATACCGGCAGTAGTACAAGGGGTGCATGGGATAGATTTTATGCACAAATTTAATGTTACATACGCCTACCTCATATACAAATTTACACAAAATACATAAAAAGGTCAACAGGTTCATATTTTTGGAAAGGTATAATAAAGTGAAACATAAGAATATCATTCACATGACTTGACAAGTCAGTAGTAATTCATAAGAATAAAAAGTTGATGCACACTACTCCCAAATTTTTAATGCATTTTTCATGTTCGATGGCCATTTTTGAGAATACGTGATGCTTACAGTGCAAACACGAAGTTTTTTGCAGAGTGATAGTTTTGAAAATGACTGCGTACTTAATAGCTTGATGAAATACAAAATAGCTTATCATCCGAGCAGTTGTTGAGATATTCTACTTGTCTTGAACCAATGTGTCTACTGATAAGTGGTTGGTACTAATATTAGTACCTTAGTCTTTTGTGGACAGGGTACTAACACGAGTCTATATGTGTTACTGGAGAATCACACCCGGCTCTTTTTTAGCCTAATATTAAAAATTTTGAACATGTTTTTTGATATATTATGAAATAAATTGAGTACTCCTCTTATTTAATACTGGAATAATCGCAAATCATTGTAGAAATAGTGGTAAAATCATTTATATTTCTTATCCGATATTTTCGTTTTGATCGTCCACATATTAGTTCAAAAAATGCCTACTTCCGTTCTCAGCCTAGTTTTTTGTGTGCCATATAAGGACGTTAATGCCTTATCTGGAAATTTAAACAGATCGTAGTAAAAAGATATGGCGCGGTTTGAGTCGGAAATTCTGCGCATTAAAAGTAAATACGGTTTACCGGTGACTTTGAAATTCCACCCAGAAGTAATTATTTTCTCAACAAAACCGTATTCCGCAATTTATGCAAGTATCCATCTTCTCGCGTTATGTCATTCAACAACTAATACCATAGCGTAGAAAATCCATATATAGTCTGACAAGCCTTATGTAGAAAAGGGTCACGGCGAGAATCTCGCGTTGTCTGTCATGGTGGACACGGTGAGATTAGAATAAATATGCCAATTTATTTAATAAGTTCAAAATAAGCCAAATTTCTTTGACAAAATGATTATGCTTATTTAGTAGATTTCTAAACTATTTGTGTTTCTGACTTAAGTGAGGATTTTTTTTTTTTTTGCTCCATTACATGATATGGGTGGGATCAGTTCGTAGCCTCAACCACAACAAAATAAGTTGAGGCTACGAGACATCGCAGCTAATAAGTGGCTAGTTCTGCTTCCTAGCCGACTATTAGTCTTTCACTAGCTACATACTGTACTGTGACTACATGAACTGTACATGCCTCACATCAGTTTTAAGAACAGCACAAGCTTTAAAGATCAAATATATCCATACCTTTAATTATCACACAACAATAGCTCAAAAAGTCACATCATAGTCTTAAGTTAAGAAATTTGCCAGGGGACAATATACAAAACTCTCTTGCTACCAAAGGAATCATGGTCGCGAGTCTTACGCTCTCGGTTTCATTTCCATCACAGTAACACGTTTATTTTCTGCGTTGTAACCGTAGAATGACAGCAGACCTTGCTTCTGGACTAGAAATAATAAACTATGTGTGAATTTTGTTTGCTCTAAAGCACGAACGAACGGTTGGTGCGAATCTGGAAACTTCAATGCCCGTACCAGATCAATTTCAGTGACGTAGAAGATTACACACAAAAAATTTCAACGACGGGAATTTTGTAAGTGACAGTTAATTCTGGCGACAAATGAGTCAAAGAAGCGGAATTGTCACTTATGTCACTGAATTCAATGAAGACCTCAGCTGTGTCTGACACATTGTAATTGTCTTGGCGCAAAAACTCCAATTTCACAGTCAAAGGCATAGTTCAATTCTCAATGTCATATGTCTTTGCAAGAATGATGTAATCGTATTCCAATTCGTATTAAAGAAAGCCTTCACATGAGAGTCAGTTATTTTTCCCAGCAACACGCTTATCATGTTTCATTCCCATGCACTGTTATTTACCAGCATCTTTCCAGCTTTCAATAAACAGGTAAATTATGAAATATGCTAATTTCAGCTTCTCCTATGAAGGAATGGCATTTGCAGTCTAGTTTCTATTATCTACATGTTATATATATGGAAATGACTTTCAAGAGCAGCCAGATTTTTGTTCGTGCTCCAGCAACTTATTTAGTAAGTCCATAATTGTTTTTATTTCCACTGTGGCACCTTGAATGGTCAATATTAAACTGGAACGAATGATATAATTTACTACATAGCCTAGTCATGACTACACCCCAGGAATTTAATATGACAGAGGAAAGTTGAAGTGGATTTTGTTTTTAGTTTACTAATTGTCCTAATGTTTTAGTGAAAAATCAAATATTTTAAAATCTAAAATTCGGTATTAGGGGTTTAAAATTTTGTATAAGTATGCAATCATATATAGTCCTCATTATTAATAATCAAATATCTTCTTCTTAAAATAGTAAATCGTGCAAATGAATTAGATTAAGATTGACAGAAAGCATTCCTGCATAAAAAGCTTTCAAATGTATATAAATTATGCTGATCCACTATCAAACATGGCTGCCGTTACTAAATAAAGAAAAATCTTTCAATAATTCATTCTCAAAACTGTTTAACCGATTTTGACCATAATTGACGAATAAACATTCTGTCGTAAGATTCTTTTTAAAATGTTCACGTTCAGTTATCAGAAATGTATTCCGTTATTAACAAAAAAGAACTAATTTTGAATTACTTCTCAATAAACGCTGCACATAATTTGCCGATGAAGAGCATTCTGCATAAATATCATAACCATGGAAATGACGCATATCTGCCATGAACTGAACTGGAAGAAATGCTGAAGTAAGCATCCCACTCACATTGATTTTCTTGATCAGATGCTACTGCATGTTTTTATTAAGAATATGACAATAAGGGGAGTAAGCACTAGATCACTCTTCGGCATCTTGTTCCAAAAGGCTTATTATATCTTTCGAGGTGATTGAAAGTGAAAAGAAAGAGGACTGCTTTCGATAATGATTCGTTCTTTTAGCAACACCCGACAAAATAAGTAAGTTATTTTGCTTTTAACGGGGCGTCATGTTTTGACACATATTACATATTCAGCTATTTCAAACCTGAATTGGGGCCCCGAGTGGCCGAGTGGTTTAAAGCTCTGTCCGTTACGGATCACTGCCATATAACCTCTCTCTGCATGAGTTCGAGTCTAGGATTCGGCGAATGTGGATATGTGAGAAAGCTTGCCAGTAGCTTCTCGTGGGTCGGTGGTTCTTTCCGGTGATTTCCCGGTTTTTTCCTCCATCATTAATACTGGCCGCCATGAATAGCCAGCCTATCTTGTGCTGAAAAATGGAGTTAAACCCAACAACAACAACATCAAACCTGATTTGTGAAAAAATTCTTCGTTATTTACTGTGTATTAATGATTACCCTCTCTACTCTTTATCAGTTGAGTCCAACTGCGAATAGAAAAATCCTGGTCTGCTTCTGGATATTTGCGCCAGAAGATCAGAATCTTTGCACTAATGATTACCCTTGACAAGCTGCATAGACACAGATATATAAGATATATCAGCAAAATATGCGAAGGCAAATCTTGGTCTGTGCACTTTGCAGTTGGACTCGACTTATAAGTCAGTAATTATGGTGACTGAAGATTACAAATCTAAATAAAGTTATCTGTGCATGGGTGTCATATGAAGTGTTTCCAATGCAGTGTGGGCAAAGCCAAAATCAAAGGTGCTATTTATATAGTGCACAATTGATTTATACCCCTCCCCCGCGGAAGACAATTTATTTATGATATTGATCTTGCTGATCAATAAAGATGACCAAATTTCAGAAGGTGAAAATGCATGGATGACTAATGTACAGTAGGTGCTAATTTCAGGACCACACTGCACCTCAGTGGTACAGTTGTACCTTAAAACTTTCTCCAGTAGAATATCTCCCGAAATCGGAAAAATATCGTCTACAGTAATATATGATAATCTTAGCCTCATTTATTCGTGTATCTATTTATTTTAGTTTACAATATTGTACAACTGTTTGCCAATTAAGACCTGTAGGAACTTTTCAATGTAGGAAAAGATGCTCTTAAATATACATAATGTTCTTTCAAATTTGTTTCATGTGTTGCATATTGAAAAACAAATAAAATTCTGAATCGGATAATTAGGGTTTGCGCAATGTAATAACTTTAAATACCGGATTCGCAGACTTGGAGTTAACGCGATGTAGTAAAATGAGTCCCGGATTCTCGGGCTTAACATTTTCGTGATGTAAAAACTTTAAATACCCGATTCGCATGCTTGGCGTTGACACGATGACCGAGGTCATGCTTTTCGGATTGTCAGTAACCTAAGAGAAAACTCTTTAAATGAAATTTTCTAATCCATATTTATATTAAGACCATATGAGATTAGTGCATACATAGTTTACATTACTGTAATGATGCATGTTTTTTTATATTCATATGCATATACGATCGAAATATCAATGTCACGATGTGACGATGTGACGACAGCCCTCATATACACAGCAAACCTGGGGTGGAGAATGTCACCACGACCTTGGCGACTGATCTTTGTTGCGCAAGACTGCCGCTTTAATCGATACTGGAGGAACAAAGGGCCGGCTATTTCTCACATATTTTGTTTGTATATTATCCACCGAGATCGTCGGCATCGCTGATTGGGTGCTTGGAGCTATATATCCATCTATTAAAAAAAAATAAATTGTAATCATCTTGCAATATTAGTAATAATGACCTTGGAATCATCCTGCAATATTAGTAATAATGACCTTGGAATCATCCTGCAATATTAGTAATAATGACCTTGGAATCATCCTGCAATATTAGTAATAATGACCTTGGATACAACATTACAATCATTATGTCCACAAAGTAGATTTACCACAAATTTATATTTTGCTCAACAAATCATGACACAATCCATATATTTTAAGCGATGAATTTCTTTTTAGCGACTTCATTTTAAAACCTTTTATTTGGAGGGAGATTTGAAGAACTAGATAAAATATATCAGCTCTACATTTTTTCAAATATTCGATGAAACATATCAAATGGAAACAGACGAAATGCATAATCTTACCATATCTCAAGAGGACAGGTCCTGATGGCGGATTGCAATGAAGCAGGAGCTTACTTGTGTCACCGTCGGGATCGTTGGTGTTGACTGATAAGATGAAACGTGATATGATTATGATTTTTAACGTAGATTTTAAAAAAATTCAGTCATATTGATAAGATGTCTGCAGTGAGGCAGTTTATAGTGATGTCTAGCACTGGGGCATCATGCCGCACACATCTAGTATGATGTCCCACCCAGACACATTATCCTGACACCAGGCCTACCAGTCCTAACACCAATCTCTTAATGCTCAGCGTCAAGCGAGGCAGCTATTAGTACCATTTTTGTAAGTCTAAGGTATGACTCGACCGGGGATCTAAAAAAGATCCTGACACCGTCCCCAACACTGTAAAAAAATCCTGAACCCCCTGCAAAAAGTCCTGCAGGCGCCCATGTATTTGAAGGATATGTTGTTTTAGGTGATTTTGACACAATTATCATTTAACTTTAGGAACCCAGATCGCTCTTGCCTGTCACTAGATGGTGAGCTTGCCTTATTCGATTTCTAGACGGGTGCTCTTTTTCTGCAGGTTATACTTTAGTCCGAGTTTCCTCTGACCCTTGACACCCCATTTTTGATATTTGTACTTTTATGTTAGGGTGTAGGGTCAGAGTCTATTCCCTATCAAAAACTTGGAATTTGCCAACATCATTTGGTGTCGGCATATGTACTCGCCAACTATCAGGTCTAGCAAACTTAAATGACCTTACATTGACCCATAATTGCTTTAAATCGATAATAATCCTTTAATCGTATAGTCCTTTTATTGCTTGGAATTAACTCCTCAATACTTGGTTGTAAAGTGGTGGTTAGACATCCGTTAACAGCTATGACCATTAATAGCTGAATACGCTGATCTCTGTGTTCTCACGTCAATCATGGGATATTTCAAACATTTTTAAATGTGTTCTCTTCCATTGATGCTGTAGACCCCCCCTTCCCAAAGGTATTGCTTGTTAAGTGCACGTTTATTATTTTCACCTGTTAGTAATTACAAGGCTGTAATCAAAATACTCTTATTAATTAACATTAATTACATTGTAATAATCAAGAAGGGCTCATAAACATGAATGCTAGCTTATGAAGGGCACGTAAATCTGAAACAAAATATCATATATATTACAATTAGACTCAATGGACCTTCTTGAAAGACAGGTGGCGCTCTACATTTTCGTATTTAGCATAGGGTTAAAATTTTAAAGAAAAAGAGTTTCCCCGGGTTTCCTCACTAGTTATACTGGTTATTTAAAAGAGACTTTGTATATCTTAGGTGTTGTTCAAAGAACCTTTAATTCCCTTTATTTTGATGTATGATTGATGGGTGTAATATGGGTTAGAGAATATACAGCTTGGCCTTACTCCAGATGTGCATCTTTCAAAAAAGTGCTAGCTCTACTTGCTCATTTTCACTTCTCGAACTTCAGAGGTAAATTGTAAAAAAAAGAGCCGATAACTTTTTTACATGTTATGTATTTGGTAATTCAGTCATTGCACTTTTAGAAGCTGGTATTATCTAGTTTGGCAAAATTCATTTTCCATATTTTAATAGCTGCCAAGAATAGTGTACTTTAGACAAATTTAGGTTGATTTTTGGAGCACAAGGGAGCAGTCATTTTAGTTAGCAGTGTCCTAAGCTCATTTTAAATTTCCAAAAGTACAATATCCAAAGAAATTTCATCCACATTACATGAAAGTAGTATATAGGTATGCCAACATTCTCTGCACTGTGCATGTTTAAAATGCAAACAACTTCACCTTACATACATCACTCTCTCAAAAGTACATAATAACTGGTGAGCGCCACCACAATGTTTCTTAGCCAGAGATACGTTTTAATTCAAAAGCTTGACAGGGGAAGCAACTTGTACAACCATTCCTTCCCTAATCAAATTTGCCAAGACTGTTGACTAAACATAAAATATTGGAGGTCTTTTCAAATCAAATAGCAGAGTGGCGCAGTGGAAGTGTGCTGGGCTCATAACCCAACGTCCGTGGATCGAAACCACGCTCTGCTAAACTCTTTCTTTTGGTTCTAAATTCTTCAATAGAATTGTAACTTTTCTAATTTATAGGAAATAAATAAATAAAATTGGCATATATCTTTATACCTTTAGCTAGTGTTTGGAAATAAGTTCATGTTGTTGTTGCTGCTGTGGGGCTTAACGCCATTTTTCAGTACACGATTGGCTATACATGGCGGCCAACATTAATTGTGGAGGAAGAAACTGGGAAATCTTCGGAAATAACCACCGACCCACGAGAAGCTTCTGACAAGAAGCTTCTGACAAGCTTTCTCACATATCCACATTCGCCGAATCCTAGACTCGAATTCACAGAGGTGAGATGGCAGTGATCCGTAACGGACAGTGCTTTGTGATGAGGAAGAAAATTAATACAGAAGGAGCTGCTAACGAAAAGTTAGAATCCCTGGTAAAATACATATAATTACATATTAAAGAATACACTATATTGGATGCAAAACCAGATGCCCAAAAATGAGGTTGAGCGTAACTGAAATATGAAACACTGAATATAAAAAACATGTGGTTTTTCCTTTCCTACTTGGAAGAATTCATTAGACATACTATTGAAAATTACTAACGCGCGGAGAGCGGTGCCACAGAGAGAGAGAGAGAGAGAGAGAGAGAGAGAGAGAGAGAGAGAGAGAGAGAGAGAGAGAGAGAGAGAGAGAGAGAGAGAGAGAGAGAGAGAGAGAGAGAGAGAGAGAGAGAGAGAGAGATCACATCGAGAATTATTGATACATCACATCGACTGCAAGTATCTAATTTAACAAATAATTTCTTCTATGCTTTCTAGTTGTGTAATGATTTCTTTATCTCCTTTCCGATGAGTGTCAATTTCTGTGTCCATTTCTGTATTCCGTATCCAGTTCTGCTGTGTCCATTTCCGTGTCTGGTTCTATATTCAGTTCTCCACATTCATTATCTTATGTTTCTCTTTCTTCCATCTTCTTTCTCTTTCTTTTTCTCATTTTTCCCCTGTTCAATTCCCGTTTCCTCTCCTACTGACACTCTTTCGCTTCTCGTTGAGATGGAGAGTGAGTTCAGCTATACATGACGGCCAGTAGAAATGATGGAGGAAGAAACTGGGAGAACCACGGAAAGAACCACTGGCCCACCAGAAGCTACTGGCAAGAATTCTCACATACCCGGTGTCACGTTCGTTCAGTCTGAAGGATAACAGGATGTATAAACGTGAGGTATTTTCAATTTGTTTGACGTATAAGCCTTTCAGCCCGCCAGTGTCAAGCAATTTTGTAAGTCGCCAGACAACTCAGCTCGCGGGTCCAATCTTGTAGCTCTCACACATGTGTTATACATTGGTTGGAGATCAAATGGAAGCCCGCAGGATACACGGGGCGCGTTCTACTCGCCACGTAGAAGACAAAACGAAAAACATTGACAGCTCATTTGATTGGGTCAGTCCAATAACATCCAATCGCAATTCAGATAGATGGTGGGCCTAAATCTTAAATATAAAAATATTAGCTTACCATGGGCAAAACTTTATTAGTATACCTGGGAAAATTGTGAGGAGGACATCGTTGTAATAATATTACTCACGGAGACGCCACTTGTAAATTGGCGGGAGACGTAGGACAAAGAATTGTGAACAAAGAAAGGAAAGCTTCAGAAGGTATTTATTTGCTCGAGTTTTGCAAAACATTACGGCTTCGTAATTGTAAGTATTGATGTTACGATTACTGTGATTGTTTAAGTATGTAGAATTACCTTCTAACATTTTTATGGGATAACTTGAGGGTCAGCTCTTAGCATCGGTTGAGCGTACACCATACCAGTGGGTACGCTTTATCGATGATATAGAAATGAAGTGGCAGTATGGAAGAGAAAGTCTGGATGACTTCATATCAAAGGCAAACAACTTCCATCCTTCAATAAAATTCATGGCAGAAATTTCCAACTCAAACCATGTTTTCCTGGACACAACAACCAGACTGGTGGAAAACAAATTACACACAGACATCTATTTGAAACCAACCGACAAACACCAGTATCTCCTCCCAACCAGCTGTCATCCAAAATACTCCATTAGGAATATTCCATATAGCCAGGCACTGAGAATACGCAGAATTTGCTTCGACGATGAAAGATTCCTAGAAAGGTCTGAAGAGCTGGATAAGCATTTAATTTACCGAGGCTACGACAAAGACCTGATTGCGGAGAAAATCCAAAGGGCCAAACAAACAAACCGTGATGACCTACCCAAATATGGACATAAAGGCAAGGCTGATAGGATACCATTTATTCTGACCTATCACCCAGACAACCCCAAAGTAGGTAAAATCATCGCAAAACACTGCCCCACCGTGCAATCGTCAGTTATACTAAATCTAATACTTCCGAACAAACCTGTAGTAGCTTCCCGGAGACCAAAAAACCTAAAGGACATCCTAGTCAGGGCAAAGCAAACGCCAATCGCTAGTCAAAACCAACCTAGTCAATCTGGACCCTGTAGCGATAAAAGATGCAAAACCTGTCAACATATGACAGAGACCAGGACATTCACAAGCACAGTGACTAAAGAAAAACTAAGCATACATGGTCCAAACAAAACGTGCGAAACAGAGAATGTGATTTATCTCATCACATGTAAGATCTGTGGCCTTCAGTTCGTCGGAGAAACTGAAAAGCTACACAAAAGGATAAACCTTCATAGATCTGATTGGATGACAAACAAGCTGTACAGAAGCCCGGTCGCAGAACACTTCTCCTCCCCTGGCCACACTTTCAGTGATATAACACTTATCGCTATTGCTAACAACCACAGCTGAAGTTCCGAAACCAGGAAGGAAAAGGAATCATACTGGATTCGCCGTCTTAGAACATTGAAACCAAGCGGTCTAAACCAAGAAGACTAAAAAAAGAAAACTATACACTAGTAGAATTTAACTTTTCTAAATCTTCTTAGTATCCTTCAATTTTTACTATAAGAATAACCGGTATAAATCAAATATCCGGGATATAATCTGCGTTACACACACACACACACACACACACACACACACACACACACATATCTATATATATATATATATATATATATATATATATATATATATATATATATATATATATATATATATATATATATATATATATAGAGAGAGAGAGAGAGAGAGAGAGAGAGAGAGAGAGAGAGAGAGAGAGAGAGAGAGAGAGAGAGAGAGAGAGAGCCTCTGACTCTTAACCATCTTTTTTGGTGATGTGTGGATGGTCTACAAAGGTAGGAGTTGGTACTTACAGGCAGGGCGATGGCTGCCGCTATGAATGTGCGTGTGTACGTGTGTATTTTCTTTCATGTAATCTACCTCCAGTTATATCTGCATACGGACATAACGGGGCATATCAAACGTAATGGTGTTAGCACAATTTAGGATACTTTCTTTTATCGTCGGAGACCCCCCTCCCCGATTTTTGCATTTTCCAGCGATCACCCATTATCAATTAAAATTGATAAATCACCTATTGATAAAAAATACAACTGCTTATTTTAGATATTTGATTTAAAAAAGTCAGTGTATGTGTGTGTCTGTGTGTGTGTGTGTGTGTGTGAGAGAGAGAGAGAGAGAGAGAGAGAGAGAGAGAGAGAGAGAGAGAGAGAGAGAGAGAGATAGAGAGAGAGAGAGATCACATCGAGAATTATTGATACATCACATCGACTGCAAGTATCTAATTTAACAAATAATTTCTTCTATGCTTTCTAGTTGTGTAATGATTTCTTTATCTCCTTTCCGATGAGTGTCAATTTCTGTGTCCATTTCTGTATTCCGTATCCAGTTCTGCTGTGTCCATTTCCGTGTCTGGTTCTATATTCAGTTCTCCACATTCATTATCTTATGTTTCTCTTTCTTCCATCTTCTTTCTCTTTCTTTTTCTCATTTTTCCCCTGTTCAATTCCCGTTTCCTCTCCTACTGACACTCTTTCGCTTCTCGTTGAGATGGAGAGTGAGTTCAGCTATACATGACGGCCAGTAGAAATGATGGAGGAAGAAACTGGGAGAACCACGGAAAGAACCACTGGCCCACCAGAAGCTACTGGCAAGAATTCTCACATACCCGGTGTCACGTTCGTTCAGTCTGAAGGATAACAGGATGTATAAACGTGAGGTATTTTCAATTTGTTTGACGTATAAGCCTTTCAGCCCGCCAGTGTCAAGCAATTTTGTAAGTCGCCAGACAACTCAGCTCGCGGGTCCAATCTTGTAGCTCTCACACATGTGTTATACATTGGTTGGAGATCAAATGGAAGCCCGCAGGATACACGGGGCGCGTTCTACTCGCCACGTAGAAGACAAAACGAAAAACATTGACAGCTCATTTGATTGGGTCAGTCCAATAACATCCAATCGCAATTCAGATAGATGGTGGGCCTAAATCTTAAATATAAAAATATTAGCTTACCATGGGCAAAACTTTATTAGTATACCTGGGAAAATTGTGAGGAGGACATCGTTGTAATAATATTACTCACGGAGACGCCACTTGTAAATTGGCGGGAGACGTAGGACAAAGAATTGTGAACAAAGAAAGGAAAGCTTCAGAAGGTATTTATTTGCTCGAGTTTTGCAAAACATTACGGCTTCGTAATTGTAAGTATTGATGTTACGATTACTGTGATTGTTTAAGTATGTAGAATTACCTTCTAACATTTTTATGGGATAACTTGAGGGTCAGCTCTTAGCATCGGTTGAGCGTACACCATACCAGTGGGTACGCTTTATCGATGATATAGAAATGAAGTGGCAGTATGGAAGAGAAAGTCTGGATGACTTCATATCAAAGGCAAACAACTTCCATCCTTCAATAAAATTCATGGCAGAAATTTCCAACTCAAACCATGTTTTCCTGGACACAACAACCAGACTGGTGGAAAACAAATTACACACAGACATCTATTTGAAACCAACCGACAAACACCAGTATCTCCTCCCAACCAGCTGTCATCCAAAATACTCCATTAGGAATATTCCATATAGCCAGGCACTGAGAATACGCAGAATTTGCTTCGACGATGAAAGATTCCTAGAAAGGTCTGAAGAGCTGGATAAGCATTTAATTTACCGAGGCTACGACAAAGACCTGATTGCGGAGAAAATCCAAAGGGCCAAACAAACAAACCGTGATGACCTACCCAAATATGGACATAAAGGCAAGGCTGATAGGATACCATTTATTCTGACCTATCACCCAGACAACCCCAAAGTAGGTAAAATCATCGCAAAACACTGCCCCACCGTGCAATCGTCAGTTATACTAAATCTAATACTTCCGAACAAACCTGTAGTAGCTTCCCGGAGACCAAAAAACCTAAAGGACATCCTAGTCAGGGCAAAGCAAACGCCAATCGCTAGTCAAAACCAACCTAGTCAATCTGGACCCTGTAGCGATAAAAGATGCAAAACCTGTCAACATATGACAGAGACCAGGACATTCACAAGCACAGTGACTAAAGAAAAACTAAGCATACATGGTCCAAACAAAACGTGCGAAACAGAGAATGTGATTTATCTCATCACATGTAAGATCTGTGGCCTTCAGTTCGTCGGAGAAACTGAAAAGCTACACAAAAGGATAAACCTTCATAGATCTGATTGGATGACAAACAAGCTGTACAGAAGCCCGGTCGCAGAACACTTCTCCTCCCCTGGCCACACTTTCAGTGATATAACACTTATCGCTATTGCTAACAACCACAGCTGAAGTTCCGAAACCAGGAAGGAAAAGGAATCATACTGGATTCGCCGTCTTAGAACATTGAAACCAAGCGGTCTAAACCAAGAAGACTAAAAAAAGAAAACTATACACTAGTAGAATTTAACTTTTCTAAATCTTCTTAGTATCCTTCAATTTTTACTATAAGAATAACCGGTATAAATCAAATATCCGGGATATAATCTGCGTTACACACACACACACACACACACACACACACACACACACACACACACACACACACACACACACACACATATATATATATATATATATATATATATATATATATAGAGAGAGAGAGAGAGAGAGAGAGAGAGAGAGAGAGAGAGAGAGAGAGAGAGAGAGAGAGAGAGCCTCTGACTCTTAACCATCTTTTTTGGTGATGTGTGGATGGTCTACAAAGTTAGGAGTTGGTACTTACAGGCAGGGCGATGGCTGCCGCTATGAATGTGCGTGTGTACGTGTGTATTTTCTTTCATGTAATCTACCTCCAGTTATATCTGCATACGGACATAACGGGGCATATCAAACGTAATGGTGTTAGCACAATTTAGGATACTTTCTTTTATCGTCGGAGACCCCCCTCCCCGATTTTTGCATTTTCCAGCGATCACCCATTATCAATTAAAATTGATAAATCACCTATTGATAAAAAATACAACTGCTTATTTTAGATATTTGATTTAAAAAAGTCAGTGTATGTGTGTGTCTGTGTGTGTGTGTGTGTGTGAGAGAGAGAGAGAGAGAGAGAGAGAGAGAGAGAGAGAGAGAGAGAGAGAGAGAGAGAGAGAGAGAGAGAGAGAGAGAGAGAGAGAGAGACTGTCGGTACAGTCGGAGTGGGCGATTTGGAGTCGACGTATAGAGAAATAGAGGAGGAGGAAAGTAGTCTAGGGAGGAGCGAAAAGAGAAGGAGTAGGAGAACGAATCTGGAGGGAATTAGGGACAATGACGAAGAATTTGGGAGATGAGTAAAAACCAAAGACGGGAAAATCTCTCACATTACAAATCACATGATGAGATAGGCTCAAAAGGGTCGAGCCAACGAGGCGCATTTGAGAGATTCGAGTGATATATTATTATTTGTTTATTAAATTGTTGTTATTGAATTTCATTCTTTGTACCTTTTATCATTTAACCGTCAGCATTGCTGACTGGGGGCTCAGAGCTGTACACCAAACATTCAATAATCCAATTTGCAAACCATAATCGAGCCTGGGTGCGTCTTCTGTCATAATCTAAATAAATATTGGAAGCACCCCACCCCAATTCCTTACAACCAAAACCATACAGAGGGGGGGGACTCCTACACTCACATTGGCCGAACCCAAGACTCGAACCGACGCAGAGTTAGGTGAGATGGCAGCTATCCGTAACGGTGAGAACTGTAGACCACTTGGCCACTCGCCCCCTCCCAAAACGTATATCAGATAACTACTTAGAGACAAAGTAATAACGACAGCTAAAATTATAAAATTAATTATGCATGTTTTAAAATTCTTCTTTAAATATGGACAACTTTAGCCTAGAGTCAGTTTTCCGTCCTTGTGGTGCCTTTGTGATTTTGGTGCCAATCCTACAAAACTTAATTCTTGAACCAACCACTAAAATAAGATGTTCGATAAGGATTTGATTCCATATTGGACCTGCCCTATCCTTCTGATAAAAAACAAGGTTACATATGATACATTTGGGGTAATGTTTATATACGACTTAACTGAGCGTTATTGTGTGTTATTGTGTGTGTGTGTGTGTGTGTGTGTGTGTGTGTGTGTGTGTGTGTGTGTAAGAGAGAGAGAGAGTTTAAAAAATCGCAAAATACTTTTTTTTTAAATCAAAACCAATATCTTCATTTGCATCGTTCAACCGACGCAGTAACACACTCACTCACTATCAATAATATATGAAGTGGATTTATTTTTACGAAACATAAAAATCAAGAAATTTTTAAATTGTTACTGTTGGAACACATACAAATACGTATAATTACAGAGGACGCTCAGACCGAATTACACTAACATCGCGTCATCTGCTCAAATGTACGTCTTGGGAATTCGACATCAGAACATTTAAAATTTTTGCCAAAACACAAAGCTACAAGATATAAATTTGCTGTCATGTGGACGTGAGTTATAATGTTAAAAAGGTAAAGCAAAGGTTCATTGTTGTAGTTGATGGTATTTTTTGTGGTACTTACTTGGCTATTTTTGTTTTTGTGAAGATTATGATAATAGGCTAGGAGCGTTTGTACTTGCAAATAAATTAGTCGTTTTCTTAATAGCAGGATAAAACGAGATTGAACGGCAGAAGTCGCCCACTAAATCATTCTTTTAAGAAGAATCAAAATTAGTTTTCATGCAAGCATACAATTATATTTCCAAACAGATTAATAATAGTAGGGGAAATGGAGATATGACTTTTATTTTTCGTAAAGCACAATCCCACAATAAAACATGCAAAAGGATGGTAGATTATGATCTTTTTTATTCTTCGTACAGGCACACAATTGTACCTTTCGAACAGTTTGTGTATGATATTTTTTAATGCAGTGATGCAGTCACATGTTCAAACGAGGCTCAGGTATGATATTTTTCATACAAACACATCACTCATGTTTACACATAAGGATGCGGTATAACTTTTCATACCGGTTTTTCTGTTCATACAAACATAAAATCACACAATAATACATAAGCACAAACAAGGATAGAGCATGGCAATAATGCATATTATATTGTCCAGATTGCTGAGGATGCCCCGAGAAGTGTATTAAGAATTGGTACGGCTTATTGCTAAAGCTAGAAACAGGATCACATCTATTCACTCCGCGCTGACGCAGATTTATTGTGACCATATTCTTGTGATACATATTTCAAAACACTTTTGAATCAGTTTGTCTTTCGATGTCAAAGCGTCTCATAAATACTGAATGTCCAATTTGTATTAACATACACAGGGAAGCCTGGATCGAATTGTAGATAGCAGTCGATGGCACTATGCAAAATCATATATGTGTTTCGTTGAGGAAGACACGTTTCCTTGTTCAAAATAATCCGATATTGAGTAATAGAAAATAATTGATTTTAGTAGCAGAAAATAAACGATTCATCTTATTTATGGGGGTGTTTGAGGTTTTTGTTATAAAGTCTAGTACACCCTGTTAAAACGCTTTGTGTGTGTGTATGTGTGTGTGTGTGTGTGTGTGTGTGTGTGTGTGGAAATAGCACTCTGCACTCTCTTAGCTGTCTTAGCTTACTGTGTAATAACTGGTTTACAAACAACGCGATAGTTCCATTAGTTGCCACCCTTGTCCGAACAAACAAGAGAAAAACAATTTACAAAGCAACAAAAAGGAATCCCAACAATTGAATAAATGGCGAATCGGAAAGGAGCACTACAATTAACAGAGAAGCATATGACAGATGAGCCTTTTGCAATCAAATGTGTCATTCTCCTAAAATAAAAGTTATCATTACTATTAATATTTAATATTATTAAATATACCCTTGATTACTTTTATCTACTCTACTAAATACGAAGTTGACAAATGACTTATTTCTCATGTCCTTAAATAAGCAACACTTAAATATCCTCCGTTTCACACACAAATATATTGTTGTTGGGCTTAACGCCATTTTTCAGCACTTGATAGGCTATTCATGGCGGCCAGTATTAATGGTGGAGGAAGAAACCGGGAAATCATCGGAAAGAACCACCGACCCACGAGAAGCTACTGGCAAGCTTTCTCACATATCCACATTCGCCGAATCCTAGACTCGAACACACGCAGACAGAGGTGAGATGGCAGTGATCTGTAACGGACAGCGCTTTAGACCACTCGGCCACTCAAGGCCCCCAAATATATTGGGCATTGTGACAAATTAACTATAATATCAACTTGAATGTTGATATGCAGACTGTATTTGAACAACCTCTCATTTTAAATTGTGATAGTTCATGTGGTGGGAAAACATTGCTGTTTTCAGAACTTATAAAGGCAGGGAGTGTATGTCTTCAGGACATTGCATTTGAATTTGTTCCTGGATTATAGACTAGATATTAAATAAATGATGCATGATTCAAACCCTGAAGTCAAAGCGAAAAAGACAGAAAGCATAAAATTTTATAAATAGATTGCATACCTTTAGAATGATACAAAAGAATTCAAACCTCAACCGTGGCTAATTGAAGAAATACCATGCATGCCAAAATTTATACCAAATTGCCCGGCTTCGGTTCATGTACAACACAAACATTTTACATACTTTTCTTTATTTTAATTTTGCGAGAACCAGTCTCTGTTTCCCTTTTAGAGCAGAATATCCAGTCTGGAAACATTTAATCACTGGAAATTTGTACATTTGCCTCTCAAGAGCGCATATTGTAAGGATTACCAAATAATTCAGATAAAATAAATGTCATTATTAATATGGGGATCGCATGGGTGTTTCCAGATATATCTTTTTCAGGGAGCGTAAAACAGACTGCAAGGGGACTATGATGAATTTAAAATTATAAACCAAAAAATTAAGTATTTAGTAGAAGGCGGTTTCCATCCACTGACCTTCGGGTTATGGGCCCAGCACGCTTCCACTGTGGTACTCTGCCTGTAATTTTTTTTTTGTTGTTGTTGTTTGCAACTTTTTAAAATTGGAACTGATGTTCTCTTATCTGATGCAATATTTAAAACCAAAGTTATGTATTCAAAAAATACGAGTTATTTCCCTTGACTAACAATACGATATCAATCTGCTTGCTCTGGGGGCAGGGGCCAGTTTTTATGTACAAATTTAATGCCGCAATCAGTGACCTAGTACAAAAAATCATAAAAAATCAAATACACAAGTGAAGTCAAGAATGTCCATATTTTGAGATACCTATATTAAAACAAAGCATAAAAATATTATCCACTTGACCAGAGAAGTCAGTGGCAGTTCATAGCAGAAGTTTATGCACCCCAAGCCCAAATTTATACCTGCAATTTTCATGTCCGAAGGTCATTTTTGACACCATATGGTACTCACAGTGTAAACACAAGCCTTTTTCCTAAATTACAATTCTGCCAAACAGTGTGTACTAAACAGGCTGATGCAGTTGAAAATAGTTGTCATCCAAGCCGTTTTTTTACATATGCTCCTTGTCCCAAACCCATGTTTACTGTTTCGAGAGGCTCGCTCTTCTTAGTAGACAACTATTGGTATTTCACTATCAACATATTGCAGAGTAAGGTCTCATTGGACAGTTTCGTATTTTAACACCCCCCTAATTTTTTAAGGTAGAAGGCATGAGCCTGATTATCACATCCCTAGCATTTATAAACTCACACATAAGCTAAATCTGTAATGTGGTTTACATTTACTTTGAGTTAGTCTTGTAAATGGGTTGCCTTGTTGGTGACTGTCTGTCACAGTTAGACTAGCACTGGAGATCAAATGCGTAACTTAGTCTGCAAATGTGCATCCGACTTGGCTTACATATTTACATGTGTTTGCTTCAGAGGTAAATATCTAAAAATCTACATGGTTGAGGGGTGATGAAAAGTATGTTAATTTGTTATAGTACTAGTGAACTTTCAAGATCAATAAGGTACATACTGACTCTGTGAGCCTGCTTCTCACAGGAACAGGTTGAAAATAGCTCTTTTCTGTCAAAAATGAATGTAAAAAAGAGGGGTTGGTGGTAGTATAGGTTCAGTATCAAAACCACCAGTTGCATAAGGAATTAACCTAAATACCTTAGTCAGAATCTTACAAGCATCCTTTCAACAAAAATCATTAGTTAATTTTTATTTGTATCTTTATTGTAAAATTATGATCATTTTTCTGTAATAGGTCATTGTCGGATGAAAATTTGGCAAAACAACTGTCCGGTGAGACCTAACTATGGAAGGTATACATGCCTGACATCAATTTCAAGAACAACACAAGCCCGAAACACCTAGCTCACAAATATATCCATATATTTAATTAGTAGACAATAATTGCTGAAAAAGTCACACCATAGCCTTAAGTTAAGAAATTTGCCAGGGGCCAAAATACGAAACTGTACCCTGCCTCCTTAAGAATTTGGGTCAAAATGGTTTTTGTCACAAGTTGTTTATATATCACATATTTAGACATTATCTAGTACAATGGTATAAAGGAAAACCTTTGGTGCGAAAAATTAAAAATGGTATTACGCTTTTAGGAAAGTGACTACTTTGCGGCAAAAAGCATTGCATTATTTACATTGTGAGTTATGACTGACTGCATTTCTTGAAAGATTTCAAATTGTTTACAAACTTCAATGATTTTCTCTTTGTTTACCACCACAGCATTAGGACAGAATCAAAATTCCTTTACAATCTTTCATGAATGTCAAGAAGAGGTTTGGAAGTTATAAATTTTAGGAGTAAATGACAGAAATGCAATGTTACTTGTCAGTGACAGAAGTGAAAATTTTCTATAAACCCTTCTAGCAAACATAAAGAAATCACACATTAAAGTAAATAATGTGCTTTGGAAGTGCTTTTAGACTGATATAAAACAAGCAGTTCCTAACCTTTCATTATTATTCTGGAGATCCTAATAGGAGCATCAATGTTGTGTGAGTGGGTGTTGGGGAGAGGGGGTAATCACAACAACAGTCTAGCTAATCTGGAAAGATCAAAGTTTAATCAATCAACATTAGACCATGCTAGAATATTAACATACAGATGTTTGGACCCAGTTAAACTTA